>JAJJMC010022854.1:8002636-8195218 GCA_023531435.1 Papaver californicum
AAAAAAATGCAGTGATTTGCTTTTCCGAACTTCTTTTCTGAAAATTAGTGACAGAGATTTGGCCGTGTAAAACATCTGAACCTTTTTTGTTTGTTTTTTTGGATGAATTTTTTTTAAGGATCAAGTTCAAAAAAAGATGCCCTCACGCAGGATTGAACTGTGGACCTTCAGTTTACAAGACTGACGCTCTACCACTGAGCTATAAGGGCTGGATTTACACAGAATTGGCGAGACACACAACACTCATCTTCGACCACTGAGCTAAATACGAGGGCAAAATAATTGAACAATATTTTCCTACTGCGTGATTTCGATATTTCATAAGCGAGAAACAGGTGCAAATTCTATGGAAACATCAACCAGCCAGTTCTGTGTATTTTAGTGCCAATATCTTTAACATTTTGATTTAAAAGAAAAATACAAGGGTGAACAAACAAACAAAAGCGAAGTTATTACAGGGGGGAAGGAGCAGGATAGAAACTCTTCTCTCATGACAGAGAGACAAACTAAAAAAAGCAAGAACAGCGAGAAACAATACACGACACGAAGATCACACTGATGATGATAATGTTTGGAAATAAAAATGTTTTGTTACTAAAATTAATAGTTTATTACTTAAATTAATTTTGTTACTATAATTAGTTTGATGGGTGCTAGGATCACTAGTTCAAACTTGGGTGGAATTATAGCCATCCATTTTCACTTCTTAGTGAATGAGAAACCTTTGGTTATCCCACATTGGGCAAACCAAGGAGGAAGTTCATGCATATTACCACATATGTTCTATATAAGGAAAAGAACTAGTGGATTGGACATGGACTTGGGAAATGGACTAGTGGGCAAATGCATACATGTACGCACCGAAGCACCGCTGGCCGCGGGCTTGCGGTGCTTGCGTGTGCTTTTGTATGTGTTTTTGGTGCGAGCCTTGGCGTGAGCTTGGCGTGTGCCTGCGAGTGCACACGTGTACCCATCAATGAGAAAACGTTTCTTTAATTTTAAATAAATATTTTACCGTTTGAATTAAATAGAAAATAAAATCATAAATAATTTTTTAATTAAAACAATCTTAACGTTTTGTTTTAATGGGGATTTAATATTTGAAATTAAATTTTCACCGTTTTAAAACTCAAAGGTTTACTTCTCCTATAAAAGAACAACATTGCTAAGGTTTTCGTTTACCCCAGTCGCAGCCACTGTCCTGACGACTTTTCCCCTCTTCTTGCTTTGATTTGCGCACTAGAATTTACTTTCTTTTTCTTTCATCTTCTGTTAAGTTCACAACGGGCCAACGAGCTTTGCTAGCTGGGTTGGTATCAGGTGATTTTATCCTGAATTCAAGTTTGTCACTGAAAGGGTATAGCAGCATCTTCCTGAAGGTGTACCTGGCAAATATTGAGTTAAGGGCAGTCTGTTGAACAGGCGACTTCACCTCTCTGTGTTTGAGTGTGTGTGCAGTTTAATTCTAACCCTCCCTTAATCATCTTCAAGTTCTCTGTGTTTGTTTTTCTCTGTTACAGGAAGTATATTATCCAACAGATAACACAATATGGAATATGCTTGTATAACGGTGATGACGAGCATTAGCGGATGGCTTTTGACAAAAGTGTTTAGAATCCTATCAATCAATTCTTACGAGGAGTAAGATTTGCGTAATCCATTGGTCCGTAAGGCTCGAACAACTCTGCATAGAGTCCTTTCTTACGCTTAGGATTACAACCCATATCTTTACACAGCTGATCATTGTACTAAATATGCAATATACCAATGCAAGATTTCCTATAGTAATGACCGGAGTAACGCTTCATATATTTTTCCCAGTGCAACACATCTTTCTCCATTTCCTTTATACTTGGAAACTTGAAGCCACCATCGAGAAAATGTGCTAACCATCTACACCTCATCTCTGATGTATACAAATTCCCAATACTCTCGGAATACCCAATTACTGCCAATTGTGGAATTCGTGGATGAATACATTCTCTGCGTACATATAATCCACGTAATGAATGCCAAAATTAAGAACACGTGTTGAATGGTACTGTAAAAGCCAACTAATGCAGCACATACCTGTATAATGGAACCGTGGAGTTTGAAGAACCCATATTGTAGTTTTGAAATGTTGGTGATTTGAAGATGTTTTTGAGCTTTTCGTCACCCTTATACCCGGTACACAGGATCACAACATCGGTTTCTAGAGGTGTTGTCGCATCGTCATCAAACACCAACCCGTCTTTGTTAAAGCCAAACCCCTTGGATTTCTTTAAGATAATGCTTCCTTCTTCTACCTTATCGTAGAACTTTTCCGGTGCAGTTGAGTTTGAACAAGAAGCAATTTGCTGTAAAAAGCTATGTTCTAGTATCAAATTATATTTCTTCAGAGGAAACTTGGATTTGATATAGCTTTCAACAAATTTCGAAAATGCCCATCTCTATTATACATGATTAATCAAGAATTGCACATTCATAAATATGTTTAATGACAAAAATTTAAGCATAAACTTAATCAACAAGATCTTACCAGAGGTGAAAGAAGAGTAGCTAGGAGACTAAGAAGTAGTCCTTCCCCGGGCTTATGGAGCAAAAGTTCAGAGGAACGATTAAGGTACAATGAACCAAGATATACACCATATGGAAGATAATCGGGTAAATTCCAATGCGCATATCTGTATATTAATGTACACGGATTTTCAGCCCCTGCAATTGTATTGATATCTACTATCAGAACGCCGTCATATTTGATCTTTTAAGGGTTGTAAAGCCATAACACGCCGGAGTTGTGAAGTTAAACATTCGATAAATTCTGAAGCGCGTAATATAAAAGTTACCGTTAGCTATGGCGCATTCATTAGCAATGTCTAAAGCTGATTTTTGATATCCAACGACTGCAACACGTTTTCCCTTGACGAATTCAGCAGCATCAGAATTATCCATGTCAGAGTAATCCATAGAGTGTATAACCTTACCATTGATGAAAGAATCTGGACCTTTACTTGGTGGGAAATCAGGAATGTTTGGAATTCCACTGAACTGCCCGACACAAAGAATCACAAATTCTACTTCATAAACTTGATGTTCTTGAACAGCAGTGGTAGTAGTAGCACTAATTTCCCATTTACCTTTGAGATTACTAATACCCCCATCTGTGCCACCCCAACTACTCCATGAAAGCATGTCTTGGCCTTGTTGTGTTACATAGTCGATGTCGACAACACTGGTATTGAATTTGATGTAAGGAAGTACATTGAAATGGATAGCTTAAGATTCTAAATACCCCATAACTTGATTTTGGTTTGGAAAATCTTCTTTAACGGAAGAAGGCCATGGATAATCTGAAAATTCATAAAGCTTGTTTGTTTGAAGTTTTGTTGTTTCAACGGTGTGAGTCCAAACTCCACCAAGACCAGGTTGTGATTCAAAAACAATGGGTTGGAAACCTTTCTCAAGGACATATTTACAAGCCAATAACCCACTAATTCCTGCGCAATGATACCAACTCTTCTTTCCATTGCGGAAGTTGTC
The DNA here is from genome assembly GCA_023531435.1 of Papaver californicum. Classification (NCBI taxonomy): domain Eukaryota; kingdom Viridiplantae; phylum Streptophyta; class Magnoliopsida; order Ranunculales; family Papaveraceae; genus Papaver; species Papaver californicum. Next base: position 8,006,159 of record JAJJMC010022854.1, read on the forward strand.
TCTGTAGGCGCAATACAAAACCAGTTAGCTTGTAGTGCTTGCTTAAGATTTCTTGCTATGTATGCTCATCTTTTGTCACCATTTTATAGTTATAACGCATTTTGATCCATTTGAGTGCGTCATAATCTATAAAATGAATCTAAATTAACCATAACCATCTTCATCAAATGCCTTAATAGCGACAAATGATGGACTGTGAGATTGACTGGTGGGACGAATAGAATTGTTGTTATTTGTATGTGTCCACTGAATTATTGTTATAAACGAATGAATGACGTTTTAGTGAATTTTGGTTAGATATCCGTCGCTCTGTTAACTTGGCTGTCTGAAATACATAGCTGCCTGGCAGATCCTATCTGCACTTTTTTTTTGTCATTGCGAAGGCTGAAGAGCTAAAGGTTATTCATAGGCTGTTTGGATAGCATTTGAGAAGTTGTTTTTTAACTTCTAAAAGTAAAAAAGTTAGAAATTAGTTTGGATATTGAATTTTAAAATGACTTCTAGAAGCAGATAATTTAACTTTTTATGAAGTAAAAATGTTCTGTTTCTGACTTCTGCTTCTGGTATCTAAATGCACAATATTGGGTGATTATATAATTTATGCATGGAGTAATTACATATCCCTCTGTTTTATAAAAATTGAGTTATTTTAAGTTTTAAGGAAATGAAAAAAGAGATACCTTTAGGTATTTTTTCCAATTATATCCTTAGGGATAATAAAATATTAAAATTTAGAAATAACGTATTTCTTGAAAATTCAAACTATGACATGGATATTTATAAACTTTATATTATTGGAAAACATTTTAAAACACCTACGTAACTGATATAAACATGACTAATAAATTATACATATTTCTTATACTAAAATTTAACAATAATCAATTGAAGGGGATAATTTTAAAAATATTTTTTTATTTAAAGAAATAATTCAACTTTTATAAAATTAAATTTTAAAATATATAAAACAAATTAGTATTTAGATTGTAAATTTTAGTATGCTTTAGTATTTGGGTCTAAGTTTATCCGTTTTAGTGTTTGGATCGTTCACCTGTTGGTCAACTTGGTCAGCTAACCAAACTGTTAGAAGAGTTAATCCGTCGGTTAGAATATTTACACGTTTACCACTCAGTTATATTTGTTATCTAATTTGAAGAACGGCTGTTAAACATCCGCGTGTAAGGTAAGATGAGAGTCTAGATTGATCGGTTGGCGATTGAATAAAGTGTACAGCTAGAGTTCATGTAGCAAATAGAAGAATATTACAATAAAGCTTAAAGTAAGTGGCGCAGGTGGTATTCAAATTAACACAGTGAATCACACTAAGGAGAATCCACAAATAATGTTGATAAAAAATGAGGCTTGGTCATGCAACTATTTTTTTTCGATTAACTATCAACGCCCATTACAAAGTAAATGCATGCAAAATTAGAAACCATGGTAAAGACATACTATTTGTTAACCAAAATCGACAGTAACATGTTGAGCTGGTACACCCTTGGCAAATATGGTCACAACCACTACCTCTGGCTTCTGGTAGTATCCATGTTTGCACAATCACCAGTGAACACCGACGACGTAAATAAAAAAGAAACATAATAGCAGATTGCTTCAAGTTTACTTTTGTCCAAACAAAGAGTCAAATGTTTTTCTAAACTACCTGTACTTTGGAGTAGCCGGCGGTGCTACTACTGGCTCCTGAACAATTACCAGCGCTACTTCTGATGAACTGGATACTGCGGGAGCAGGTGCATTTGTAGGTGGAACATTCTGGCCAAATTGATTTGGAAGTTGAGCAACTTCCTCTGAACAACATCAACAAATTAAGGTAAATGGATACACACAAAAAAAGGAAATGCTTCATGAAAAGGATGGATATGAGATAACCTCAACTCCTGAACATATAATCAATGAGAACCCAAGTAATTAGCCAATTTTTCTACATTTTTGGTACTTCCAACCTGTAGTGCACAACTCTTTATGTCATAACAACTGCATGAACGAAGTTGAACATATTGGTGAATCTTGCATCACCAGGAGACAAGGCAGCACCTCCTTCCAGGGCTGCTTTAGCAGTTTGGTACCCCTCTAGCTTAAAACATGCGGTGCTGCAGATGGAAACAGAATGTTACAATGATATCGAAACCTAAGAGTAAAATTATCAAGAAAAATGCATACACAGGACGTTTAGCATCTAAGTAAGAACAGTAAAGTAACCATTGCAAGACAAACACACAATGAAACTCATGTAAGTCCTGGACCAGTAATTGTCAATTGAAAAAATGCCAGAAAAGGGTTAACTAATAATACCATTAGACAAGCTAGTCTGGAGACGCAATCTCAAACCTAAAACAAGGTGGCAACAACTGAGAAATTGCCCATAGTCGAATAAGTGGAATTATCAACCATGGAAGCAATGTAGCAACCCTCCTAGAAAATTTCTGAATAACACAACGTACATTATCCATACCAAAATCTACACCAAACCATTCAATTCACTAATTACATTAAAGTCGACCAAATCAGGAAACCCTAAAATTAAAATTATACCACAAATAATCAAATTAAACACTGATAATAAGCAACACATGTTATTATTTCTACCACAAGCGAATATAAACCCTAATTTACTGCATTAACAGATTGACCCTAAAATTCCCAAACTCTATGAACCTAAAATTCGAATTTTACTTTTATCACAAACAATTATAAACCCTAATTTGCTGTATTAACATTGCAGTAGCTACAACTAAATCAATTATCCCCAGACTAATAAACCCTGATTTCCAATTTCCCCTAAATCAATAAATCCTAATTTCAATCTAAACTTAATTAATCAAATTGAACATTGATAATAATCGAAACATTTTAATACTATAAAGTCGAACCCTAGAAACAATTGAAAATTTTACAGTAAAATCCCCAAATTTAACGAACCCTAAAAACGATTTTAACTCAATCTTTCAAAACCAAATTAAAATAGAAATCTCGGAATACCCAAGCAGAATATAAGTGGGTTTCATGTACAGATTGATTTTCCCCAACTATAGCTTCGATCTTTCATCTTCCTTTAACTTACTTCAACTATTTTCGAATTTTAGATGAAAAAACTCTTCGATTTGTCTCCATCGCACATTCCTCACCATCAATATCTCACTGCAACTGATTCATTCTCGAATCAATCTATCTGGTTTTTTCTCTTTTTTCTTTTTACTGTCAGAGAAGGAAAAACATGTTGAGAAAGAAGAAGCAAATACGTAAACAATGAAATGCACGTGTTGGTAATAAAACGGAGTTTCTTGATGGCAAACGTGTAAATAATTTTCCCAACGGACGTTAATGTACACTCTGAATTTGACGTTTGGACCGCTTTGACTAACGGGTCAACGATCCAAATACTAAAACGGACAAACTAATACAAAGATATATCAAAATCTATGATCCAAACACTAATTTGCTCAAATAAATAGTTTAACTTTTATAAAAACAGAAGGAAGTTATTAAAGCAAAAAGACTAACTATAAACTGTTTCTTTACACCAAAAAGAAAACCTCGGTTACGCTTTCCCACTTATCCATGACATTGGATATGATAGTCTGGAAATTCATAAGCTTGTTTGTGGGTTTGAAGCTTTGCTGTTTCAAGGGTGTGAGTCCAGACTCCACCAGGTTGAGATTCAAAAATAACGGGTTGAATACCTTTCTGTAGGACATATTTACAAGTTGATAACCCACTAATCTTGCGTCACTCATACCAACTCGGGGACATATCTTGTCACTTTTTTTATGATAACTTTATCTTTTTATTTTTAATTTATTACGTTTCTTTTAAATAATTTTTTTTTTTTATCAAAATATAACAGTAAATTATTAAGTGATGATATTAATGACCTATGTTTAAAATTTGTCTATATAATTTTTTTATTAATAAAAAATAAAATAAAAGAAAAGAAAAAGTAAAAAAAATGATGCCTCTTCTTTCCATTATTGAAAGTTCACTCTGCATGGACGATACAAAACCAGCTAACCAGTGCAGTGCCGCCAGTGCTACGTTAGGATTAGTTTTAATGCATTTGACTATGTATGTTATGATGTGTACGTATGCGATTGACGATTGTCATTGGCATATATTAATTTGGACATTAATTCATGATGAGGTCTGACTAATGTTAATGGAGGGGATCTATGATGGAAGAAAGAAGATGGAAACGAAATTGTATCTCTAACTTTAATGTTTCTAAAGCATGAACGGGCACGTCAACACAAGAGCCGTGACCGTATCAGACACAAAAGGACACGACACTTATTTGACACACTACACTGTCGAGTTTCTTGCTCTGTTCATGTAGTTCATGAATCATATCATCAACTAATTTCTTACGTAATAAAAAAAAATCATTCTGTGAGTATAGTCGTTATTTTACTAATATAAAATCTCATTTTAGTGTTAATTATAAATAGAATTCAGCGTGTCCAGTTTGTGTTAACCGTGATGCGTGTCAGTATTGGTGTCCATACAAGAAATCAAAATGAGTTAATTAGACTTTGGTACTCAGGTTTTGATCCGATTTAATGTTTGGTCTAACATTTGTCCAACGTTAGTGTTTGGTACCTGGACTAACGATAAACCGTAGTTGACTAGGTTAAGTCTAATTTTAATCATTAATTTTATGTTATTTCATTTGAACTGTTGATCTTAATGACATGTGGACGGCCATATGAAATAAGATCAACGGTCCACATGTCATTAAGATCAACGGTTTAAATGAAATAACATAAAATTAATGATTTTGCTAAATTAGACTTAACCTAGTCAACTACGGTTTATCATTAGTCCAGGTACCAAACACTAATGTTGGACAAATGTTACACCAAACACTAAATCGGGTCAAAACCTGAGTACCAAAGTCTTATTATCCCAATTAAAATAAATAAAAATAAATATTCTTTTATCGTTGCCACGATTTAGATGTTAGATTATCTCCGTTGGGCACCTTAGGGAAGTCTGCCCTTGGCTCTGTACCAGGATCCACCCAAATAACGACGTTAAATCGGTTACTGACGGTATGCAATGACAGTGACTGAAATCATGAAAGTTATTTTTCTTTTCTTTTTGAAACCAGAACTTTAATAGAAACAAAAACTAACCGATATAAAATAGGGATATCTTTCTTATAAGACAATCAGGAGGAGATTGATCCCAAGTGTTATGTACATGAAATTTTCTTAAAAATTTAGCTAGAGCATCAACAACTTTATTTTGAGTTCTAGGAACATATTTACATAAACTACTTGGAACTTCCGATAACCGACATATACAATCCTTTATAACTGAAAACTGAGACCATTTAATATTATGAGGATCTCCATTTACTGTTTGGACTAATGAAAGATTATCTGAGATAAAAATAACATTTGTTGTTTGATTTTGATAAGCCCAGTTAATTGCTTGAAGAAGAGCTTGCCTTCAGCTTCAATTAGGCCAAACGCTCTGGTACACTATTTTTTTGGTTATAGCTACATTATAGTCAAGCCAAAAGTAATAAAAAAAAGTTATCCAGTGTGGTAATTTATTTTCTTTTGGCTTATAGTGACGGAAATTGGAACAATAAAAAAATTATCCATTGTGATAATAGTTCCGTCAAGTGTTTTTAGATCCGATATTTCATATTTTAATAAATATATAGAAAAAAATAAAAATATGAGGAGATAAAAATAAAATTGAAAACGAGTTTTCGTCAATTAATTGACGGATGCTGAATTTCCGTGAGGTATTTCTTAGCTAGTGAGAGGCACAAATTTGTTCCACTCACTAGCCAAGCCATAGCTTATGGCCACATTATAGCTAAGAGATGAACCATAGTGGTTGCTCTTGGATATAATATAGTTAAAGCCAAGAGAAACAATGTACCATAGTGCTTGGCCTTATGTTGTGAGGTAGAATTACCTACCGATTTGAGCTAGTTGGATTGGGTGTAGAAGTCAATTTTATCAAAATTAGGGTTAAATTGGGTTTAGGAGCCAACTGGACTGGGTGGACAACTACCTGCTTTTTCCATGGGCCGTCTCCATCATTATCACGTTATAACAATTATTGTGTTTTGCCAATAATTGTTTGAAGCGTGGACTATACATCTAAGAACTCCCATTTACTACAAAAATCTCAATCATAAAAATATGCATAAAAACCTAAAAAAAACAAATCTCTCTAAAATACCTTTCTTAACGCAAAATACACCTAATATTATAAAAAACTCAACCACCACCACCACCAGCCAGCACCATCACCACCCAAACTACCTACTACCCCCGCAACCATCACCACTACCGCCAACAACAACAATGCCACAACCCCCAACATTTCCACCACCACCACCATCGCCAAAATAACTAGCACCGCCGCCGCCACTACTACCACCATAAAATTGGTTTCAATGTAAAAATTTTTTTTGTCGATAAATATTCGACAAAATTAAACAAAATTAGATAAAATCAAAACTGGTTTCAACACAAAATTTATTGTACCAAGATGCAACATTTGGTTTTGTCGACAAATACTCGAAAAATTAAAACGAAATCAGATGAAATCAAAACTGGTTTCAACAGAAAACTATTATATCACCAACAACATTGGTTTGGTCGATACATACTTGATGAAATGAAACAAAATAAAATCAGATGAAACCAAAATTGGATTCAACATAAAACAATTTGTATATATATTATTAAATTTTTTTGGTTTTGTCAAAAAATACTCGACAAAATGAAACGAGATTAGATAAAACCAAAATTGGTTTCAACATAAAATTATGGTATTACCAACAACATTTGGTTCATGGGAAAATACTCGACAAATTGAAATAAAATCAGATGAAACCAAAACTTTTTTTAACACAAAACAAACGTATCACCCAACAACATTAGTTTTGTCGACAAATACTTGACAAAATGAAACAAAATAAGATGAAACCAAAAATGGCTTTAACACAAAACTATCATATTATCCACAATATTGGTTTCGTTAACATTTACTCGAAAAAATCAGTTGAAATTCCCAAACCTGGTTTCAACCAAAATTTACTTATCACCAACAACATTGGTTTTAACGAATTTTGAAAAATTTTATAAAATTAATAAAACTTACCATATCACCAACATAAAATTAATTTCGACGAATTCTAACAAAATCCCACATAATAAAAAATAAACAGGATAGAGAGGTTACACTATTAAAACCAAATCATAATAATAAGATTTTTTTTTGAAAAAACAAGCATTATGGAAGAAGATCTACAGAAATTCAATCTTGGTATAACAACCTCCAATTTGAACCTTAACTGCAATAAACTAAATCTTTATTTATCAATTTGAGGATGAATTTTGAATCCTTAGGAAATAATTTTATGATGTCGTCAAATAGAATAAATTAGGTTTGATTTATGACATAGTCAAAGAAAAAACGAGAAAACTTAGATCCAGAGTTGATGGTTTTGAAACTCATACATTATAGGAGAGAGAGAGAGTAAAAAGAAAGTCAAAGTGTCTTAAGAAAAACAAAAATTAATCAAACTCCACCACCACATCTTCGTGGTCGCCGCTCGCCACCTCCACTCCAGCACCACCTCTACTAATCCCACCACCCGTTCTAGCACCACCTCCTATACTTCCACCAAATCCACCAGCAGCAGCTGCACCACCACCTCTTAAACAATCGATTTAGATCGATTTTCACTTGATTTAACTACAAAACTTAAATTTAGTGATGAATCAACGAGAAAATAACTTCCAAAATCTAATCTCGAGCATCAGAAACATTATGTGCATTTCGATTTCAACTGGATTTGGCTTGAAGAACCTAAATTCGATGATAACATATGCTGGCGGAGGTTCATCTTTTCTCTCAGATCTCAATTTTTAATAATTTAATTACTTAACTGAATGAATAGTGTTAGGTATTTAGAGTGAGAGATATTTGTTGAATTTTATTACATTTTCTTTGAAATGGAGATTTAGTTCATTTGTGATGTTGTTTGATGGGTGGTGGTACAGTTGTTGGCAGTGATTGGCGGTTTTGCATGATGGTGGAAGGTTATTAGTGGAGGTGGCGTTATCAGCTGAAACACCTTAATTCTAAGATTTACTTGAATCACGATTCCACCAGCACCACCTTATTTCTAGGATAATGTTAAACGCCTTCTTATCATGCAGTTTGTGAAGAATCTTATTATGTCTGTTTTGGGGTATTATTGTTGACTGGAAATCAATTGGTTTTGGTTTCATCTGTTTTGGAATTACTATGGAAGAGTGCATAACGTCACTAGGCTATGATGGTTAAGGTAAGACATTTCATTAACGGAAACTCATTGTTGTTTGTCGTGTAAATTCATTAGTGTGCTGTGACTGACACATTAATTGCAGTTGTCCTTTCATTTCAAGAACAAAGATTTCTTTCTTTTTATTTTTATGGGATTTGATTTATGTAAAATAGGTGTGAACAATGTGTATTATGATTCTTATAAATTCTGTTGTTTGACTTACTAAAGGGTTCAATTTGTACCGTTGATATCTTAAATTAGGAGAAAGAAAGGCACTCGATTCTGCAGCTGGGGTTCAATTTGTATTGTTGTCATTACATCTAGTTCATGTAGCTACTAAGGACATATTTACATTTACTGATGCACCAATTCAAGGACATATAATCTGGAAGTTTATCTGGCTATGCTATAGTTTAGTTCATAATTATCATTTATCAACTTACAGACTTACTAAGGTTTGTGCTTCTTAATAGGCAGTTGCCGTATTGTCGGCACTATCCATCGCGAGAGCTTGGTGCTATTTCTTGACCCTTTTCTGCATATGTAACAAGATTAATACAATTATTATACTTGTTTCTTGATCACAATATTATGTTTTATATTGTTCAGCTCATCCAATAGGTTAAACAGTTTCCATGAGTTCGATTCATGACTTACCTAACCCTTGGTCTGAAAGAGTCGATTCCCAAAATGTGGTTAGACCTTAATTTTGGCTTGTGATGTCACTGAAATCTCTGTAACATACGCTGAATGGCTGATTGCAATATATATATTCCTCTGTGCTTAACAGGTTCCTAAGTCCACTCTCAACCGTTCCTTTGGTGGCTCTAGCTGGGTTCGGGCTTTATGAGCTGGGTTTTCTTGGGGTAAGATCTTGAAAATTGTTTCTTTATAAACTAAAACTCTAGAAGTGTCAGTCAAAACTTTTAGATTACTTACTTCTGTAGCTTTTGTTTGTTGAAGCGTCATTGCTCAATTATGGTGCATTTGAGAACTATAGCTTTGAAATGAATTTGATCTTTTCTAACATCTTTTCACTTGATTCGTTTTATGGCTTAGTTGTTATGACGTTTTTACGCTGAATTTGTGGTGCAATGGTAACACGACTGAATCCACGTCAGATAATGCGTGTTCGACTCACGTCAAATTCACTCATTAATGTATGTCAGATTTTGGTGTTAACTTTGGTTTGTTGACTCCGAAATATGATGTCAACAACATAACTTTTTTTTATGAATTTTCAGTTTTGGTATCAACTTGGATTGTTGACACCAGATTTTGCTGTCAACTTTGGTTGTTGACATCAGGTTTTGAGATCAACTTTCATTGTTAACACGAGATATTGGTGTCAACTTTGATTGTTGATAGGATACTCTGGAAACAGGATGTTCCTGGATTCCATATTTGGTGTCAACTTTGGTTGTTGACACCAAATTTTGATGTCAACTTGGGTTATTGACACTAGATTATAAAGTCAACATCATAATTTTTTTAATAAATTTTCAATTTTTGAGTCAACTTGGGTTGTTGACACCAGATTTGATGTCAACTTTAAAATGTTGACACCACCACCATTCTACCACCACCACCACCACCACTCTACCAGCACCACCACCATCACCAATCTACTACCACCATCACCACCACCATTCTACCACCACCACCACCACCATCACCATCACCAATCTACTACCACCACCATTCTACCACCACCACCACTTTACCACCACCACCCATTCTACCAGCACCAATCCACCACCACCACCACCACCACCACCACCACCATTCCACCACTATTACCACCACCACCACCAGCCAAGTTGGAGTGGAAGTGGAATGGTGGTGGTAGTGAAGTGATTGCTAAAATAATTTATTATTTTTTGAAATAAAAGAATAAATTATATATGATAAATAAGGAAAAAATTAAATAAGTGAAGGTATTAAGATAACTAATTTTAAATGAATAAGGTTTCTATAAGGAAAAATGATATAATTATTTTGTGATAAGGGTATAGTGAAGAGGTTAAAATATGGGAATATTTAATTAATATATCATATAAAAAATCAGTTTTTAAATTATTTTAAAACCTGACTTGTATCATGCATGTGCTAAATAACATTTTTTTCTGGCCTTGTTAAAACCCGTTATAAAGCACATGGTCGTAGGAAGACGCATGTTTAAACGTTGCTCAAGCTTGATGTAGACTAGGTTTGAACCGCTCTAGTTTGAAAACTGGGTAATAAACCGTGCCTCTGTTACAACTAGCTCAAAAAGTATATCACTCCTTAAATTTGTTAAATTACTACTATGTCATATATGATTTAACGTGGTTAATTCCACAGTACCAATAAGATGTCACATAAAATCTCAGGGATCAAATATGTGATTGTAACCCAAAATATACTCTGCTGCGTTATAGAGAATCTATTACAACATGCCATTAAATGCCTCATGGATTTTTTCTTGCAAAGTTGTCTAAAATGGAATGCTATCTGCAAGGGTTTTATTGCATGGCTTAATTGGGGGTTTGTGGAATTAATAGGGGACTTTAGAAAAAGATAAAATAAGGTCATCCAATAGTAATATCTCCTACTCCTTAGCCATATATTTTTATAAATGATTAAATTATCCCCGATTGATTAGTCTTAATATGTAATTAGTGTAGTTAAGTTAGATTAGATTATTTATATAGATTATGGTTAGGATTTAAATGAGGGAAATATTTTTTTGTTTTTGTTTTTGTGAGTAGAGAAGAAGAGGGCTTTTGGAGGTTTTGAAGGAAAAAAAGTGAAAACCTAGAGTTTTGAGAGATGAGTGATTCTAGTGAAAACATTGATGTTGGAGAAGTTTCAGATAACAAGGATGATTGTGTTGATCTTAACTTAGATTCTCGGTTAGATTGGATATATAACGTTGATCGGTTGATATTTTTTTGGAATCGAGAGAATAATCCAAATGAATTTTACTTTACTTTTTTTGTTCCCGCATGAAGCCGAAAATAAGGGTGCAAATGAAGAACCTCAAGCTCAAAATGAAGAAACCAATGCTCAAAATGAAGAACCCGAAGCTCAAAATACACAGGTAAACTACCAATAACTTACGAATGGTAAAAAATTTCGATAAAATCATCGAATCATAGTGGTAAAGTAAAGATACAGAGTAAGTGTCGTCATGGTCGTGAGGTTAGGAATATGACGACCCTTTATAGATCGTCAAGTTCCTAACATCCAACAATGACGACACTAACTTGCAACTTTACCATTCTATGAAAAATTATCATGGTCCAACAAATGATAGCGAGGACCCTTACCTGTAAATTTGATGATTAAGAGTCGTCATTGTACTATGTCTATACCATGACGAGTCTTGGACCCAAAAATTCCTGTATGAAATATGTATAAGGGTCGTATCGGTCCATACCATATACCATGACGTCTCTAACTAAGTTTAATATGCAATCGTCAGTATGGATATTCATAACCTTGATGACTCCATATGGAAATTTTTTGGTTTTTGGTTTTGTAAAACAATTGATCGTAAAATAATTTCATTGAATTAAAAAAACATACGTCGCGTTACATTAAAGGAAATGAAATAGAATAGATCATTAGATTACACTTAAACACTTAATCATATAGGTTGAAATCATAGGTATTTTCTTCCAAAATACGATAGCAATCCTCATGCTTAAACGTTTTGCCATGGATAGTTTCATATCTGTCGAAAGCCATCATCCACTGAAAAAAACAAATCAATTATAAGTTTGTATGTTTGAAAACTATTTTTGATGAACGACTTAATGATTGACATACTTACTCTTGTCGCACTGGATTCGGTTGGATGAGCTTCTTTTACAAGTTTCATTTCCTGTTTCAAAGCTTCCAAACATTGAAACAACTTCCCAAACTCTTTTCTTAATGAATTTGAACGTCCTACGATTACGATTTCCGTCTAATTCCACAAAAATCTTAAACATACGATTTCACCAAGAATCAGATGTCTGATCCATGTTAATGTCTTGATTAACGTCTTGGTTATTTTGGGTAATGTACGCTCTATCGTAGTCGTTCTTTGTGATCGTAACCCACGAGCTAACAATGATAACATCTTCATCGGTAATATATGGATTTACTATATTTAGTGCTTGAAAGGGACGTGTGAGAATGAGTTGGAGAATGAAAATGAGAATAAGAATGAAAGGGATAGGTGAGAGTGAAAATGAGAATGAGAATGAAAGGGATAGGTGAGAATTAAAATTAAGATGAAAGGGATAGTGAGAATGAGATAAAAGGGATAGTTTCCTTTTATAGTATTTATTACCCAACGATTAGTTTTTCAAACTAAAAAGCCGTTGGGTGAGTCAACCATATTTGACCAATTCAAAATTCGCAATAACTGCTACTAGGGTCGTCATGATCGTATATTAATACCATAATGACCCTTATAACTTATAGACTGTCGTCATTAATGTTTTTCGAAAACCATGACGACTTGTATGTAAAACTGGACAAAGGAGTGGGTATTTTTTGGTAAAGAGTCGTCAATGTAAATTCAGTGTCATCATAGTCTCTAGAAAGAGTCGTCAATCTGCTAAAAAAGATAATGACGACGCTAGACTAAGTTGTCATGGTCGATAATTTGGGACCATGACGACACCTCTCATTGTGTTTGCTTAAATATGCTTTTTTCTTTCTTTGTAAGTGGTTGCACAACTAAGCAAACCTGAACCAGTGTCGCAGATAGGGCCGGATACTTCCCACCACTATATGAATGACATGGTATGTGATCTACCATTTGAATTGATTTATGTTCACAAAAAGTTTGCCTAGTCCTCTCGTCAACATAAGTATACTTCTCATAAATCAAATTTACGAAATGTAGACATGCGAAACTAAGGCGGAGGCAAAAGAATGGGTTATCTCAAAGGATAAAGAGAAAATGTGCGGTTGGTTCAGAAAAACCAAGTCACGGCTATAAAGTTTGAGATGATTTGAGAGAGATGCCGCAAGTGTGAAATCCACAAAGCAAAGGACTATAAATACGAGAAGACGACGACGAGGGTCTACAAATCAAATACAAAAAAAATTTAGGTGTCCGTTTAAGATTAAGTTTAATAAGAACTTTGAAGGTGGTCGATGGAGATTGTCGAGTGTTCCCGACGGTCGTTATAACCATCCGTTTCCCTAGAGTATGATTGGACACACTGTATATTCCCGGTTGAAACCACATGAGATGGAGATGGTCCGGAAGATGAAGGGCAATAGACCTCTTAAGATCCTGAATAAGGTAAATGCCGATGATAATGATAATTTGTCTATAATTTCCACAATTTACGCTGCCAAAGCAACACTCAAAAAAACCGAATGGGACGGTAGATTAATCATGCAACAATCTCAGTGGTTATCAAATAAAGTTGGGCCCGGACAACAAAGTGTCTCACATTTTCCTTGCGCATACGAAGATGGTGGCACTGGCTCAGTGTTTTTATCAGGTTTTGATGATAAATTGTACTTATAAGACCAATAGGTATAACATGCCGATGTTGAACTTTATCGGTCATACTTCGGAAAGCAATCGTTCACGGTGGCTTGGTGTTTTATGGAAAAAGAGGAAGAAGAGGACTATATTTAGGCGTTGGAACAATTGAGGTTGATTTACCGCGGTGAGAAACTCCAGGGGTTATAATTAACGATAGGGAGATTGGATTGATGAATGCCATTCAACATGTTTTTCTACTCGCACAACCTTTTCTATGCACGTGGCATATCCATAGCAATATCCTTTCAAATTGTAGACGTCATATCCAAAAGCCTAAGCCAAAGACCGGTGCTAAGCGTTCGAAGGAGGAAGACAAGCGTCTGAGTCAACTTTACAGAGTAGAATGAGTGGAGAAATGAAAAATATGGTGAATATGGAGAGAAATGGAAGCAATTTCTAAATGATTGGGATGATTCGGCTCATTCTACTACCGAGGTGAAGTTTTTTTCTAAGTTTCAAAAGTTTATTGATGATTGGAGCAAGGATCATAGGAAAACGGTCGATTATTGCCAAAATTTCATGGTTATGTCCATAAAAAAGAAAAATCTGTGTATGCATGGACCAACAAAAATAAGCACTTCAAAAATGAGTCCACAAGTATGGCAGAGGCATCACGCGTTCGGTTAAAAAGCATCCTTAAAGAGATTCAAAATGGAGTCGCTATGGTACAAGAAGCTATTCACGAGCACGCCATGAATGATCTTAGCCGGACAATGATGCAAATGGAACATAGTAGGGACAAGTTCTTGTTGGCATATATAGATGATTCGGATTTGCTGAGGGGTATATCTTATCAAGTGTCGGCATAGGCAATACACTATATGATGGCCGGACTTAAAAGATATAGGGATTAAGAGAAAGAAGATATTTTGATGCAATATAATTGTACGACCATGACGTGGCTCGACCTCCCATGTCGTTATAAGATTGGTGAGTACAAGGATATCATTCAGCTTGACGATATTGATCCGTTTTGTAGGAAACTTTCTTTAGTCCCAAGGCCCACATGAGCATATGGTGAAAAATTTGGAGACACGAAGCTTGGTCGCGCTATAAATGAATTTTACCCTACAATGAATTGTGCGAGAAGACAAATATTGGTTGCTAACTTGTGGTCGGGCTTCCGTCGATCTTTGGAGGTACAAGAGGAACCTACAAAGCCAAAGGTAAACCAAGCTCAAAACTGTCATTGAAAGAACAAGTGAAGGACAATAAGAGATGTACAAGAGATCCATCACGTCATGAGCATGTCGAAGCGGAATATAAGGAGTATGAGAATCCGGTTGCACCCAAGAAAGTTGGTCAGCCAAAGAAAGAAGTATGCACCCAAAGTGACCGAAAAGTGAAACCAAAGGTTGCCGCTAACAAAATGGATGTTGATGAACATGTGGTCCAGAGCCAACAAAACCAAACAAGTGAAATGGTTACAATAAAAGGGAAAAGAGAAATATGCATACCCTTAAGGATTCACAAGGAAGGCCATATCATGTTACTCATACGTTGTACAAAGAGTATACAAAACAACTCCTTCATATCATCTTAGATTACCTTATATCCACTGACGATGTTGACGGGGATGGAAATTGTGGTTTCCATGTTGCAACGGAACAATTAGGATATTTCAATGAAGCCAATGACGAGAATGTCACCCAAATCCATTATGCAAGAACCAAAATGGCCGCAAAACTTGTCCAGGACAAGGAACTCTATATTTCGATGATGATTGAAGGAGATAGGATTTTTTTTTTCAAGGAATTGGTGTCTTCTGTAAAAGGGAGGAAGGGGGCTAAAACGGCCAGTTATAAGTTTTGGATGAGAATACCTTATTGTCGGCAACTCTTAGCGGACACATTCACTTGTGTTGATCATGTATTTTTCTCTGGGTTCCGTGGGGGCTCTATTACATACGTACCCTTAAGAACTAGGTGTGAGCCGGCACTAAAGAAGAGAAGAATAGTTATGACACATGTGAATAATAACCATTACATCGGTCTGATGATAAAATAAGAATATCCTTTACCACCGGTGAGATATGATCATTGGGGAGAGTTCTCTAAAGAGTGGAGAACCAATATGAGTATGACATGACCATATGGAAGACTTTGGATGAATCTCCAACAAAGGTTGATTTAGGGGATTAGTCGTACATCTTTTGGAAAATTTATATATTTTGAAAATTGTATGTTGAAGCACGCTTTCGGAAGATTATCTCTTGAACTTAAACTTATCTCTTGAACTCTAACTTGTCTTGAAAATGGTATATTGGATGCTTAATGAATACAATGTTTATTATCTTGTTGCTTGTCAGCCTCTTTAACCTAGGGTCGTCATAGTTAAAATGTATCGACGCTAACGGCTCTAAATTATTCTATGAACGACTCCAATGGTCGTCAGTGTTTATAGGTTTTGACCATACCGACTAATAACTGAGGGATTTTGGGTCGTCAAGGTCAATAACAATACACCATGATGACACTTGTTGGAAAAGTTGGACTTTTTTTGGATGTTTAGAGTAGTAGGGTCACATCGGTTTAAACCGTATACCATGACGAATCTAACCCTGGAAAAAATGTATTTTTTTGCCAGAGATGAAGTCGTCAAACTGCTATTTTCGACTGTGACAACCCTTACCATTGAACTAAATGCCTAACTGATGAGATTAGGAGTCGTCAACTTGGTATTTTCTACCATTAAGACCTCAACCACTCCATCTTTTGGGAGAGCTAGAGTTGTAATGGTCAATACTAATATACCATGACGACTCTAAACCTTGATAAATATAAGAAAATTTTCATACTTGGAGTCGTAATCCTCCTAAATTTTGACCATGATGACACATCCACATTCACATGGAAACTTGGAGAGATAACTATGTTTTAACACACCATTCACATTCAAAACAATCACTACCACAACTAATATACCAAATTATGTTGATCCTAACAAACGTAAAAAAAATATGAGTTCAAGTATGGTAAAGTTAAATTGTACCTAAGAAACGAAAAGTCACATAAGTTCAATTTTATTATTGCAATATCTTAAAAACAACATCGTCTCAACCACGACCACGACCTCGGTCACTTCCTTGTGTAGCTGGTCTCCGAATTTTCTTTGCAGCAGCTCCTTGACTTCCAGGAACTCTAACAGCATCTCTTTGACTTCCACGAATCCTACCAGCATCTCCTGGACCCTCGTCGCCTTGGGTATCAACACCTTCTTGGGTTACATGGGTAGAACGTTTGCGAGACCTCTTACTTTCACTTGCCAGATCAGTAAATATTTTGGACGCAGTAGGGTTTTCAATGTGTGTCAACAAGTCAATGTACCGACCTTGTTGGTCAGGCGTCAACTCCTCTCCCTTGTCTTTCGAGAAACTCAGTCCTTTCATCATAATCTCCCTTCGATCTCTCTAAAAGAAAGAAATTGCAAAAGTGTATATATTTAAGAAAAAGAGAACAAGATAGGAAAAAACACTTACCACAAGATTTAGAATCATAGAGTCAGTTCGTCGGGTGCCAGAGTAGAAAAAGTAGAAGCTTTGTTGTTTTTCCGCCCGCAAGAATCAATCCGTATCACCCGGCCATGGGAGAACTTTCAGTACCATTCCAAGTAACCCTCTTTTTATTTGTAACCCTCATTCACATGTTGCCCAAGAGAGAATTCTACCAAACTAGCATGCCTATTATCCCAATGACTGGTCTCCGGTAGAGGTTCGTAAACCACATCAATGCTAGAAATAACGTACTTGCACTCATCAAGTTTGAGTTGGAATTTCGGTTTATAATCCTTCTCACGTAGTTCTTGAATATACCCAAGCTGCCGCATTATTCTTGACAGATCATACATTGAGAATCCGTTAGGATGAACCAACGAGCCATTGTAAAAAGAGACATCTTTCCTTCTATCAACTCTCTTTCCCACATACAGATCAAATACTACATCTTTAGCTTTCATTTTGTCCAAACTTTCCCGCATGTCTAACAACTGCCTCTTATGAAACTTCTCTTGACCCCTAGTGAACGTTTAGTTCAATCCTCTTGGTTGAGCCCTGGTACAACCCACGTTCACTTTAACGTGTTCGTTGTCTTTGAACAATGAAGGAAAATGTTCGTAAATCCACACCTACATAATAATCAAAACTATAAAACTAGTATTCATCAAACAAGAGATTGAAAAATAATAATAGTTTATCCAACAAATGAATATGATCACTTCAATTACTTGGAGTAGACTAGTATTCCTGTTCATTTGAGATGTTCGTTCCGTAGGTGCTTTTGATAGCTCCCCATTTATGTGTGCGACGACATTAGTCCCCCACAAGTACTTGTTCACATCTTCCAAAGGATGCAAGAGCTGCAGATAGTTGGAGCTAACCTTGTCTCCTTTGCTGTCAGGAAGCACAACAACCCCTAGCACGCACACCAAATAAGCAGCCGCGGCAGCACGAGCTTCA
The DNA here is from genome assembly GCA_023531435.1 of Papaver californicum. NCBI lineage: Eukaryota > Viridiplantae > Streptophyta > Magnoliopsida > Ranunculales > Papaveraceae > Papaver > Papaver californicum. The sequence continues at coordinate 8,024,465 of JAJJMC010022854.1, forward strand.
GCTTTAGAGATGGGACCATTATCTCTTTCCTTTTGTAGGGACCCAACATATGAGCGCCTCAATTCCAATAGGTTAAACTCTCTCTTCGGGTACCTGTCCCCCTTGACCAACTTGGACTTCGTCGTGTCTTCATCCCAGCCAATCAATTCCTTGGCCAATTCATAAGTTTTAGGCCAAAAAAGTTTGACCTTGAACTTGTCTCTAGTGGATTTTCCTTCTACCTGGAGCCATAAAATATGTTCTGCATCGTCATGAGTTATAGTCATCTCGCCAAAAGGGAATCAGAAGCAGTAAAACCTCTCACAGAAGCAAGAAACCGCGACCCTATCATACGCAATCACAGAGTTCTGTACGACAAGGAGAAAAATCGGAGTTCTCTATTAACTCTTTAAATCTTGGAAATTCATCTTCTAGTTTCCATAGTTTCATTTTTGCATAGGAAGACTGTCGTATGAAAAGACGTACGATGTTCAAATGATTCTACAAAATGGAGGCAAAATAGGAAGAAAATAACCCAATCAACAAACTAATTAACAACAAGAAGTAAAAATCAAAGTTGAGATTGTTACGATGGTCTGATGGATGGTACGATCCCATGAGCCGGGATATGCAAATAAAACCTTTTCTCCATCTAAGGGTATGCCTTCAACATTTCGACCACGTTCAACATCCATGATCAAGTTGGGTTTGGGAACGTGCCTCGCAGGTGGGGCTATTTCCTTTCATTTGGCCTTTTCCTTGGCTTGTACCTCTTCTTGCGCCTCTTCTTATACCTATTCCTCATCCTTCTCCCCATCATCATCACCATCATCATCACTACCATCATCACCACCACCATCACCACCACCAGAACCACCACCAGCACCACCAGACCCACCACCACCAGACCCACCACCACCACTATAACCACCAACACCACCACCACCAACATTGGTGTCATCAACTTCATCTTCAGTTTGTTCATTGTCATGGTCTGAATTCAGAAATGGAATAGAGGAGGCAGGAGAAGGGGAATTCTCTGGTCGTTACCTTGTTGTGTACGTTCACGAATAGAGAAAGGTACCTCGTTCGGACGTTTTCCACTGCGGGAGTTTTTGACGGAGGAGTGGGTACAAGTTTACCTTTTTATTTCTCTGGCTTTTTAACCCAACTACATAAAAAAATACGTAAAAAATCAGAAAATTAGAACCAATAATCTCAGACTTAGTCATAGAGTCGTTATAGTATAAAGTGTCGACGGTAACGACCCAAGATAAAAAAGTAACGAAAAAATATTTGTACAATAACGACCCTTATCATTGAAATGGGAAGAGTAGCTGTTTTTCATATGGGGTCGTTATGGTTTATTAAAGGGTCATCACATACTTAAAGTCGTCATTGTTTAAAATTAAACCGATGACCCTTCGTCTTCAAGGAAAATAACCAGATAAGGTAGTCATGGTTTAAAATAATAAACCATGATGATTTTTTATACTTCACCCATGCATATAAAAATTCATCATGGTCTAACGTTATCGACCAAGCCGACCCTTTCCCTGTAACTGCAATTTTGCGATTTTTAATCTAGATTTACACTTAAAACAAACATACATTCACAACTAGAAAATAGAGTAGTGGGTTTTGGTTTACTTAATTTTTAATCGGGATCGTTTCGTCGTCCGATTCTTCTCGATTTGATTTCTTGCGCCTTTTTAACTTTAACTTTCCTTTAACTTCCTCTGCAATTCTAGGTGGGGTAACATCTTTTCTGAAGATTCTTCATACGAGCCATGTTTGTAGAAGAAGCGTAGATTAAAGTTTTCGAATTGATTCCAATTGTTTTTTTGAATAGTTAAGGAGAAGAAGATTAGAGGTTTTTGTTTTTTTTTTTGGTTTTGATTTTAAATGGAAATGGGGGTTGATTTTGGTTAAGTATAATAGAGTTTAGGATTAGTTATTAAGGTAAGGGTAAATTAATATTTACACCACCTTTTGGCACCCCCCTATAATTAATGGTGTGAGAATAAATTTTCTTAAAACATCCTATTAATTCCATAATCCCCCAATTAGGTTAGCCTTTATTGATGTCCAATTAGGACATAATTTTAGGGCGATAAATTTTAAAGCTGATAAACTTACAAAACAAGGAGTTGCTTTAGGAAGTAAGCAAAGCTGTGTATATGATAATATGTTTGGCTTTCTGAGCAGTATATAATTATATATAGAATGTCCTTACATAGTTTATTATAAATTCAGTTGATTTTTTTATTTTTGAGAATCCCTCTGGACATTTTTTGTTGTAAAAGACTAAAATGTAGAATTTTGGTTATTATAAAGAACCTTATCCGATTAAATATGTGGATATGGGGGACCTTATCTGATTAAAAAGTTAAAAATACCCTTTGATTAGTATTATTACCTTCCTACCCTTCCCCTGTAATAACCTAAATCTAACCAAAATCTAAAAAATAAAACCAAAACCTAAATCTAAATCCTTTTCATCTCTCTTCTTCTTCCTAACCTCCTCTTCTTCATCGATTATAAAAAAAAAAAAAATCATGTTGATACCCAAGATGAGAAGATCAAGAGTGATCAGGAAGACGCGGTTTGAATCCACCATCAACTGATTATGAAACAGGTGTAGTTGTTGATCCACCATCAACTGATTACATTGATTTGGTGAATGAAGAAGTTCAAATACCAGAGAATCCTCCAGAAATGGATGCTATTAGGTAAGAATCGAAAAACCCATCGTTTATATTAGGTTTTGAGTGAATAAATTATCTTGATTGATGAAGTTAGGGCTTCAATTTTTTTCTTTATGAAATGTATACGGCAAGGTCGACCACATTTCCCCACCGTAAATTATTCATCACGGTTGGGAAAATATGAACTTCCAGCCGTAGTATAATTTTACGGTTGGGAAATTTTGGTTTCTTAGTCGTAAATAGTTTTTTACGGTTTGTTTTCCTAGCCGTAAGTTGATCTGGATTTTTAGAGAATTTGGCATTCATGCCATTTTTACGGTTAGGAAATCGTAACATTCCCAATCGTAATCTTATTTACGGTTGTGTCGTGTAGCTTGTCCTAGTCGTAAATTTAATTGTGAAACTAATTTTTTTCCCAATTTTTGCATGTTTGTAATATTTTTAGGAATCGAGCTAACTGGTTGGTAAGGGAATTGAGCCGTTCCATAGACGCTGGGGAATTTTTGAGTGTTGAAAAACAAAAAACACTTCTACAAGGGCTTAAAAAGATAGCAAAACCTGACGAACGAAGGTGTTCGAAGTGGAGGCCTGAATGGTTATCATCATCTGGCGAGGATATTCAAGAGAATGTTGGTCATAGTGGATGAATGAGTTATGGACTTGTTGTACCTTAGTTTTTTCATATTTTGATTTCTAAGACATTGTATTTTGTTTTTGTGGTGAATATGAATTTCTTAATTTAACTTGAATGGACTTAAGACATCCTTTGTTATCTAAGACTTACGGTTTCTTTTTTATTGAAATATTTTTCATGGTTTACAGAGATGAAAAAACTCAACTCAGGGTCACTTACGGCTAGGACAGTATTGAGAAAACCTAACCATAAAACACAAATATTAAAATTCATGATCGTCTACGGCTAGCTCCAGAACATTATCCAACCATAAATGACCCTGACTTTAGTTTACGGTCAGTAAAGCTAGACGCAAGCGTGGAAGTCAATAACTTGAGTCAGGTTTAGCATGGTGCGTCGTAGATGCACACTTTATCATAATGTATACACCCGGATGATGCACACTTTAACATGATCATGTGCCGTCTCGTACTGTGGTCAAAGTTTAGCATGATGCGTCGTAGATGCACACTTTAGGCCCCTACTCCATGGCATCATTCGTGGTCCCAGACCCATTAATAATTAATGGTTGACACTTAACAGTGATTTCTATAGTAATACACTAATACTGTTTTTTACTATCAGAGATCATATCCGCAGAAATATGGATGAAGTTTCCAAACAAAAACCTTAGAGAATTAAAAAATGAATTATTACTTGTATTTATTGGCTCAAAAATTGAACAACTTTACGCCCAAATTCCCACTTAATGGATCGATCATAAGAGAGTTCGACCAAAATTTGATATGAGGATTTGTGGCTGTAAGAACTGAGATTGTATTGATTGTAAGAGTTAAAGTAAAGAGATATAAGATTTGGTCCATTATATAGTTGGACACTGACAATGACATTTAACGGAAAAGTAAAATATAACAGAAAACTTAACCTCTTGTAACTAATAATGGACATTGACAACTGTATATACAACTGTAACAGGTGGGTCTAATATCCCCCCTCAAACTAAGCAGTGAAAGAAGGCATTAGTTTTATCTTAAGAACACCAAATTGCACCTTGGATAACCCCTTAGTAAACAAGTCTGTGATCTGACAAGATGTATGAAGATAAGAAACCTTGAGGAAGCCGAACTTAACAAATCCATGATCATATGGTAATCTACCCCTATATGCTTAGTACGAGCATGTAAGATAGGATTGGTAGTGAGACTACCAGAACCCAAGTTATCACAGAAAACTTTGCAAGGAAGAGACAAATGCAAAGATAATTCTTCAAACAGATATGAAAGCCATATAATCTTAGCTGCAGCATTAACAAGACCTCTGTATTCTGCTTTAGTGGAAGATCTTGAAATAGTTTGTTGCTTCTTGGAAGACCAAGATACTAAATTGCCTCCAACAAAAACACAATACCCAGAAGTAGATTTTCTAGTATCTGGACAGCCTGCCCAATCACTATCACAAAAAGCAACAAGAGTTGAACAATCCCCACTTCCAAGAGTAAGCCCTTGACCAAGAGAACCCTTTAAATATCTAAGAATTCTTTTAGCAAGTTGTAAATGAATATCTATGATACAATGCATAAACTGACTAACATAGTTCACTGGATAGCTGATGTCAGGCCTTGTTAAATTCAAATACTGTAAGCCCCCAACCAAACTTCTATAAACAACTACATCTTTTAGAGAAACACCATCAGAAATATAAGTTCTTTTCCCTTGAGCTACTGGTGTCTTACAAAGTTTACAACCAAACATATCATGTTTCTTCAGTAATTCAAGAGTATATTTATTCTGAGTAAGAAGCATTTTCCTAGCAGATAAGTCAAAATGAACTTCAATACCCAAAAAGTAATGCAAAGATCCTAAGTTCTTCATGGCAAATTTAGTCATCAAGGAATCAACAAAGGAGTTTAGTAAAGTATCAGAAGAGCGTACAAGAATAATATCATCTACATACACCAAAAGAACCATTCTCTAAGAGGAATTTTGAAAAAGAAACATGGAACTGTCACACATAGAATTGGAGAAAAGCATAGTTCACAAGAAAACCACTAAATCTGTCATCTTGGGGCCTGTTTTAAACCATAAAGAGACTTTTGAAGAAGGGAAACATGACTTGTATGTTGAGGATCAAAAAATACAGGTGGTTGTTCCATATAAACATTCCCAGACAGATAAACATGCAAGAAATAATTACTAACATCCAATTGTTTCATACACCAGTTGTTTGAAATAGCAAGGCACAAAACACATCTAATTGTAGTTGCTTTGACCATAGGATTAAATGTTTCCTCAAAGTCAATGCCATCTACCTGATGATATCCCTTTGCTACTAACCTAGCTTTATGTCTCTCAACTAAACCATCTGCTTTTAATTTGGTCTTGAACACCCACTTGCAACCCAAAACGTTCATAGAGGGATGATAAGGCACATGTCTCCAGGTATTATTATCATGTAAGGCTTCATACTCAATATTCATAGCCTTTATCCATACTAGATGTTTGATAACTTCCTTAAAGGACTTAGGTTGAGTGACAAAATCAACTAAAGAGACAAAAACAATAGGTATAAGATGTTTAAACAAACAATTATCTATAAAATCTTTTGGTAAAGACTTAGGAACATGAATACCTGATTTTGATCTTGTATGAGCTCCAGAAGGAGAAACAACAACTGGTGCAGAAGAAGAAAAAAATGGTACAAGATCAATAGAAGCATCTGACACAAAAACTGATACCGAAGGAGATGCTAAGTCATATAATTCAGCTGCATAAGTGTAAGGGACAACAAGTAGGTGAATTCCATTAGACTGGAAAAATGAGGATTACGCCGCGTAAAGACTTAATTAATTAAATTTGAACAATTAATTATAGAAATTAATAAAATAATAAAATTAAATTTTGGACAAACAAATAGTACCATTAGATAGATCTCGAAAAATTATGCGAAATGGGCTACTCGAACACGTCAATCAGATACTAGAAGAGGAAGATATGACACTTGGAAAACGGAATCAAAGATATTTGACTGTTAACTTGATCGTTGACCGGACCTCTATAACTTGGAATGGACCTCTTATTAGTTAGAAGGTTATCCTTTAATAATCGTGGTAATGTTTTAATAGTAAAATCTATTCAAACCTAATTTAGATTAAATTAATTATTAACCATATAAATTAATTATTATTAATTAAGTTAACTAATACTACTTGAATTTTGTTTGAAGTTATCCTTTTGTAGGGACAGAAAACCACTTCGCCACATGTTCGCATCTCAAGTCAGAAACAAAAGAAAGACAAATTCGAGCTAAGCATTGAAGCTTCTTTCAGTCAACATAGGAATCTCCGTATACTATATGAGATTTAGACACGTGGAAAACACTAGCCGAAGATCAATGGCCAAGTTTAAATTAGACGTTTAGACATTTAATGCGTGAACAAAGCGGTTAGATCAACAGTTTGTTAGTTGTCGAGACATGTGGCGAGTTATAATTCGACATGCATCAAAATGGCAGTGACAGTCATAACGAAACTTATTGGTGAATTACCTAGCAAATCAAAACACCAACGAAAATGAATTCTTCTCCAAGCAAGCTATAGTGAGATTCTCCCTGCGAAGAAAGCTGGCGAAGCAAAGTGAGCTGTATTCCACTTTATGATCTGCTTATAGATAGGCCTGTGAGCAATGTAATAAGGGTCGAACATTCTGTGCAAGACTTAAGGAGAGAAAACTTGTGAGACCAATACTGAATTAAGTCTGAGGGCTTGAAACCTTATTCATATCATAGTGAAATCACTTCCGTGGACGTAGGTTTTAATATCAGACCACATACATCCTTTGTGTTCTTTATTTTTATTCATGATTGGGTGAATTCAGACCATAAATATTGACCAAAACCACTGAGAGTAGCTTAAGGTAAGTGTTTGGGTGTGGTGTAGGAATTCCTGCAACTATATTTTGGCGCTAGAAACAGGGACAAATTGAGAAGAAAAGTACTAAGGATTTACTTTATTTTACTTGGTTCTTAAAAAAAGGTTTAGCCTAGAATCTTGGAAGCATTGTTTGAAAAAGAGAGAGTTAGATCTCGTTTGTTTTGTAAAATAAATCTCATATTTGGGTTTCTAGGAGCAAGTAGGTGCATTATTTACATTAGATTTTTGATACTCTAACACATTGCTTTCTTGTTAATTTTCATATCATAATGCTTTGATTTTGTTTTTTATGAGTTTCTTTAAGAGTTTTTAAGTGGATTCAACCAAAGAAGAAGAAAAGGAGTTCATTACAACACAAAATGAACAAAGACTAAAGTGTTACAAATGAAGGAAGATCATGGACAAATGGAACTCATTCAAATAAAATATTTCTTCACTTTATCTTGAAGGAAGTTGAAAGACTAAGCTAACGGTGAAAGAATGAGTCATTCCGAGTTCGTATGAAGAAGTTATGGGCAAAACAAGCTTGAACGAATAGAGTGTACAGAGAGAAGTTTGGCCAGTAATACATCATACAATTAGTAGCCGAACCTGACACTGACTGGAAAACAAATAACTTGTCAGGTTCGACCGAAAAAGTCCATATAAAATATTAGCCGAATCCGAGCATAAATATCACGTTTTTGAAGAGTCTACAAAGAACTGTTCGGCCATTAAGTCCATACTCAATAGTAGCCAAACTTGACACTGTTTTGGGACTTAGTTGGATGGGAAATTGACTTTTAATACAAGGAACCTTAGTTATAGTGGGATTCTAAACCCTAGAAAGAGAGAATACTTGAGTGCCAAGCATTGAAGGCTATAAAAAAAGACATCTAAGGATCAATGACAACATATTTATATCTTTGAAGTAATCTCTTATCTTCTACATCAAAAACCTAGGGTTTTCCCCTTAGGGGGAAACCATTCTTCTTCTTTTATATATTTTCCATGGGTTTTAGTAAGTCCATGAGTAGGTAACATTTTTTTATTGGTTGTGGATGTTGTTGGAGGTCCTATACCCGTGAATCAATCTGGCTGATTATTATTGATATTCAAGATCTCTTTCTATCGTTCATGTTCTACTTTTAATATCGCCATGTATGATTGGAGGTATGTTTGTTGAGGATGCATACTAAGTGAGCACATATTCATATCTAAAGCTAAGCTAGGGTTTGGAGATACGTAATAGTCGATAGACCCGGTTATAAGTAGCATAGTGTGATTAGCGATTGTATTCAAAACCTTCGTGCGATTGCATGTAAAATCTTGACCAATGTTAAATATATTACTCGTAGTATTTATATTGTATTGATTAGCCTAATTCAAAGAATCTAACACTCTTGGAGGATTAAACTTAATAGCACGTTGCGTTAGGCTATTCACTAAGTAGTATTCACATATTCATCGTTATGGTATGTGATGACATAAGAAATTTACCGGAGTATGCTCTCGATGGGGTGGTCTAAGGATATTGGTATGAAGAGAGAACGAATATTGGTTCTAATCGATTATGGAGCATGATTGGCCAAAATAAGTATTTTCTCACCTTAATCTCAATCTTTATTTATTTCGTTTTTATTTTGTTAGTTTACTTAGTTTAATTCATTACAATCCCCCTTTGGTTACATAAGAAGTCAAAGACAAATAACAATTCACAGCTCCTCGTAGGAATGATCCTTATTACCGCTATAATACTTGTTAGTATTAGTAGGAAATATCTTAATTAATTTGTGCACAAACGACAAGCATCAAATTTTGGCGCCGCTGCCGGGGTGCAGTTGGCAATTGTTTTTGTTTGAGATTTCTTTTTTGTTCTATTTTATGTTTTTCTTTCAGTGTCTTTGAGGTTTTTAGGTTTTAGTGGTGGAAACAACTCGTTGGTGGAATTCGTCATCCATTTAAAGCGGAAGGTAGATTCTGGAAACAGGTTGTATATATCACTTTTATGATGCACAAGATCATACATATTATGGTGGTAATCAATTTGGTTATAATTCTCAAATTTTCAATAACTTCCAACCGACCATGGGATACAATCAAAATCAATCCTTCGGTTATGGTCGATACCCTACGAAATATTTTGGTGATTTCAAACATACCAACAACTTTATGGTGGGTATGTATGTCAACAACTACAAAGAAGGTGGGACAATTATACTTCTAACTGGCTTCACTCGAGTTGTATACAGGTTTTAAATCAATTAAAAGACATACAACATATATTGGACCATCTTGATCCAATAATTAATAGAGAGAACTTTGTACCAACCAAATTATACAACAATATAACTTACCCGACTCCTGATTGTATTTATGATCATTCATCCATTCAACGGGAAGAGTCACGGTTTAGTGATCCTACTGTAAATAGTGGTGGAAAACATGTAATTATAAGAAAACTCTCAAAAAACTTATATCAACTAGAAGATAACAGAGCACCGGAAGAAATTCTCCAATAAATTAGTAGTACTATACGTATAAAATTCAAACGACGTTTTGCTATTGGAGAATATGAGGTCGACGAAGATTCCCATGAGGAGTCTGATATCGAAGATGATAAAATATTTGAGAATGAGGCTAGATTGAGTAATATTATGGAAGACCCAGTTGATCTTTCCAAGGAATATAATGATAACGTTGATGCCGAGATTTTGGTTGAGACAAAAAATGATGAAGATTGGTTGAAAAGTTTGATAGAGGACCACGATACACATGAGGTAAATAATTCATTGGATTTCTTTAAGAACGAGGATCCTATAATACAAGAGATTGTGGAAGATTTGTTTAATCCTTTGCATGAGCTTATTTCTTTTGATCCTCTTCCTCTACCCGAAGTAATTTCCCAAAAAGTTACTAACCTAGCTTTTATAAAAATACCTCACTTAGGATTGGAGTTGTGTGATTCCAAAGTTTTAACGGATTATTTTGCTTCAAAGTATCTACCATTAGATATGCTTGATTCTAACACTGTGCTGGTACTATCATATGATAACATTTGTGTGAAGCTGTTATTAGAATTGCAGATTGTTTTCTGGGCGGATCCCAGATTTTTAGATTGTTGGTGTACAAACAATAACCAGAAGGTTGGGATGACGACGTTAAACCAAGCGCTGAATGAGAGGCAACATATTGGTTTTGTATTTCTATCGTTTTCTTTTGATTTTTAGTTTGCATATCATTATATGATTTCCCATCTTGTTTTTACATTGGAAGAGTCAATTTACATTGAGGAAAATGTACAGTTTAAGTGCGGGGAAATATTTAGCATATAAAGTTTTTAGTTTTTACTTAGAGTTTTCACTTTTGTAGGTAAAATTTAAAATTTTTGTACATATTTGCATGAAAACCTCCAACTTTTAGAGATTTTAGAGTCACTTATTATACTTCTAGCTAAGTCTACATACAGAGTTCTCACCGAAGTAACTGAACTTAGAAGTATTAGAGATCTATATTCGGGTTGTTTAGTTGTTGAGAGGCTAGAGCTGAAAAAAAAGGATTTAAACTGCTGGCAGAGAGTACAATATTAGAGAAGATGATCATTCAATACCCATGAGTGAGGCACCAAACCTTCAATTGTCCGTTTAGAGTGTTTCATCTCCCCAAATTCCGGGTAGAATGATGAGCTACCCAATCTCGCACCAATTTCAGCATTACTTTTTGATCTCTTGAGTGCTATTTATATCAATCATGTGGGTGTCAATAGAATTGCTAGCTCTATCTAGTAGTCTTGTTTGCAGTTGGTATCATTCTCTCGACAACAACAGGTCCATAGAAACACCATCATCATCAATGAGCAAAACATAAAACATTTGAAGAAAAGTTGAAAAGTTCAAGGTTTACAAGCAACAATACAAAAAGAGCAAATTTTATATTCAAGTAAATCAACAATACAATGAGCAGAATTATATATACATGTTGAAGACTTATGTACAAGAGCGAAAGAAATCAAAAGATGGGAGTTAGTGAATTTTATGATATCGAGACAATATAAGTTGTGAAGAATCAAGTGGTAAAGTACTTATCCTACGGCCATATTAGTTTCATTGTTTTTTTTTTATTTTTCACTTTGTATTCTATTTTGATTCATATAAAATAAATAAATAAATAAATAATAATAATAATAATAATAATTGGGAGAACGGCCGAGACGTTTTCTTTGACGTTACTGGGGTGTCCCTTTTTACAGGAGGCGGAAGATCCGCCTTCACACCTTGTCAAGCCATTTCGAACGACATTACTCGTAAACGAAACAAAGACCTAGACAAATGCGACTATCATGGATATGGTTTTGGCGTGATCGCTTTTACTACCCTAGGTGAACTTGGGGAGGACACGGTTTCTTTTGTGAAGAGGTTGCAGAATTGCATAGCTAGCCTCATAAAACAAAGATATGCCCATCGCCTACAGATTTGATTTGACGGCCCGGGACAAGATCTTATGGCAATGCAACAAACAAGATCATGCCCAGAACTTCCTTAAGCTGTCCATATTGCTGGGATTAATCATGATGTTGGGCCTCGTCAATTACGGGATGTACTCAGCTACAGGTTGGGCATATCTTTGTTTGATGAGGATAATTTATGTACCATTTGTGGGAGAGGTATGGATGTTTTTGGTGACCATGCCTTACACTGCGCAAATGAAGTGAGCCTTAAATTCAGACACGACTTGGTCAGGGACGTACTTGCAGATATGTGTTACAAAGTCGGAGTTCCCGCTCGCAAAGAGGTCAAATTGGGGTTTCTTGATGAAAACACAAGTTCTTTAAGGCCAGCCGATATTCCCGTGTATAATTGGGAGAATAGCCGGGACGGCTGCCTTGATGTTACTGGGGTTTCCCCTTTTTCTGGTGGCGGGAGAGTCGCCTTTACGCCCCGCCAAGCCATCACGAATACCATAACACGTAAATGAAACAAATACTTAGATAAATGTGACCTCCATGGTTACGTTTTTGGCGTGCTTGCTTTCACCACCCTAGGTGAACTGGGAGAGGACATGATAGTCTTTGTGAAGAGGCTTCAGAATTGTATAGCTTGCTTCGACTACAACTATAAAATAGGCAATTCCCTATTTTTCAGATTATCCATTTCTATTCAAAAAGGCGTAGGTGCCCAGCTAGTGGCTAGGCTTCCTACCGTTTCTTTGTAAAATGCTATTTCTATCTAATAAAATCCCTTTTATAATAATAATAATAATAATAATAATAATAATAATAATAATAATAATTATAATAATAATAATAATAATAATAATAATCATTGCTTTAGTATATTTGTTTTTGTATTCATTCGATAAGGCCGTGGGGAAGAATAAATCTATAAAGAAGTTTCAAACAACAAGAAATTGAAAAAGAGTTACAATTATGAAGGTTCTACGAAGTTCAAGAGTTCATCGTCAACAGTTGAAGACCGAAGACGTATCTATCGGACGCTGTGAGAGTGGTGGTGATTTTGAATCGGGTGAGAAGGTAAGTAAGCTTTCCCATCCTTACATAGTGGTTTATTTCCTTTTGTAGAGATCATCAGAAAAAAAGGTTTTTTTTTTATCCCACGTTTCTATGGGATAACATCTTCATATAATTTGGAAGGTTCCTTTTCTTTCCCACCATTCAACGTGTATATGATTTCTATCTTCATTCATGCCTGCACACATGAGAACCATAAAGTGCGTCTTTTGAGTATCAATTTTACAAAATCCTATTGGTGAGGCAGAAGTCATTCGATCGCTCTTGGGGATGGATTCTTTCATATGGTGGTTTTCTCCTAAAGAGTTAAGCATGAAAATAATGTTCTTTATACTTTTAATTTCTTGTTAGTGTCCAGAAACTTTATGTCTTCGTAGCTCTTTAGATGCATGTGCTCTGGAATGTTTGAAAGTTGGAATATAGGTTTTGTGGGTATATCTCTTGTAAACCCTCACGAGACTATAACACGTCCACTAAGGACACCTAGGGATTTAAAGGATTGTTACACATGCTAAGTGTAACCGTATCCTCGACGAAGGGGAGTTGTTGTATTTTTAGTTTTGTTTAAGTTAGTTTAGTTAGGTAGTTTGCTCGAGGACTAGCAAAAGGCAAGTGTGGGGGAATTTGATAGGTAGGGCTGTACATGGTAACGGAAAACCGGTGGAACCGAACCAAACCAAAACCGACTAGCAAAAAACCGAACCGAGCCATTTATTAATGATTTGGTTTTGGTTTAAATTGTTAAAAATCAAGGTTAATGGTTTCGGTTTTGGTATGACCAAAACCGAACCGAAATATCAATAGTAAAACCTATTATTTTAAGCCGTTGATATATATCCAAGTATCCTAGATAAATTTAATCTATACCATTCGGTCACCATCTTTTAACCATCATATTTAATTCATTCTCATTTCTTCTTCTCTTTCGCTACGGTCCAAATTCATAGAAAGGTTTCAGATGTGTTTTTGCTTTAAAGAGATTAAGGTTAGTAGAACGGTAAAAGGAAAGAAAAGTTGGGAAAGGGATATTCTTTATTGCTTCTTTTTATGTTTTATTAGTTTAATTTAATTCTTAAGTGGAGCTGAAATTTTTTGATGATCATGTTAATTGTTAAGTTTGTAAAATCAGTAATTGAGTGCAAATATGATAGTGTATGTCAAATATTAAGTTGTGATGGCATATGGTTTAAATTGGACAGTCAAGGTTTGAAGTGGTATTATCAATTTTAGATTTTTTTTTCTTCACAAAATTGTTTTTTTTTTCTATTTACATATGTAATCGGTTTATGAAAACCGACCGGACAAAACCGAAACCGAATTCGGCTCAAAACCGAACCGATTGTTAATGTCTTGGTTTGGTTTAGGAAACTAAAAACCGACTACCATGGTTTCGGTTATGGTTTGATAGAAAACCGAACCGAACCGAGCCATGTACAACCCTATTGTTAGGTGCATTATTTACATTAGCTTTTTGATACTCTAACACATTGCTTTCTTGTTAGTTTTCATATCATTATGCTTTGATTTTGCTTTTTTATGAGTTTCTTAGGAGTTTTTAAGTGGATTCAACGAAAGAAGAAGAAAAGGAGTTCATTACAACATAAAATGAACAAGGACTAAAGTGCTACAAATGAAGGAAGATAATGGACAACTGGAACTCATTCAAATACAAGATTTCTTCACTTTATCTTGAAGGAAATTTAAAGATGAAGTTAACGGTGAAAGAATGAGGTCATTCCGAGTTCGTATGAAGAAGTTACGGGCAAAACAAGCTTGAAAGAATAGAGTGTACAGAGAGAAGTTCGGCCAGTAATCCATCATGCAATTTGTAGCTGAACCTGACACTGAATGGAAAACAAATAACTTTTCAGGTTCGACCGAAAAATTCCATACAAAATATTAGCCGAACCCGAGCATAAAAATCACTTTTCCGAAGAGTCTATAGAGAAATGTTCGGCCATTAAGTCCATACTCAATAGTAGCCGAACTTGACACTGTTTTGGGACTTATTTGGATGGGAAATTGACTTTTAACACAAGGAAACTTAGTTCTAGTGGTATTCTAAACCCTAAAAAGAGAGAATACTTGAGTGCCAAGCATTTAAGGCTATAAAAAAGACATCTAAGGATCAATGACAACATATTTATATCTTTGAAGTAATCTCTTATCTTCTACATCCAAAACCTAGGGTTTTCGCCTTAGGGTGAAACCATTCTTCTTCTTTTGTATATTTTCCATGGGTTTTAGTAAGTCCATGAGTAGGTAACATTGTTTTATTGGTTGTGGATGTTGTTGGAAGTCTTAAACATGTGAATCAATCTGGCTGATTATTATCGATATCCAAGATCTCTTTCTATCGTTCATGTTCTACTTTTAATATCGACATGTATGATTGGAGGTATGTTTTTTTAGGATGCATACTAAGTGAACACATATTCATATCTAAAACTAAGCTAGGGTTTGAAGATACTAATAGATCACATGTAGAAGCTTGACCAATGTTAAATAGATTACTCGTAGTATTTCTATTGCATTTATTAGCCTAATTCAAAGAACCTAACATTCTTGGAGGATTAAACTTAATAGCACGTTGCGTTAGGATATTTACTAAATAATATTCACATATTCATCGTTATGGTATTTGATGACATAAGGAATTTACCGAAGTATGCTCTCGATGGGGTGCTCTAAGGCTATTGGTATGAAGAGAGAACGAATATTGATTCTAATCGATTGTGGAGCATGATTGGCGACGGAAGATGAAACCTCTAACCAATATTTTCTCACTTTAATATCAATCTTTATTTATTTCGTTTTTATTTTGTTAGTTTACTTAGTTTAATTCATTTCAATCCCCCTTTGGTTACATAAGAAGTCAAATAAAAATAAAAATTCACAGCTCCTCGTGGGAACGGTTCTTACTACCGCTATATTACTTGTTAGTATTAGTGGAAAATATCTTAATTAATTTGTGCGTAAACGACACACATCAGCAAGTATCTAGAAAAGCAGTAATCTAAGGAGTAGGTTTCATAAAACCAAGGTTTTTTAAAACATAAAAATCGTAGATCTGATTTCAGAGTCTATTCTTACAAAACCTTTTAGTTTACTTAAAATTTATTTGTAAAACTCTAAATCTTGTGATGAACGTAGGGTTATTTTCAAGCTTGTTTTCGTTTAAAAGTTATAAATCTTAAAATCTTAAAATCTTAAAATCTTAAAAATCTTTTCGAATATATAGGTAAGGATTTCGTTTTAGAGCCTGTGATTTTGTTCTTGACATGTCAACATCAAAGGATTTTACTCTTGTCAAAGTAGTACTTTAAATGGTTAAATCGTTAGTAGTTAAATACCTTCATTTAGTTTTTTTTGGATCTGTTGAAGTAATCATTGGTTATGTTAAACATTTAAAAAAATTCCGAGTCAAGTGTCAGATCTAGGGTTTTGGGTATTAATTTTCTTTATCATAATCGTTAGATCTACATTCAATATCATGAATCGTAGGGTCTATTATTAAGAACTCATTGAAGAGTATATCAAAACACTCTTTCTACTGTGCATATCTTAGCAAAAAGGTAGATAGCATCAAGGGTAAACAAGGGCACGCAAGATGGAACAAGAAGAAATTCTAGACTCGTATCCAGCCAGATAGAAAATAACAGGGTAAGGCAACCAGTCGACGAAACAGATGGAGAAAATCATCATGATAATGCAAGGGGCCCAAGTACGGACAGGAGTACTCGAAGAGCAGGAAATGTATCTAATGATAGTGATAAGTATGATGATGAACATGAAATGATGATGGAAGAGTTAAAGGCAAATCTCGCCTGAATGAAAGAGGCAAAAGAAGTTAGCTCAAGAGCAAGAGTTTTTCAAGCAACAAAACTTGGAGCTCGCAAAGAAGAATCAAAAACTTCAGGAGAAAACACCCGAGAGGTCAAGATCGTCAGTATCATATACGAATAGATGAAAAAGAACAACTACCCAAGAAGCAAATAGGGGATCATGGAGAAAGTCCCGAAAAGCGTGGTGCAAGGAAACGTAAAGAGGAGATGGAGCGTCAGCTAAAAAAGACCAAAGAGAAGGATGTAAACCAAGAAGTGTTGAAGGAATTCATGCGAGCCATGATTCGAAACCATCAGAGCAATGGGAAAGGAAAACAACTAACAGTTACGATAGTAGAAGCAAAACGTTCTCCCTTTAGTGATGCCATCTTATACACAACTCTACCACCAAAGTGCACAATTCCAACCTTCAGAAGCAACTTTGATGGATCAGGAAGTGCAATACAACATATCAAAGATTATCAACGATCGCTATTGCAGTGGGAGCACCGCGAAGAAATTATGTGCAAGTATTTCCAAGCTATCTTGAAAGGAGAAACATTGTCATGGTTTGATGCTCTCCCAGAGTATTCGATCACATCTTTTCATGAACTTGAGAAGGTCTTCCGCACATCTTATATGCATAATAACCTATTGAGACCTGGAGTGGATAAATTGTTCAGTCTGAAGAGAAAAGTTGGGGAAAGGCTGTGAAGCCTCGTAAATAGATCGAGGGCTCTATGCAGCAAAGTCATAGGTCATGAGACTGATACGAATACGGTGTGAAGTTTTATCAACGCATTATTTCTAACCAATCTACTGTTTATGGACATATTCAAGCACAAGAATACATTGACTATGCAAGAGCTCCGAGAGTTCCAGGAAGAGTACATTGCTTTGGAAGAAATACAGAAGGAAGCATCTTCGTAACCCGCAATGGCAAAAGAGGTTATCTTTCGGAATCCTGCGAATATCCTGTGAACTACAAACCTAGTTGGTGATGTACCGCAAGTGGATTACAGGGATATCTATCGAGAAGAATATCCATGAGCACTCCAGCGAGACATGCATCTAAATAGGAATTGGGCGAGCAATGGTGCCAATAGATTTGAGCAGCCATGGGGAAATTCTTCTCGGCAAGGCAGACTCAACGACCGAAGATTTGGCGAGTGAAAACCTAATGCTCCAAGGTTCGATACCATAAAAATACCAAAGTTTAGTACATCGCTGGCAGCAATCATGCAACATATCGAGAAAACTGAATCTGAAAGCATCCCGTGCCCATACAATCAAGGGGTGGAGCTACCCCTCTCCAGGTATAATAATGAATTCTACGAATATCATCAATTTCATGGTCATACAACTGGCAACTGGAAGAACGTACAAATAATAGTGCTACGCCTGTTAGAGCAGGGAAAGCTTTGAGAATTCCTGAGTGATATACCACCACCAACTTCGCGAGAAGGACCAAAAGCGCCGCGAGTGCATAAAATCGAGATTGAGGAAGGATCCAGTTACCTGTGATGTAATTCAATCATTCACTCGGCGAGAACAAAGGCAAACTTCCACAACAATATCATGAGTAAGGTGCACAAGCGAGACCATAGTGGAAAAGAGATATTCAATGTCAAAAAGGCCCCACCTCTGGAGAAATGGATGACTCATCCAATTGGATTTTCACCATCTGAGGAACCAGAAAATGGAAAGTCACATACTGACCCTCTCATCTTAAAGCTAAACAAATGGGCGATGGACAAGGTTTTAGTGGACACAGGAAGCTCGGTGGACATCTTATTCTATAACACTTTTAAGTGAATGGACTTTCCAGATTCTATGCTCATTCCTTCGATGTAAAACATCTACGGATTCAATGGAACACCTTCCTGGCCAAAAGGAGAGTTCATTATGTGTATCTTGGGAAAATGGAAACAATCACTATATTTTGTGTAGTTGATGTGGAGTCACCTTATAATGCCATTGTTAGAAGACCATGGGACACGAAATCAAGGGAATAAGATCAACCTATCACCAATGCTTGCGTTTTCCAACACCATATGGAGTAGCTGAACTCAAAGGGGATCCTACTAAAGCGAAGTACTGGAACAAAGAAGATGTTCGTCAGTATGAGGATGATGCTGATAAAATCAAGCAGAAAAAGAAGCAGACCAAGGAAGACAAGAAGGAACAAGAACTGCAGGTATATAAGATGAACGCGGCGAATGGAAAGGGACTTCTGAGAGAGGTCTCATACAAGGAAGGTTCGCCAGCATAACAATTAAAGAGCCCAAACCCCCTCGGAGAACCAACGATGAATTTCACAGCAGCGGAGCCTACTAGAGATATAAATTTGGGAACTGAGAGGAACCAAATATGGTCAAAATTGGAACGAGGCTAAGCGAGCAAGAAGGGGAAAGGTTGGAGCAATTGTTACAAGAATATGTGAATGTGTTCACATGGACGATAAAAGATATGCCAGGCATAGATCCTTCGGTAGCTTGCCATCGGTTAAATATTGACCCAAAGAGGAAGCCTTTCAAGCAGAGAGTCAGGAAAGTCAGAACAGTTTATCATGAAGCGATAAAGGCGTTAAACTAAAAAAGATAAGTGAGTCAGGGATAATCAGGCCGCAAAGTATCCATAGTGGATTGCGAATATGGCGATTGTTCCGAAGAAGGATAAAGGAATCAGAATTTGTATTGACTTCAGTGACCTGAACAAGGCATGCCCAAAGGATAATTTTCCTTTACCGAACATACCTCAAATGGTGGAATCAAAGACTGGGTACGGAACGTTATCCCTCATGGATGGATACTCTAGCTACAATCAGATACCATTCACCGAAGAAAACTAGGAACACACTTCCTTCTTTACTCCGAGAGGGCTATATTGTTACACCAGAATGCCTTTTGTATTAAAGAATACAAGAGCCACTTATCAACGAATGATGGAGAAGCTATTTGCCCAATGGGTACAGTCAATGCTGGAGGTGTATGTGGACGACATGTTGGTGAAAATTAAGAAATATGAAGACCATGTGAACCTGAAGAAGATCTTCGATCAAATGCGCAAGTTCAAGATGAAGATCAATCTGGAAAAATGCATTTTTGGTGTGGCTTCAAGAATTTTTTTAGGATATATAGTTTCGAAGAATAGAATAGAAGTTGATCCAGCGAAGGTATAAGCAATCAGAGACATGCCATCTCCAGCAACATTGAAGGACGTGCAAAAGCTAAATATAAAACTTACATCTTTAGGTAGATTCATTGCCAGGTCTTTGGACAAGTGCAAGCAATTTTTTGATAATTCAAAGAAATGAGTTAAATTCGCATGGACTGAAGAGTATGAACATGTGCTTCAAAACATAAAAGAATACTTGGAGAATTTATCAGTTTTCAAAGACCCGAACCTGAGGAAGTTCTTCTTGTATATCTCGTAGTAACTTTGGATGCCATCAGCTCCATGTTGGTCCGAAAGGATGAGGGGATTGAAAAACCCATATAATATATCACCAAAACCCTTGGCTCGACAGAAATAAACTACACGAAGATTGAGCAGTTGATATTGGCACTAGTCTATGCAACTCAAAAGTTTTGAACTTACTTTCAGGCTCATCCCATCAAAGTAATGACGAAGACACCCATTGAGTTAAAAAGATCTCAGTGAGTGGGAAGAGTTTCGAAGTGGAATGATCAAATAGAACAGTTCGGAGTCGAGTACGGAATATTGACATCTGCAAAATCGTAGGTCATTGCCGATTTTCTAAGCGATTTTCCATTGGAAGAGGACAAAAACATAGAAGAAATGTTGAACTTGGAAGAAGACTTGTCAGATCCTAAAGATTTGCTTAGAGAAAATCATCCGATCAGATGGAAGATATTTGTCGATGGGTCTTTAAACAACAACGGAAAAGGAATTGGCATTGCCTTCTACTCACCAGGAGGGGCAAGGGTTGTTCATTTGTTATGGCTAGAGTTTTCAGCAACAAATAACGAGACTGAGTATGAGGCGGCAATATATGCGCTCAGATTGGCGATTGAGATAAAGTTGGATGATGTTAGGCTTACGACTCATTCACAATTGGTGGTTGATGTGATTTTAATATAGTGGTAAATAAAGTATCGTTCGCTCGAACTTGTGAAGACTGATTTTAGATTTTAATGAACTATTTTTTAAACTAAATATACGTACAAAATACGAAAATAATATTCACAAATACTGAGGTTATGGATTTCACCATTAACCAATTAAAGTGATTTAATATAATTATTACTTATGCAATTCTAACATTTAATTTGATTCTAAAATATTACAAAAAGTAGATTTTCAAAATAACAATTGTATAACAAAAGCATGGAACATCTAAAACCTAGGCCAAAGCATGTACCATCTAACGAAATCACAACTGCTTAACAAAAATCATTAAATCAAATTTCAACCAAGGTAAATAATCATAAAGAAATTGCAAAAAATAATTAAAATAGAATTATACCACTTTTATTGAAACAATGGCTTCCTCCGTCACCTCAGCATATGGGGTTTAGCTCATTGTATTGGAAAAGCCCTCAAAAATATATTCCATAGCTCAAAAAGTGCCTCCAATGGTGAAATAATAGTAACACAGGAGAACAGAAACGCTTATAAGCGTTACAGAGACTTGTTCTCTGTGTTACAGAAGATAGAAAAGAAAACATGAGAAAAGAACGGACTTCAGGTGCTGTTGAAATAAGAATGCTTCAGTGCCTGTGTTAGCGACACTATTAACGACACTATTAGCGACAGTTTCTGGGCGCCTTATGTTCTTCCTGTTCTTCCCACCAGCAACAAACTTTTTCTTCCTGGAATTTTTCGGTGATCTCTCTGGCTCACTCTGAGCTCTCCAGCCCCCGCTGAATGCTTCTCCTATCTCCTCTATTTATACTTAAACACAACCCTAGCTTCCAAATCTTATCGAATATCTTGTAATCAATGACTTGATCTCGGCAATATTTTCTTCTCCCGACAATATTTTCTTCTCCCGGACTTGATCTTCTTTCTTCTTTTAAACAGACTTCGATCTGTTATTACCTTGTTTAGTCTCGTATAAGATAGACACCAAATCTCGAAATATTTGTCTCTTGAAATAAAACAGGGAGTAGTTATCACGTGAAGATATGATTTTCGAGAATAAGGATATTTGATCCGAGAGTTTATGACTTGTGTACAAATCCCTCTAAATAGGGAAGAAGAATAATCATGTCCTAATCCCTTGCCAAATCTTCCGAAAATATATTGCTCAGGAGTCACGCTGTACCAAATTCCCACCAAATTTCTCATTCAAACAAGCATGGGTGCCTTTAGTAAATTTTGTGGGTGCCTTTATAACTTTTTGAGCCAATTTTTTCCAAATGTTTATTTCTTCCAAAAACACCTACAAAGATATAAAAACCATAATAAGTACAAAATCGAGTACTAACAATACATATAATTGAGATCAAATCAGACACAAAAATGTGTCTATCAAATACACCCAAACTTATTATTTGCTAGTCCTCGAGCATATCTAATCTAAAAAATAAAAATAAATTTTAACTCACTTTCGCAGGCATCGCGGTTGCACTTAGCGTGTGCAGCAAGCCTTTAAACCCACAGGTGTCCCTATCGGACGAGTTTTAGTCTCGTGAGGGTTTACAAGAGGTGTACCCACAAAACCTTTTACTCCAAATTCTAGCTACCTGTGAACGATTGAGGGTAAACACTAAACAAGCTATTTAGTTGGCATACTAAATCCTTCGGCTATGGGAATCATTACCCTATATGAGTCCAATTACTGTACACGAGTTTTTACTCAGCGTACTAAAATTCATACAAGAATTCAAAACTCTACTTAAATAGTCGTTCAACCATAATACTCAGAATATATCAAAGTACAATCACATGAAAAGATTTAGAAGATGAATATAGACAAAATGAAGTTTGCACGTGTTGACTAAGGTGAACGGTGTTTCCCATATCTGTCTGAAGGTCACTGCCAGGATGAACCCTACTGGATTGAGATACACTCCCACTGGTCTTAATCCTTATACTAATATCGACTCAGCTGGTATATACAAGGGTCCCAGCGGTCGATTTATTGAAAATAAAACAATTATACTGACAACATGATTAGATCTTTTAATCTAATCGCATGGTTCTTTTCAGCAGATTACATGATAGTTCCCATGGATCCTGCATTCCACGCTTGCTTAGGCGACGAAGACAGGGAGAACACACACATATTCCTATCAAAGTGTCAATACTCGATTTTTTTTAAATGCTCTAAAGAAAATAATAATGGGGTTTGATCTCAAACACTTAACTTCATCCTGACAGCGATAACAATTCGATATTGGTGCCCCACCAAATCACTTATAGAAACACAAAACTTGCAAAAAAAAAAGGTGATATGGTCGAGATAGACTCCGAGATATGGTGACAACTATCATGTTATTGCTAACACCTGAGCTAGGCATTCTTTTATGAATAGACCATTTAACTAGGCACACCAATTCTTATAGAAAAAAAGCTAAGTTTCCATCTACCTAGAATGGTTAGTGTCATCCTGAATTTTTCACAAGTTTCTAGACTTTGGAGTTTCATACTTCACTAAAAGTTTCTCCCTTACCCCCAAACATAAATAAACAAGGAGAAATTGTTTCCAATCGAAGGATAAGAGTTAATGACAGATATTACCGTGTCGCATGATCATGTGTTACCTCCCAAGAAGTGCTAAGTTTAAAGTCTTCATCCATACTAAGAAATAATTAGTCATCTCACTAAATCATATAGCAATAGTCGGAACAACTGTGGTTCTTCTGAATAAAATAATGTTATCCAAAATAGAAGTAAATTGCAGCAGGCCCAGAAAGTGAACAAACAAAGTACACCCTTATCCCTATCTAGTGTCTTGTTTAAGACAACTACATCTAATTGAGGTTCAGGTTCGGGCTTTATGAAAGGGTCTAGATAAATCTCTTTAGGCTGAATTCCCCCATATTCAGGATCCGGAAGATCAGGTTGTAGAGTCTGGAAAAACTCAAATAATAAATTTAAGGCACATAATAATAATCTGAATAATTGAGGATCCTCAGTTTCAATCATATTTGACCCACACAGTTGACTACTATGAAAATGGTGGTCATTCTTAAGCAAATGTGTCGATTCTAATCTCCTAAAGTAATTAGGCTTAGTATCAAAACTTGATACTTGACACATTTGAAATTCAAGCGTTCTCATATATGGAAGAAAATGTTTTGGTGGGAAAACAAAGTCAAACTTGGTATTATTTCCTAGGTAAACCACATCGACTAGAGGATGGGTTTCTAACAACTGAACTTCTTTTTGGACATCAACAGGCTCAGAGAATCTAGTTTGAAGATGATCTTGAAAAATGGTAGAGGTGCAAATGTTAAGCCCCAAGTGAGGAAATTTAAGCAGGGATACTTGAAAATCACAAGAATCATCGATACCCCCAAACATAGGGTGGAAATTACTCCCAGATGAACTAAAAACTGTTGGTTGGATTCTAGGGTCCTTAAGGTCAGAACTACATTCAACTTCCTCTATAAAAGGAAATAAGGTAGACTCATAAACTGGTAGACGTTCAAACTTAGCTTTCCATATATTATAAGTGTCCATCAAAGGTGCAGAATCTAACAAATTATTCACCTCATTAATAACACTATCAATCGTCAACATCAAACCCAAAGTGGGCTAGGCATTTCTCTAATGGATCTTCTAACAAAGTGTTTGGTAAAGATTTCTGAACTGAAGTACTAGTTACGTTCACTTCTTCTAAATCATAGATCTTACAAGAAGGTCGTCTATTCATACTAAATAGATTCAGTTCAAAAGTCATGTTACCAAAAGAAAAATTAAATAGTCCATTTCCATAGTTGGTGACAACATTATATGTAGCTAAAAAGGGACGACCTAAGATCACTGGTATTTTAGCCTGGGACCTCAAAAGGTTGGATGTCTAGCACAACAAAATCCACTGGGGAAACTATTCTATCAACCTGAATCAAATCATCCTTTATCACATTAAAATTCTCTAAGAGTCTATCATTTTCGTCAGAGACTATTGTCTTCGAATCGTTAGACTCTAAGGACAAACTCGTTCCTCTAAACCATTATCGGCTTCAAAATAAGAAAATTCTGCACCGTCTAAAATAGTGGTATCTCTAGTAAAATCCTCTTCCCTTTGAATAGGTGAATAATCATTAAAATCACTTGGATTTGAAACAAAGATAACACTATCATCATGAAGCACATTGGAGTGACAATTTCTTGATCACTCTGTCTGTATATTTCAAGTTCTTCACCAATACTATCCTCATCATCATAATAATATGAAGATGTTTGAACCTCATCTAAATAAGTAGTGTTACCGATTTTATCCACGTCCTCTAAATTAGGTAAATATTCATCATTATTATCAAGGTTAAAAGTGGAAACATTGTACTGGCAATTAAGATTATTTTGAGCAATTCTTTCTTTTGTCTCTAACACAAACCTATTTGTATTCTCAATTAACTTCTTGAGTGATTCTTCTAGAGTCATAATAGGTTCATAAGGAGGACTATTTGTTCCATACACACTTAGTTTAAAACTATTTGTTATCTCAGATAGCTTCTTGAGTGATTCTTCTAGAGTCATAATAGGTTCATAAGGAGGAATATTTTGCGACTGCTTTAGGGAATCCCTCCAAGACAAAGAACTCGAATTTTGCTCATTTTCATTTTCATAAGACGGGTGTGTATATGAATAGTAATTGGGATCACCCTGGTATGAGCAATAACCTCCGAAAGGTTGGTGGTAGTCCCAACTACTATCCACACCATGTTGATAGTATGGATAATGTCTATTTTGAAATTCAGTCGGGTATTCATTGTATTGGTCCTCATAATACCAGTTCGACATTTTCTAACAAAAAACTCCTAATATATTTACAAAAAATCTAAGAAAATAAATCCTACCGGAATGGGTTCTAAACAAACACAAACAAGGCCGACTCAACTAAATCAAACCTATTGAATCTAGCAAACAAAAAACATGATGGCTCCACTTAGATTGTTTCTAGACCAACTTCTATTCTTTCAAAAGGCAACTAGTTACAGTTTTAGCAAATCTCTCAGAACAATGCGAATTAGATTAAGTCTAATAGAAACAGGATAAGCTCTAAGGATCTTTGATAACCCTGCCTCTTTGGAAAATTTTCCTTGGGTTACAAGGCGGCTCTAATCAACTTAAAATAATCTTTCTGAAATTTAAGTTATGCTAATAAAGTAACCAATACAGTCATTTTGAATGATTTTCCAATAACCTCTTTACCCTATAGGTCTCTTTCTAGTCAAATTTTAGACTTAGGTTCGTGTTGGGTAACGTGTTCCTAAGGCGGGCAAGAAGGAAACAGTGATGAAATCCGAGTCCTTATCTTATATGGCCAGTCCTTGCCCTTTACTAGAAAATAAATTCCGTATTCAAGTCCTCAACATATATGCATTACGAAGGAATACAGAAAACCCACTTGCAGGGGATTCGTGGGTTGATCGAGTCTTACCTCCCGTACCAGACGGGCAATGAACCGTTGAAGTCGACTCGGGCCACCAACTCCTGTGTCAGTGTACGAACCCGAGGGGCCGAGACAATATCGTAATTGTCGTCCTTCCCTGTTACAATTTATATTTTAAATATCCTTCCGTAGGGTTTAAAAAATAATAATAAAGTCCAAAGTTCAAAGTCCAAAAACAGAAAAATACCTAAAATAGTTACAAAAATAATAAAAATTTCCTAATACAGTTTTCTAAAGAGAAAAATAAAAACCTAAAAATAAAAAAAATTAATAAAAAAATAAATCTTGTCTTCTTTTTCCGTTCTTTTCGATTTGTCTTCGATTCAAAGTCTTTAATCAATCAATATAGTCTTTAGCTTCAATTTCATTTTGATCCAAAACCTGTAATACAAAGAAAAATACCAAAAAACGTAAAATAGAACAAAAAATAAAAATCTAACTAAACTAACTAACCTAAAAAAAATCTAAAAACAATTCTAAAAACAAGTCCGCGTCGGCGGCGCCAAAAATTGATGTGATTTTAGTATAGTGGTAAATAAAGTATCGTTCGCTCGAACTTGTGAAGACTGATTTTAGATTTTAATAAACTAATTTTTACACTAAAAATACGTACAAAATATGAAAATAATATTCACAAATGCTGAGGTTATGAATTTCACCATTAACCAATTAAAGTGATTTAATCTAATTATTATTTATGCAATTTTAACATTTAATTTGATTCTAAAATATTGCATTAAGTAGATTTTCAAATTAACAATTGTATAACAAAAGCATGGAACATCTAAAACCTAGGCCAAAGCATGTACCATCTAACGAAATCACAACTGCTTAACAAAAATCATTAAATCAAATTTCAACCAAGGCAAATAATCATATAGAAATTGCAAAAAATAATTAATATAGAATTATACCAATTTTATTGAAACAATGCCTTCCTCCGTCACCTCAGCATATGGGGTTTAGCTCATTGTATTGGAAAATCCCTCAAAAATATATTCCATAGCTCAAAAAGTGCTTCCAATGGTGAAATAATAGTAACACAAGAGAACAGAAACGCTTATAAGTGTTACAGAGACTTGTTCTCTGTGTTACAGAAGATAGAAAAGAAAACAGGAGAAAATAACGGACTTCAGGTGCTGTTGAAATAAGACTGCTTCAATGCCTGCGTTAGCGACACTATCAGTGACAGTTTCTGGGCGCCTTATGTTCTTCCTGTTCTTCCCACCAGCAGCAAACTTTTCTTCCTGGAATTTTCCGGTGATCTCTCTGGCTCACGCTTAGCTCTCCAGCCCCCGCTGAATGCTTCTCCTATCTCCTCTATTTATACTTAAACACAACCCTAGCTTCCAAATGTTCTCGAATATCTTGTAATCAATGACTTGATCTCGGCAATATTTTCTTCTCCCGACAATATTTTCTTCTCCCGGACTTGATCTTCTTTCTTCTTTTAAACAGACTTCGATCTGTTATTACCTTGTTTAGTCTCGTATAAGATGGACACCAAATCTCGAAATATTTGTCTCTTGAAATAAAACAGGGAGTAGTTATCACGTGAAGATATGATTTTCGAGAATAAGGATATTTGATCCGAGAGTTTA
This sequence comes from Papaver californicum, assembly GCA_023531435.1. Classification (NCBI taxonomy): domain Eukaryota; kingdom Viridiplantae; phylum Streptophyta; class Magnoliopsida; order Ranunculales; family Papaveraceae; genus Papaver; species Papaver californicum. The sequence continues at coordinate 8,052,234 of JAJJMC010022854.1, forward strand.
TGACTTGTGTACAAATCCCTCTAAATAGGGAAGAATAATAATCATGTCTTAATCCCTTGTCAAATCTCCCGAAAATATATTGCTCAGGATTCACACTGTACAAAATTCCCGCCAAATTTCTCATTCAAACAAGCATGGGTGCCTTTATCAATTGTCTGTGTGCCTTATTAATCTCCACAGGTGCCTTTAGTAAATTTTGTGGGTGCCTTTATAACTTTTTGAGCCAATTTTTTCCAAATGTTTATTTCTTCCAAAAACATCTACAAAGACATAAAAACCATAATAAGTACAAAATCGAGTACTAATGATACATATAATTGAGATCAAATCAGACACAAAAATACGTCTATCAGTGGTTCGCCAAATAGAAGGAAGATATCAAACGTTCGATCCGTCATTGCAGAAATACCAAAAAACCGCGAGGCATTATGCGTCACAAATTCCAAATCTTAAATGGCGACACATACGCCGAAAAGATAATAAACTTGATGATACAATGACCTTTGTATCTTCAATGGTGAATGATCCAGAGGTTACAACGTTAAAAATAGAGTGGCTTTATCAATCTTCAATAGACGAAGTGGCCCGAGATATGGAAACATTAGCGATCAGCATGGGCGAAGACGAACAAGCGGATGACTGGCGAGTTCCAATACTTGAGCGAAGGAAAACTTCCCAGGGATAGGCTACAGGCTAACAAGATCAAAAGCAAGTCCATGAATTACCAGTTACGCGAAGGCATTCTGTATCGCCAATATTTTCATGGAACATTGCTGCGATGCTTATCTAAACAAGAAGGAATGAAAATCTTGAAAGCCATATACTATGGAGATACGAGGAATCTCAGTGGGATGAGATTGTTACACAAAAAGCTAAAACTCAAGGTTATTTCTGGCCTTACATGCATGAAGACGTGAAGGAAGTATCTCAAAGGTGCGAGGAATGTCAGAAGTATGGAAAAAGGATTCACGCTCTAACAAAAGTTTGCAGTCGATACTTAGTCTTTGGCCTTTCGCGAAGTGGGGAGATGACATTGATGGACCGTTGGTGCCTGGGATAAAGAATCAGAAATATATGATTGTGGCCACAAATTACTTCACCAAATGGGTAGAGGCGTAGCCCCTGAAGAACATTGCATAAAAGGATGTGTTTTCTTTTCTATTTGAACATATCATTTATGGGTTTGACATACCAACAAAGATCATTTCTGAAATGGGAAGCAATTTGAAGGGGAAAGCATCGCCATGCTGTTCAATGCGTTCAAAATCCAACATGGCAAATCAACCCCGATTTTCCTATAAAGTAACGAGCAAGCTAAGGAAACAAATAAAACAATCGCTGACAACTTGAAGAAAAAGTTGGATGGGAAGCATAAGGAATGGTGCGAAGAGCTGCACAATGTGCTATGAGAATACAAAACTACTCGACGAGGTACAACTGGAATATCTCCATTTCATTTAACACATGGGGTAGAAGCAGTACTTCCCACAGAGGTGATAATACCAACAAAAAAAAGGGAGGCTCGGATCAAGAATCTAACTTCCTATCTCTTATTTTCTAAGTTAGATAAATTGGAGGAGAATCGGGAAAGGACCTTACAACACATGGAAAATTATCATCGGAGACTAGCAAGGGAGTACAACAAAAAGTTAAGGTGTGATATTATGATCCTGACGAGATGGTCCTGTGAGAAATACCATCATATCAAAAAGGACCCAGAGGGAAGTTGGAGCTAACATGGGAAGGACCATACATCGTAAAAATATTTTTTGGAAAAGGGGCGTACGATTTGGTAGATCATGAAAGGGAGAAACTGGATCACCCATAGAACCCCATATATATCAAAAAGTATTACCCATAAGGATAAAAGAGGCAAGCGAGGGATCTCGAGGAATGTATGACCTTATATCTAAATAAGTCCAGTAATAATTAAAAACCCTGCATTACAAGCTAGAACCCATGTGATATGATCTAAAAGCCGCCTACGAGTTGAGGGAAATCAATATATAAAACCTACCATTCGCCCAAGAGGCAAGAAGCAAATTTATAAGACCTATGACACATTACGTAGAGAGGTTCTAGGATCTTTTACCTAAAAAGGTAAGATGCAGATTGAGTAAGTCCTATAAGAGGCAGTTAATACCTCATTAGGAGGCCGACAAGACCCTATTTTCCAAAGGCAAGAGGCATTTAAGACCTAAAATTCGTTGAATATCGACGGGTTATGGTTCGCCGCTTATCACCGCATCATAGCCTGACGAAAGAAACTCGGCAGGAGGTATAGACTACGCAAGAGGTGTCGAGATATACCGATTAAGGCATGGGTGCTCAGCACGTTTAAAGCGTGACCGGCCATTCCATAAGGGCCAAGTCCTTGGTAGTTTATGCCTGGTACCCAAGAAACCCATCCTAGGGTGTGGCCTCGTACCCTAATCCAAATAGGCGAACGAATAAGAGGTCCAAGAAAACAAACTGGTTGTTGCAGAACGAGATGTGAGGTGAAAGATACACCTACCAGATGTTTACTTCTTTGAACGGGCATCCAGGAGGAACATAAAGGGATGTCACCCTCCTATATGGAGATGAAGTAGCCAGATAAGACGAGGTTTGAGAGACTATTGCTCACGGGAGTATTTATGATCGCAACATTCATTGACAAAGTAAATGGCCATTAAAACTACAACGCTACGTATAAAGAATAAAACAGTATTACAACTCGCGAGAAAGGAAAATATTACTTATTATTTTCAACGAACACGTGACGAAAACACAAATTTAACAATTTTTTTTAAACTTAACTAATATGGATATAATTTATACATACTTACCATTAAATTTATATTTGCTAATGCTTGAATTTATACTGATAATATACTTTTATTGTTTTATTAGGTGGTTCGCATAAAATCCGAAGCTAAAAGATAAATACGGTTAAAAGGGCTAATCAGTAGACTCTATGGAATTGAGAGAGAGTAAGAGGTCCGGTTTAAGTGATGTTAATCTGTTGGTGTACAAAGAAAGTGAAGTGGTGCATCACGTGGCTAGATTGAAAGTGTGTCCCGGTTAATCAAGAAAAAATGGCTTTTGACGGCTGGTGTTGTTGGGTACATACAACACGTGAAAAAAGATAAAAGAGAAGAAGTGCAAACAAAGACAAGGGCAGGGACTTCTGATGGAGTTACTGATAGGTGGACAAGGTCTGACGACATGAAACAAATAAAAAGAAGACCACGTGAGGGTCATGCCCACGTGAGGAAAAGTAGAGTTGTTTTAGCTTTTCTTTTAGGATTTCTTTTAGACAAAAAGCGAAAAAGGACGGATAGCCTATATGAAAGAATGAAGAGATTGTTGAGAAGAGTGGGGTCAGCAAAAAAGAAAGTGAATTAAGTGATAGCACGTGGGAGAGACAGGGGAGTAATGGGTATTGAGAAGGTATAAAAGAGAGAAATTCTGACGGAAGAAAGGGAGTTTTCGGTACAGTTTTGGAGGCTGCTAGGTTTTGTTTTTTGGGGAATTAGCGGGGAGAAGGAGACATAGATAGAAATAGCTTGGAGAGAGGCATGCGAGAGAAGCGATATTAGATTGGAAAAAGGAGTACGGTGGCTGCTTTTAGTTTTGTTCTTCTGGGTTGAAAGCTGTACAGGAAAAGAAAGGACAACGTAAGCTTTTGGGTTTAATTCTTTCTCTCTATTCCTGTTTATTATTTTTATGGATTTTAAGAAATCCAACTCCATGTCTCACTAATTATGTATCTAGGGTTTATGTTGAAACCACTTAAAGTTTTAGATTAATTAAATCAAATTATTTGATACAGACTATTATGATTTGAATAGATTAATTCCATGATTTTGATTTATTGATTTAATAAAAAATTAGTTGTTGCTTGACCGGCTCTGTACAATACAGTAACCTATGCGCAAAATTAATAGAATAACAAATATATTTGTCTAATTATTTGATATTTCATGCTTGGGTTAAATCCTTAACTGGGGTATGCTTAGAATAGCCAGGCATTATTTGTGAACCTATAATTATTTTCGTATAATTTTCTCGCTAACACAATTAGATGGTGTATGCTGAGACTTAGAGTTTTTGATGCGCCATGCTTAGGGTGTCCCAATGATATTTACGACTCTAATACATATAATATGTGATGTCGATAGAACGAACAATATATTTATATTCATGAGTTATGTTTCACTTCATTAATTGAATAGAAATAGTGGTGGATACTAAAAACCCTGATTACTGTTTCTCCCATTTGATTTATTTTATTAATTTAGTTTATTTCATTATTTTCTGTTCATTAGAATTTCTAAAAAATACAAAAATATTATTTTTGATTAGATTAATTGAGATATTAATTGCAGTATTGTCCCCGCTCCCTATGGGTTCGACCCGTACTTGCCGTTGTATGCATTGTAGACACCGTGTGATTGCGGTTATTTATACATGGTTTCCAAATCCTATCAATTTTTGGCGCCGCTGCCGGGGAGTTGTTGTGAAATATATGAATTAGTATTTTTGATTTTCTAATCGTAGTTTAGGTTTTTATTTATTTATTATCTGCACAATATTTTTTATTTTATTTTAGGATTTCTTTTTCCTTTTTACTTGTTTTTTGTTTTAGTATTTCTTTTCAGGCACTTTTCTGAGGATGATGACTCCTTCTCAGTAGACGTCATCTAAGATGACACTTCAGGAATATATGAATCAGTCATGACATAAGGAAGTTTTTGCTTCACCTCTAATGTTATATGAGAAGTATTATAAACACAAACCGCCTAGTTTGGAACAAAAATTGAGAGTTCTGGAATGCCAGAAATTATTTGCTGATGATGATCAGTCTTGTAGTGATTCTCTGTTCCATACAGAGTATGTAGATGACCCCGTGGATGATTGTGTAGATGATTTTCCTAATTCCATAGATGAATCTATCTCACAAGATCATTCACTCGACTTAGAGGTTGTTTCTAGACCCCTAGACTTCCAAAAGTTACCTAATTTAGGGTTAGAATTGCGTGCTTCTCAAGTTTTGTTGGATCACTTTGCATCCAAATACCCAGAGGACTTGCCTGTTCCTGGCATTGTGCATGAACCAATTGATATTTCCCCGATCCCAATATTATCCCCATATTTTGTTCTTTACGCACTTCCGAATGTAGTAAAAACTTGGTTTGGGGGTAATCCCTTGTTTTTGATAGTTTCAGTGTCTCCGTGTTTCCACAATATAATTGTGAAACTGTCATTTGTATATATTTCATTTTGGGTTGATCTCCAAATTTTCAGGTTTTTAGTGTATGAGGATCCTTTCTGCACATATGCAGTAGGTAGATTTTTATTTTCTTGTTTTTATTTTCTTTTAGGCTTTTTGTTTATTTTTATTTTTGGTGTTCTTTGTTATTAGTATCGTTTGATGTGTGTTACAGAGATTACTGTTTTTCTTGCATCAATCAGATGAGACGTTCCAATCCCTTCTCTTTCATTTACATTTATTTCTCTTATTTATATTTATTGCATACCATTCTAGGTTGCACATTTTGAAACATTGAGGACAATGTTAAATTTAGTTTGGGGGTAGAGTTTCAGAAAATTGATGTTAATAAGAAACTCCGAAATTTAGAAACTTGTGGATTATTCAGGATGACACTAACCATTATAGGTAGATGGAAACATGGTCTTCTCTATAGGAATTGGTGTGCCCAGCTAAATGGTTTATTCATATCTGGATGCACTCAGGTGTTAGAGATAACATGATAATCATTGAACAAGCATATCTCAAAATCATCATAATCATATCACTTTCTTTTTTTATTTTTGCAATTTTATGTTTCTCTAAGTGATTTGGTAGGGCTAGTATTTTCATAAGGTCGTAGCTCGGGTGCGTTAGAATTTTAATTTTGTTGAATTTTTTTTTGACACTTTGATAGCAATATGTGTGTGTTCTCCCTTTCTCCATTGCATAAGCAAGCGTGGAATGCAGGATCCATGTGAACTATCATGTAATCTGCTGAAAAGGAGCATGCGCTTAGATTCAAAGATCTAATCATGTAGTCGTGAAAAAAATTAATAAAAAAATAAAATAAAATATGTATATAATAGTAATAAAAATAGGCGCATCCGAACCGGACTTTATACTAATATTTTGGGAAACACCGTTCACCTTAGTCAACATATGCATCATTCATCATTTCTATATTCATCTTCTAATCTATCCTTGTGTTTGAATTTGATTGATTTCGAGCAATGTGAATGTTATCCAGTTTTGGAACGTTTAATAATTATTTGAGTAGAGTTGCATTCTTATATGAATTTTAGTACGCTGAGCGCAAACTCGTGTATATCAATTGGATTCATACAGGGTAATGATTCTTATAGTCGAAGAATTTAGTATGCCAACTAAATAGCTTGTTTAGTGTGTATCCTCAATCGTTCACAGGTAGCTAAAATTTGGAGTAAAAGGTTTTGTGGGTATACCTCTTGTAATCCATCACGAGACAAAACTCATCCGCTAAGGCCACTTAGGGGTTTAAAGGCTTATTACATATGCTAAATGTAGTCGCGATTCCTATGAAAGTGAGTTAGGATTTCTATTTTATTTTTAGATTAGTTTGCTCGAGGACTAGCAAAATATAGGTTTGGGGATATTTAATATGGATATAATTTATACATATTTACCCTTTAGTTTATATTTTCTAGTGCTTGAATTTGTACTAATAATATACTTTTATTGTTTTATTAGGTGGTTCGCATAAAATCCGAAGCTATAAGCTAAATACGGCTAAAGGGCTAATCGGTAGACTATATGGAGTTGAGAGAGAGTAAGGGGTCCGGTTGAAATGATGTTAGTCTATTGGTGTACAAAGAAAGTGAAGTGGTGCATCACGTGGCTAGATTGAAAGTGTGGCCCGGTTAATCAAGAAAAAATGGTTTTTGACGGCTGGTGCTGTTGGGTACATACAACACGCGAAAAAGAGATAAAAGAGAAGAAGTGCAAACGGAGACAAGGGAAAGGACATGTGATGGAGTTACTAATAGTTGGACAAGGTATGACGACATAAAAAAAAGAAAAACAATACCTAGAGGGGAGAAGGCTACCGTATAGGCTAGTGGGGGACATGCCCACGTGGGGAGGAGTATACTTGTTTTAGCTTTTCTTTTAGGATTTCTTTTAGACAAAAAGCTAGAAAGGATGACTACCCTATATGAAAGAATGGAGAGACTGTTGATAAGAGTGGGGTCGGCAGAAAAGAAAGTGAAGTAAGTGATAGCACGTGGGAGAGACAGGGGAGTAATGGGTATTGAGAAGGTATAAAAGAGAGAAATTCTGACGGAAGAAAGGGAGTTTTCGGTACATTTTTGGAGGCGGCTAGGTTTTGTTTTTTGGGGTATAAGCGGAGTGAAGGAGACGGAGCTAGAAATAACTGGGGAGAGAGGCAGGTGAGGGAAGCGATATTAGATTGGAAAAACGAGTGCGATGACTGCTTTTAGTTCTGTTCTTCTGGGTTGGAAGCTGCACAGGAGAAGAAAGGACAACGCAGGCTTTTGGGTTTAATTCTTTCTCTCTATTCATGTTAATTATTTTTATGGATTTTAAGAAATCCAACTCCATGTCTCACTAATAATGTATCTAGGGTTTATGTTGAAACCACTTAAAGTTTTAGATCAATTAAATCAAATTATTTGATACAAACTATTATGATTTGAATAGATTAATTCCATGATTTTGATTTATTGATTTAATGAAAAATTAGTTGTTGCTTGACCGCTTCTGTACAATACAGTAACCTATGCGCAAAATTAATAGAATAACAAATATATTTGTCTAATTATTCGATATTTCATGCTTGGGTTAAATCCTTAAATGGGATATGCTTAGAATAGCTAGGCATTATTTGTGAACCTATAATTATTTTCGTATAATTTTCTCGCTAACACAATTAGATGGTGTATGCTGAGACTTAGAGTTTTTGATGCGCCATGCTTAGGGTGTCCCAGTGATATTTACGACTCTAATACATATAATATGTGATGTCGATAGAACGGACAATAGATTTATATTCAGGAGTTATGTTTCACTTCAGTAATTGAATAGAAATAGTGGTGGATACTAAAAACCCTGATTACTGTTTCTCCCATTTGATTTATTTTATTAATTTAGTTTATTTCATTATTTTCTGTTCATTAGAATTTCTGAAAAATACAAAAATATTATTTTTGATTAGATTAATTGAAATATTAATTGCAGTATTGTCCCCGCTTCATATGGGTTCGATCCGTACTTGCCGTTGTATGCATTATAGACACCATGCGATTACGGTTATTTATATAGAGTTTCCAAATCCTATCATTAACCAATTCATATTTTTCAATTAAAACATGTGACGAAGTTAGCAAAATATCATTAACAACGTTGATTACAAGAAAGAGAAAGGAGGAAGAGCAAAAGAAGCCGAAGAGTAGCAGAAGCAGATATAATAAATGATCTTCGCAAAGTGGTTCTAGGTTCCATCATTGCCAGGAGTGGTCTCAGGGATGTTTTGATTCACAGAAACATCATCCTCGTTATATTCGGGAGGCTTCAACTCTGCTGGGATTAACTTCGTCAGTTTGATCCTTTCCTTCGTTGGTAGCAACTTTTTCGTCTTGTGCATCCTCATCGTCGTCTTCATCATATTTGGGAGGATTCACATTAACCTTGGGAATGTTATACTGTAGCAGAAGTAGTTGGAGAATTTCTAGCAGACATCTTTCCAAGATTTCTGATAATCCTTTGTTAACCCATTAAAATTAACTTCGTTGTCTTCATTGAAATCCTCTTCAAGCTCTTTATTCTTTTTAACTTTGGGATCCCTCTCAACCTGAGCCCTCGTTAGATCCTTGCAAACCTTCCCATCGCGAGCTTGCTTTAGTTCTACTCTCATCCCCTCCCCTGATTCTGCAGGGAAAACATAAGAATAATTAGTATAATAATTTGCACGAACATAAACATGGCGAAGAAAAAACGGCCTTCCGCAAAAAACCTTCTTTATGCGAGATAACTAATCTCAAGGTCTCCTCAGTATCCTCTTGTTTGCTTTTCAACTCAGCCATTCTGCATTGAGTATCAGATAATTGGTCAAGGGCTTTATCAGTTACATTGCTAAATTGCCCTTTGTAAAGAGCAATGGTCTTGTCTCTTTCCTTCAGACGGTCTTCAAAATCCTTATTATATTTAAATACCAAATGATTGGTTTTAAGAATGTCATCCTTGGCTGTTCGAACTGTTCGAAGCTCTGATTAGGTATTCTGGAGATCGGTCTGCATATTTTTGTGATCTTCTTGGATTTTATTGAGCTCCGATCGAACTGTATGAAGCTCTTTTTTCGGTGATGCGATGATTCTCTTGCGAGGTACGGATCTCCTTTTGGTAGTGCGAATTTTCGCCCCAGATGTTTCCTTCCTTGAAAGAAACTTCTTCTTCTCAGCTTGCAAGCCGTTGATTTCTCTTTGAAGCTCATTGATTCGACGATTTAGTTCTACTCTGCCCTCTTTGGTATGGATATTCAGCTGTTCCATGTCCTGTAGTTCACGAACCAAGTCATCTATACGCTGACCCAATTTTTCCACATTCTGTAACTCCCAAGACATGTGATCAATGTGCTACTGATATTCTATGTGTCGATTATGCAGGGTTTCGACCTCTAATTTGCTCTGCTCGGTGGCTATTTCTCTTGTTCGTCAGCGTTCTTTAGAGTAGCATAAAGCTAAGCATCAACTAATAGAAAAGTGAAAAGAAAGAATAGAGGCAACAAAGAAAGAGTTGCGAATTTCACCACGAAGTTCATAATTTCACTTTCTTTGCGAATTCGTAGTTTCCTTTTCCGAATCTAGCTCTGTCCGTAATAATGATTTGTCCTTCTTAAGATGCTCAACCTCTTTCTCTTGTTTTATACACTCCATATGAGCCAGCGGAGTTTCCTCGACGAAAGCAAGATTACGATTGTATTCCTGCACACGAAGATATTTGATTATCCAACAAACGGACAAACACCTCAAAATAAGAGGAACAGAAGTTATACTCACCAATGTCAAAAATATAACATGCTGAGCTTCAGAAAACAAAGGACACTTGAACTGTAGATTGTGCAAGGATTGAGAACACATCATCATCATAGCGCTGTAAATTTGTGGAGGAAGGTTCACTACCACTCCTTCCTTGATTTCTTGGAACATCTGTTATCCAGGTGTTCATATCACGCGTACACCTGTTCTCGATGCTCTCCAAGGTTTCTAACTTCGTTTGCTTCATTGTCCCTTTGTCAGTTCTGAGCGGCCTAGAAGCTCTAGGCTCTGAAGGAGCAATAATGGCAGGCTTCGTAGGAATGATATTATAATAAGAAGAAGGAATTGTTAAATCATTTTCTCCCTGTGAAACTTCCTCAATAACTATTTTCTCTGTGTTCTCCACAGAGGAAACAATTTCTTCGGTACGAGTTTCAATCTGTTACGAAATTGTGGGCTCTGAAATCGACATATTTAGCCTTGGCACTTGAAGAACATATCTGTTTTTTTTTAATCGGGCGAGCTTTTTTCTTTGGACCAGTAGGAGAAACTCCGCTCGCGTTAGCCTTCGTAAACCAACTCATCTTCGTCAGATAACGATCAAAGGCAAAAGAGAATAAATTAAAAACACAATTATGATCTTTTCCTGCGAAGGAGAGGTGGGTTTCGAACTCTTCCGCTTGTGACATTGTGATTTTACCATCGCTCCAGCAACAACAGTTGAGGCATCCTGCGAACAATACCCATAAAATGAGCACCTGGTTAAAAAGGAGTGATGAAACAACAAAGGAATTAGCGAAATTGGCAAACTCTTTGTCTTTAGTTTTCTTTGGCAATGAGGAACTGAAAAGACATAGAGAAAAAAAAACAAAAAAACAAACTCAATCAGAACAGGTTAAGCAGGCAAATCCAAGGAAGAAAAATCAAAGTTAAAAGTTATAAGAAAGAGAATTAGACCGAGAAGAAGCAACAATTTAAAAAGATTACCTTGAAGATTGATAAGAAGAAGGTCTTCGTTTAGGAGACATGGTTGTACATAATCAAAGGAAGAGAAGGAATAATAGAAGGAATGTCAGAGAAAAAAATAAATAAATTAATGAAGGAATAAGGCAGAGTTGCAGAGAATTGCAGTAGGGAAGAAGAAGCTAATGAGAGAATAAAATTTAATAGATTTGTTCAAGGAGGATATTTACACCTCATCAATCGGTTGAAAGGGTGGAAAGACATTAATAGATAAGACGTGTCGGTTACAAAGTAAAGGGATGAAGACGTAGCGGCGTTTATGCAAGAAATCCGGAAACGTGGTGTAGGTTAGAGCTTTTTGAATTCTCTTCCCATCCTACCCTCGTTTGGATGGCAAGCGAAGAGGCAAAATATGGGGATAGAAAATAACTTCGCCACGAATTCGCATCTCAAGACACAAACAAAAGAAAGACAAATTCGAAGCTTCTTTCAGTCAACATAGGAATTTCCGTCTATTCTATGAGATTTAGACACGTGGAAAACACTAGCTGAAGATCAATTGCCAATTTTGAATTATACGGTTAGACATTTAATACGCGAACAGAGCGGTCAAATCAATAGTTTGTTAGTTGTCGGGACAGGTGGCGAGTTATATTCGACGAGAATCAAAAGGGTTGTGACAGTCATTGCGAAGCTTGTTGGTGAATTACCTAGCGAAGCAAAACACCAAAGAAGATAAATTCTTCTCCAAGCAAGCTACAATGAGGTTCTCCCCGCCAAGTAAGCTGGCGAAGCGAAGTGAGTTGTATCTCACTTTATGATCTGTCTATAAATAGGCCTGTGAGCTATGTAATAAGGTTCGAATATTCTGTGAAAGACTTAGAGAGAGAAAACTTGTGAGATCAATACTGAATAAGTCCGAGAGATTGAAACCTTCTTCATATCATAGTGAAATCACTTCCGTGAACGTAGGTTTTAACACCGAACCACGTAAATCTTTTGTGTTCTTTATTTTTATTCATGATTGTGTGAATTCAGACCATAAATCTTGACCAAAACCACTGAAAGTAGCTTAAGGTAAGTGTTTGGATGTGGTGTAGAAATTCCTGCAACTACACCTTTTGAATGGGAAGCTGGTGCCTTGAGTTTTATAAGAGAGCAGAGAGATGGTTAGAGAGAGGTCATGATTAATAAGATTGAACTTGAAAGACAAAAATAGATATAAAGAATAAAAAGGAAAAATAAGAAGATAAATGGAAAGAAAGAGTTAATGGAAATATAAAAAAGGTTGAAGGGGTTTTAACTTAGGAGTGTCCATGATTGAATTAATGAGAGTTTGATTGTGAGAATATAGATATCAAAGAGATTTTATTTGAGAAGTAGATGATGTAATATCATGGTGCTTATTGAGCAATGAAAGAGAATGATATTGATGAAGAAAATAATTAATAGTGATGATCGACGATATTAATAATCATGGTTTTGATGATGGAAATCTTGTAATTAGCCAAGGTAATCTTTTTAAAAAACTCTAATATGTCTACAATGAATTGGGTACTTATCAGATACTAAAATAAAGTAGAACTAATCATGTTCTTCATATTGATGTTATTATTTTATGTGAATATATGCATCTCTGCCCATTTTTTTTTCATAAATTTTAATAGCCTTAAACAAGGTTTTTAGACCCGTACGTAGTCGTGGCAAACATTTGGAAATCGATTCAAAACGTACAGTTGAATCGTATTTATTTAACGACTATTTTATTTAACAAAATATAAGGATGAGAAGGGATTCGACTGCATGACCTTCAATATGGTTCGTAAGGCTCCTAAATGTTGTTCTATGATTGTTGTTTTTGACATTAACACACTATATTAGATTTTATAACAATTATTAATATATGATAAAATATAATCCACATGCATATTCTTTTAGTTAAGAGTTTCAAAGTTCTGCGATGAATCTACGGTTTACGATTTAATATAATATTCGATTCCTAAAAATAAAAAACGAGTCGTGCCACGATTCATGTTTCACAACCTTGGCCTTAAAGATTGAATTAGTACTATCTCTCTAAACATAAATTGTAGTTTATTGTTTCCAGTTTGTGTTGATATAAAGGTTTTCCAATTTGGTTAAGAAACGAGTGATATATGGTTGTTCTAAAATGACCCGTTGAAATTGATTTTACGTGTAATCAGACGCGAGGGTACATTAGTTTCATCTTTTATAGATAGGTTAGATTAGGAATTTGATCATAATCAACAGACAAAAGTTGTAGAGGAGACTGTTATCCTTCTAAATAGCTCTCAAATGTCTTTTTTGGATCAAAATTGAAAGTTATAGAGATCCCAAAATAGACCCCTTGTGATGTTTTTATGTGGAACAATTGGAAATATTTTTGAACTAAAGTTGAAGAAGATAACCGAGTCAGACTAGCTGACTAGGCTAACTTAGTTGACTCTGTTCGAGTCATACCAATATGGGTTGTGGACCGGGTTAATGGGTGGGATGGTGGGTCGGCCCAAATAGGTTAGCGGGCCGATCTGTTGGTCCGAACCGGGTCAGACTCGTGGGTTAATGGGCTTGGATTTAGGGTCATTTTACTTAATTTGATGTTTTGGACCACTTAGGTTCTGAATTAACGTTCGGTTGCTATGCAAAGTTTTAGAGTGTTTCAAGAGCTTTCCAATGACACCAAATTCATCTAATTTGGATAAGTAGATATTTATTATAATAACATTACTAAATACCCGGTTATAGAACCATTAATAGAATTAGAATCATTAGTAGTTTCACTTAGCTATTAACTGTGAACTTGTTTGATATTGTGTTATAAATGTTGTGTGAGCATATTGGATATATTCTTAAAGTGCTTATAGGATTAACAATTAGTCAGTATTAACAACGATCGATTCAAATGATGAACCAATGTATTGTGGATCCCGAGGTAAGCATGGGTTGTCATCAAAAAAGGTGGGAAAGATCCTTGCTAAGTTTTATTAACAGAATTGATGATATTATTAATAGTGGAATTGGCAATATTACTATTAGCGGGATTAACAATATTATTATTTTATATGGTAAATTTATTATTAGCGGAATTGGCAATATTATTATTAGCAGGATTTGCAATATTACTATTAGCGGGATTTGCAATACTATAAATAGCACGAGAGGCCGTGTAATATTATGTTATTATATTATCTGGGAAAACCGGTCGTATGCATATCATACTTGATTGTGCTCGCAGAGATTGTAGTATGGGGTGCCATTTCTGCATTTTCTTTCTTAAATTCTATATCATGATGACTTGCTCGATGCTTGATGCAAAAAGGTGTTAATTACTTTCTTTTACTGTTGTACTTTAATTAATTATCTTTTAGAACTGTAAAGCATGTTAGTGATTACTCGAGAGTTATGTATTGTTTCCACTGGCATCCCTTTTGGGATGATGTGCTCACTTAATTCCCACTTTCAGTTTCAGAGACAGTGACAAATAAAGTAGTTCAAGTGGCAGTGAATATTCAAGATCTGAAAGCTTCAAGAAGTTGAGTTCGTTTCTCGATTAGCTTCCGCTTTGTTTATTCTGTGTATATATTTGATTTGCAAATCAACTCATTATTGTATGCATATCAATTGAGAGATGTTCTTATATATTCTCATAGAAGGTTTAGGTTTGGGTTAATCCTTATTTAGAACTTCTAAATTAATATTTAAATATATGTTTTACATCCGTCACGCCTCATAATGTAGTATGGTCTCTTAGAGTTCTAAGCAGGTGGATTTTGGGGCGCTACAAGGAGACTCCTCAGGAACATGCACAACAACTGATGAATGAGAAACTGAAGTATTTAAGTTGGTAGAAGCGCTAGCAAAGGGAAATTTAGCCCCATCAAATGCCACATGAGTGGTGACATATATTTTATAGGTAGTTAAATCCAAACACCTATAGCCTTTGTGATGAATATTATACCCAAGAAAAACACAAACTGCAGATTTAAGACCAAGCTTATCTTTTCTGTAAGGAACCAAATTTGGATAGCATAAACAACCAAAAACCTTCAACAAGGAGTAATATGACTTAGAATTGTATAATGCTTTATAAGGAGTCTTGTAGGCACTAATCTTACTTGGCAATCTGTTGATGAGAAAAACTGCTGCAAGGAAGGAATCAAACCAGAATTTATTTGGAAGAGATGCATTGAAAGACAAAGTGTTTCCAATTTCAGTTACTTGTCTAAGTTTTCTTTTTGCAGAACCATTCTGCTGATGCAAATATGGACAAGATATCCTCAAATCAATTCCAAAAGAATCAATAAATTCTCTAAAGGGTCCTTTAGTCAGTTCCAAAGCTCTATCACATTGAAAATGTTTAAGTTTACATCAAAAAAAATTTCTACAAGAGATTTGAACAATTTGAAACAATGAACACTATCTGCTCTACTCTTCATAGGGTATATCCAATTGAACTTAGTACAATCATCCACAAATAGGATGTAATACTTGTAACCCAAATGAAACTAGAAAGGAGTTGGTCCCCAAATGTCACAATGAACTAATAAAAGAGGAGTACTAGAGACGGAACCAGTGATATGAAAATGAAGATATTTAAACTTTCCTAACTGACAAGAACCATAGAGAGAACCAAAATCCTTATTTGAAAGTTTGATATCCTCAGCACTAGCAAGCTTTTGAACGATCTTCTTTTCAGGATGACCCAATTTGGAATGCCAAATAGTAGATGATGCTATAATGGTAGTGAAAGCAGCATGTTGAGATGTTGAACATGACATTATGGGATAAAAGCCATTCTGCACTTTCCTTCTAGCCAGAATATGGTTGCTCTTCAGTGACTTGACTTCATATCCCCATGGATAGAAAATAAAAGCACAATGATTATTAAGAGTAAATTTAGCAACAAACACCCAATTATGTTTCAAGTAAGGAACATAAAGTACTTTGTTTAGGGTAAAAACATTAGAAGAAGTAGAAAAAGTAGAAGAACCAATTAAAGATATTTGAAGAAACTTACCATCCCCAACCATGACTTGTCTGGACCAGAATAAGGAGAAGTATGCTGCAAGATAGTTGATTCATTTGTCATATGACTAGTTGCACCAGAATCTGGTATCCACACTGGGACAAAAGCACTATGATCTCAATAACCACCAGATTTATAGGCAGTTGCAGAAGGAAACTGAATATTTTAATCAAATTCATTTGAGAACCAAGGTGTAGTACTATTTCTCCATGCATTGAGATCAAAACAAACAAAAGACTTCTTTAATGGTGGAACCATGTTCTTGGATGCAACATACCTAAATCTGCATCTATTTGCAAAATGACCTAACTTGTTACAAATTTGACAAGTAGTAGAACCATAATCAACAAGTTGATTTTGTGTTGGATTAAAATCAGTTTATCTAAAACTAGAAGAAGAATTAGAAGAAGGAATATGTGCACCAGTAAGAGGACTAAAATACGGATTGAAAGTTGGTGACATAGGAGGTTTTCTGACAGAATTATATGGAGGAATATTTTTCCTGACAAAGAAAGTTGAATTTGTAGGATCAGTCATAAGAGGAGAATATGAATCAGTATCTTGCTCATTAAGAAATTGTTCATGACTAAGAAGACGAGATATCAATTTAGAAAAATGTAAAGGAGGTTCCCTATTCCGAATACTAACAATAAATGAATGTAATCTCTAACAAGACCTGTCAAGGAATATATTACAAAATCTACATCTTAAACTGGTTCATTAATTTCTACAAGGGAATCCGCTATGGTTTTCAACTGATGAAGAGACTCACTAATTGTAGAAGAACCTTTCTTGATATAATAAAACTAAGATCACAATATAAATTTTCGAGCAAAAAATTGCTCAGTGGACAACTTTCCTAAATGGAGCCATTTCTCTCTGGCAGAGATATTCCCAAGAAGTTCATATGATAAAGATTTATCAACTGTAAAATTAATACAAGAACCAACAAATTTATCAATTTGTAACCACTCAAGATAGTTAGGATTTTGAATTTGAACATTATTAATCAAAATGGTAGGAGATTCTGGAGGAATGAATCCATTAAAAAAACCAAAAAGATTGGTACAGATCAGGATAAAAGAGATCTGATCTTTCCACACAAGATAATTTGAAGCATCTAGTTTAACAGAAACAAAATTCGAGATGTTCTAAAATGGAATATTAAACCTGATCTGAAAACCAAAAGGATTATAAAAATATTGTGTTTGTTGATGTTGTGGTTGTTGTTGTTGAAAATGAAATTGTAAAGGTTGTTGTTTGTGTTGTTGTTGTTGAAAATATAATTATGGCGGTGGTTTGTGATGAGGATATTCTGTAGGAGTATGTTGTAAATGTTGTGTAGACGGTGGTAGTTAAGGTGAAAGTTGTGAAGTTGACGGTGGTGGTGATGGTGGTTGAGAAGAAGAACATGAAGGATGTTGTTTATGTTGTGGAGATGGTAATGGTGGAAAAAGTTTTTGATATTGTTTATGTTGAAGTTTTGATGAGAAGTGGAAGAAGGAGCTTGTTGAGTTTCAGTTTTTCTAACCATTGTAGTTGCAGGTTTAATGGTGAAAGGTGTATTTGTAGGTAAAAGGATCGAAGAAGTCAGAATTCCCCTTTTTGGTATATGATACCATGTAAAAACTAAGATTGTATTGATTATAAGTGTTAAAGGAAAGAGATACATGACTTGGTCCAATATATAGATGTACACTGACAATGACATTTACAGATAATGGAAAAGTAAAATATAACAGAAAACTTAACCTCCTGTAACTAATAATGGACATTGACAACTGTATAAGATACATATGTAACAGGTGGGTCTAATAGTGGAAAAAGCATGTAGGTTGGTTAGAATACTTGACAACAATATAGGTTGGTGGTAATGGTGAGAGAATTTGTTTATTTTTTCTTTTTGCTTGACGATCAAATTCTAGGGACTAAGAAAATTTAAGATTCCTAGAGTACTATGTTTCATTTTCTCATGTGTATAAATATAAAAATAATGACAATTAGCATACTCACGACGTCCAATTTCATGAAAACTTGTTTTTTGGGATGAACCTTGCCGCATAAGGATGGTTGATCAAACTCTCCGGAATTAGGTGGTTATGAAAACCTGAAACCACCTCACTCCTAAACCATATTTTCTTGAATTTTTTGTACTTAAATTGACGCTTAAAAGGGAAACCGCACTTCTTTGCATGATGCACTCCCCTCTTCCTCGTGGTCTTTGTTTTATACTCAAAACCATTTTTTTATGACTCTTGTACTTCCCACTACTCTCGCAAAGCATTTGAAAGGAGGTGGGTCTTACTTGATTGTTTTGAACTATAATAAACATTTTTTTCAACCATTGTTCTCGAGCCCATTTCTTCGCATCTTCTATATGTTCTCATTCAAAGTTATTAGCGTAATGATCACTTGTTTCCTCACTCAATATGCTAACCACTGGGGGTTGGTCTTCCATTGGTTCAGGTATGGTCTCCATCTAAGAAAAATAAAACATATATGTAAGAAAAACAAGAAAAACCATCTCAAGACCCTAGTTATGACTGGGTCGAAAACTGAAAACCTAACCCTAACTATTTCTTTACAGACAACATTAATACGTAATCTAACCGTAAGCGAGCCTGATTTTCAATTACGGTTAGCATTTTCAGCCGTAAAACTATCCTACGTACAACCTTATTACAATTACTAATCGTAAGCGACCTTGAGTTGGGTATACGTCCCTTATCCAGCCGTAGTGGATAGCATTTAATAGTATTTAATATGCCCATGCACCTGCGAATTGGTTCTTGTGCACACGACCTGGCTGCATAGATGTTTTACGGCTAGAAATTCTTATTTATCTAGCCGTATTTGAAAGTTTACGACTGAGAGTTCATGATTTCTAAGCCTTCTAGGAAACCATGATTTTCCATCCGTAATCCGTCTACGTCTGGTATTTAGGGGTTTTCTGGCAGCAAAAAATCTAACTTTCTACGTACTTTAAGCAATTACATGCAATAAAAAAAATATTTGAGTTAAGTTAATTAGAGGTATACCTGAATGTTGGGAGTTGGATTTTCTTCATATTCTTGGCTTGGATCTTCAAAATCATAGTAAGTTTCATATTCTTGAGTTTGAGTTAAAAACTCTTGATTATCTAGAAAATCAGCCATCTCGGGTTTATAGTTTTGTTATATGAATATCTTGTTTGATTTAGAAGAAGATGGTTCACCTACCTCATAAATCTTGTTAGAATCACTCATTTGGATGAAGAAAATCAAAATTTCTAGGTTTTGAATAAAAAAATTCTCTTTTTTTTCTACTACTTCTTATTCTTCTTCTTCTTCTTCTTCTCCCTCCAAAACTATAATCTTAATATTTTGATTTTCAAAAGACCAACTTTAAACTAATTCGTTAATCTAATCAACTAGCTAATTCATAATTAGTTTAGGATTAATACTAATTAATCTAGAGAAGTCTAAGTATTATTAAAATACTAGGATAAAGGGCATTGGGGTTGGTTACAAGATGACCCTATTTTGTCATTTTGTAATCCCTCAAAAACTCGAGGCTGCAGCCTCAATAATAAGGTTTCGTAATAAAAATGTTTTTTAAGAAAAGCAAAAATGAAAAAAAAAGGATTATGCTTATATAATCCCAATTTATAGTCCGATTTATACCGATGACCCTGTTTTTTAAAAAAATTGCACACGTAACCCCACTGTTAACTGAATATTCAAGATTCTATTAACTACCTTTCCATATGGGGACTTGCTGACGTGGTGGCCACAACAATGTGTAACACCTGGCGAAATTTATCTTGGTTTTCCCAGTTTACCCATTTACCTTAATTTGAATAATCACGAAAATCTGTTTGCTTTCTATTTTCATTTATGTGGTTCTTTCAACTGGTTTTTCTTTTTGCGATTCTAAGGCCAAGTCATATGCACCTCTTATATGGTCTAATTTTTTCATTTTGAGCCACTATGGACCTCTCAAATAGACAAATTGACCTCTCAAACGCTCATATTTGAAGGTTTGAACATCGCGGCGGAGTCATTGTCTAGCGGCAAAGACTCTATCGCTCGAAAAAGTCTTTGTCTAGCGACAAAGACTGTGTCTCTATCTAAGTATTTTAAATATTTTATATTCTTCTTTCCTGCAATTTATTTATTAACATACTTTTACTATACAAAAGACCCATAAAATATATTACAATATCTAAAACATATATAAACCGATTTTTAATTGTTAAGGATCACACAAAATATAATTAAATATATTGTTCTACTCAAATTTGATAGTTTTACCATAGTGGGGAAATACATTTGTCCGTCCATGTGGATGGGCAAGCCAAACCATTTGGTATGGGTGCCTAGGAACTGGCCAAAGATTCTAGGAGTATGAGAAATAGAAGGAACTAAGTTGAGAACCATCAAGGGTTGTTGTTGTAGATCGATGGATGCTTGGCCTGGAGGTAAATTTCTTTTACACTTCCACGTTCGAATTGAATTAGAACTGCTTTACTGAATTGAAGTTTTGTTGAATAAACATGCAATAATAACTTAGTTCTTTGAAGTTGGGAAAGGCGCAACTAGAAATCATCATGAATGATTAACAATTGGATTTTGTGAATTTCAATTTAGTGCTTTGAACAAAAATTGGGGATTTTTTTTTCTCAACTTGTGTCTAATGTCTGATTCATGAAGATTGATATAATGGGTATCTGTTAATTATTTTGAATTCGTATTTTATGTTCATAATTTTTTAATTTCTTGAGTTAGGGGTTGATCATGAAATTAGGGGTCTGATTGTGCTTTTACGTAAATTCATTTTATTTATTATGCTTTTGATTAGGTGTTGTACTAGTATGTTTAAGAGCTCAGTTATATTTTTGATTTGAAATTAGTGGAAGTACAAAGAACACCCTTCAATCATGAAGTGTTGCATACTAATTCCTTGGAACTGCAGTATTATATTTTATGGCATTCACAACAACTCACTAAGCTTACTAGATGTGCAAGTTCATAACTCAATTTAAACTCATATGAATTTCTATCAAAGAGCGTCTATTTGGTTCTCTTGTTGTTTACTTTCTCTGCGTACTTGTTATGTGTCTTTGGTAATGAACAATTTAATATATGTTCCAAGTTCCATCTTCTGTATACTAAATTCCTTTTATTATTTATAGTTCAATTGTGATGAGAATGTGTTGTTGATAAGTCATGTATTGTTGCTTTATTATGAAGAAATAAGTTTTAGAGTTATCCTGAAACAAGTGATGATTTGTAGTCTTGTGAGTAATTCCATATGATGAAGTCTGTTTCATCCTGAGATTAATAAGAGATCATTTTGGTCCCTTGTTATTGTTGTAAGTGATCAGTTTCATTGTGGTTTCCAAAGGACCTTTTTACTTTAAGGTTGATTTAATGTTTAAAACTTTTGTTGGTTGGTAAAGCTGGGTAAATTCAGTTGTATTTCTCTTTGAATAAGATATTTTTCTTTTCTGGCGACATTTGTTGAATCAGGGCTTAACCATTTGAGAACTGTCTTAGGAAGTATTGTGGACTCCTCACTGAATTTGTATAATTTCATCAGTTTTTTGTGTTCAATTATATTTACATCTTAATAAGGGTGTATTACTTTTCTTTTAGTGAGCTTCATACTGATTGTATACTTTATTTCTATATACATTTTGTGCAGGGATAAAGAAGTGTTCCCGTAAGTTTCCCTTCTGCTACAAGAAAAATGGATACAACTTGCTCGTAGCAAGTGACCTATCTCCCTTCATTGTGCTTAGACTGATGAAACTGTTTAAATTATTAATGCTAAATGCCCGCTTGAAGTAAGACTTGCTTACTTTTAGCTACTTTTATTATTTATATATTATTACATATCTTCAGTTTCTTTCTTTTCCTCGCGTATGTAATGTAGGCATGAGTAGTAATATTGATGTATTCTAGTGTTGGTGTTACAATTGTTCTCAAGAGTGACCTGAAATGTGCCAATAACACTATAACCATCTGTATTACCAACTGTAATAACATAGATTCTTAACTTCTGTAGATATAAAACTTATATATAGTTTAATGGATTTTATCTTAGATTTAAATTCACATATTCATCCCTCATTATTATTTTTACCGAGAACTATCAAATGTTTTCTAATATCTTTTGTCTGTCATGTAACCTCGTATCTGAAATACATAGCAAATTTACTTTTTTTTATATAGACATACAATTAGTGCTTGAGTTTCATTTTAGGTTATTTTGTGGTTGCAGTTCATTATATATTGACTTGACTTTCAGGTAAAGGATATACCGGAATGTCTTGTCCCGTGGTGCAAATTCAAATGAAGGGAGTATGGATGGAAATTAGGAAGAAAGCCATCTCAATTTTGACTTGTTATATCTAGGATGTGTTATGGTTCTTATAGGGATGAAGAAGTTCAAAGGGGAAGATAATGTTGGAATTAAGTCATCTAGTATCTTCGGAGAGAAAAAAAGATTGCCATGTGGCAGTTAACTCCTCGGTTAGTAACTTTTAAAAAAAAAAACAGGACAAAAAACAATAAAATGGGGCAGATTTTTAATTAAAAAAAAACAAGACCAATATAATAGAAGTATTAAAATGAGGGTATATTAATGTAAAAATCCCTAAAAAAAAATTTCCTAAACAAATGAGTTCTGCGCCACAATTACTGCAGGAAACAAGAGAAAAATTTCGTAAACCTTTTTGAGACAGCTGTTCTGTTAACATCTAGGACTAAATGGCATGAGATTTTGGGGCCTGGTTTAAATCTTGCAAGTTGAAATCCTTATATTTTCTTTCAGAAATGTTGGTTGAATGATTGTCCTTCAATCTAGCATTTATACAAAAAGTATCTTCCAATTTTTAATCATAATTTGTAGTAAAAAACCAAGGTGACCATACTTAGCATATAAAAACTCCTCCCATATTATTATTTTAAATAAAAACCATTTGAAATATAAATGATACAAAAACCCCATTTCCTCTAATAATGTGTAATTTTAGTTTTTAGTTAATTTTAAAATACCCAAGCTGCCCTTCCCTATATAATCTATGCGTTTGAAAAGAAAATATTGGCGGAAATCAAATCTTTAGTGAAAGAAAATCAAATATTCTCCAAATATAACCAGATTCAGGAGGAAAATATTTCTCTCAAAATCTTCGTTTCTTCTTAGATTCTAGGGTTTCAATTCAAACAAATCTTCTCTAAATAAATCGATTGAACTAAGTCTCAGCTTCAGATCTCGTTTTCGTTTCAGTTTAATTGAAGAAGAGAAGACAAGTTACAAATAGTCGAATCATTCATCAGGTAATTTTGATTTTGATTTTACTTGATTTTGATTTTCTTACTATGATTTTGATTGTATTTTAATTTTCGAGTTGATATTGATTATGAAACTTTTCAGTTTGTTCTTCGAATCATTCATCAGTGAGATTAGATATTGGTTTGAAGAATCCAACTGAAGTTACAGTTTATCCTTCCAATTTGATCATATTCCCATTCGGCTCAAGCTATTGTTTTTGTTGAATCATTCATCGGAGACTGAAATTCAACTTCTCGTTTAATCGATTTTTTTTTTTTTTTTGTTTGAATTGTTGAGTTTATGTTGATTATGAAACTCAGATCCGTTTGTTTTTACAATTTTTTCGGTTATGTTGTTGATGTTCTTATTCAAATATATTGGAATGAAAATTGTTATGTTGTTGATGTTCTTATTCAAATTTTGTTGTTGTTGTTGTTGTTATTGTTGATATTCACATATAGTGAAACTTTTTTTGGTTTCATACGTTTTCCTGTAGATTATGGAATCTGTTCTCGCGGTTATATCTCACAAAGAGGATATATTATCGTTTCATATTGGTCTACAAGCATCTTTTTTTGATTTGAAGGGTAGTATATGTTCAAGTTGGTGTCAATTCTATCTTCTTTCTATAGAAATTTCCCACATAGTTGGTGATCATCAAAAGGTTATAAATTATGATTTTGATCTCCAATCGGTTGTTCTATTTACTTTGTTTAATAAGCTTCCATCTCTTGAGTTACATGTAAGGCATAGAGATGAGTCTTCTAGTTCTAGTTCAGGAAGTTCAGTAACTATACCTTTTGAGCAGCCACGAAGTTCAGGAATCATACCTTTTGAGCATCCACGAAGTTTATGAACTGTACCTTTCGAGCATGGAGGACTTATAAATTTAGTTGATTATGATGTCCGTAATAAAGTTAAAGAACCGTTGAAGTCTGCACTTTGGTTAGGCATTTTTCAGGGTGTCAATCATGTGTTGGGAGGTGTTCAACAAGTTCGTTTGATTTGTTGAAATATCATGCAACATCTGGGTATTCATTCAAGACGACAAGGAATGAAAAGTTGGGGATTGGTTCATGTTGTGTTAAGAAGGAAGAAGAGAAATATGAATGACATATAAATGTTGTTTCTATTGATGGTGTTGAAGGTAGTCCTTTTATTATCAAGGAGTTAACTAAGAAACATACTTGTTTTGGTGGAGTTGTAAACAGACCACATGTGTCGAAGAAACTAATTAGTAGCTTGATTTTTGAAAAGATTAAACAGAATCCAAAGAAGAAGACAAAGGATATTATGAATCAGTTTACAATAGAGTATGGCTTTGATATTAGTCGTTATTATGCATATATAGGGAAGAGGCATGCATTGAATATTACATGGGGAAAGAACGAGAAATCATTATCTACTTGAAATGGTATACCAACAAATTGACTGAAACCAATCCCGGATCTCGTGTTGTTTTGGAAGTTGAAATTGGGACTCAAAAATTTCAGAGATTGTTTATCTCTTTCGGAGCATACATTCGTGGATTCAATTACTGTCATCCTTTATTATTCCTTGATGCAACCCATTTGAAGAGCAAATACCTTGGTCATATCATGGCAGCAACAGGTCTAACCGAGAATGACGGTAAGTTTCTTAAACATTCTATTTGTTTCTGTTGGTTTCATCATTTTTATATGCTGAGAAATTTTTTCAATTCTGTTTCAGAAATATATCCTTTACCTTATGATGTGGTTTCATCGGAGAATTACGCAAACTGGAAATGGTTTTTGGAGAATTTGAATAGAGTCCTTTCTCCTCTGCGCAAGAAGATTACTTTTGTGAGTGATCGAGGTAGTGGTTTGGTGAATCAAATTCCTGTTGTATTCCCTGATGTTGTTCATGGTTGGTGTTATTGGCATATGAAGAACAATATCAATACATATTTTCCTAATTCTAATAAGGTTTATAACAATTGTATGCCGGGATTGTTTGAAAAATATGCGTATACTAATACAAATACAAAATTTTCAGAGAACTTGGAGAAGTTGTTGCAGGTCAAAAATTAGAAGTTACAAGATTACCTGAGTAAAGCTCTGGTTGATAAATGGGCAAGTGTTTATTTCCCGGGTCGTCGTTATGGTAGGTTGTGTTCGAATATCGCTGAGAGTTTCAATAGTTGGATCCTTGAAGAGAGAGAAGAAGCCTATATCCATCATGGTTGATGAGATCAGAGTGAAGCTTATGAATCAAATGTGTGTACGTCGCGAGGAATGTGCAACCTTATTGAAGTGGCGAAAAACTTTATGTCCAGAATTTGAAATTGATCTCTACAACAACAAGATGCACGGAAGTGAACACAGTGTCACAAGTCGTCGCAATATGTGTTTGAAGTTCATTCAATATTATCACAAAAGATCGATTTGAAAAGAAGAACATGTTTTTGCAACGACTGGGGCATCAACGGTTTTCCTTGTGCCCACGCTATCCGTTGTATCATGGTAAATAAAGAAGATCCATATTATTATGTCGAAATATACTTTACAGTAATGTTCTACCGTGAATCCTATGCAAGAGCAATTAATCCTGTCCCCACAGTTGAAAATCCTGTGATTGTGTCTCCAAAATCTGTTGATCTTGGTCCTGATGCTCTACCACAATCAGGTCGTCCAAAGAAGAAGAAGAGAATTCCTAATACAAGTTCATTTCCCAATAAGAAGATGATAACTTGTGGTAGCTGCCATGTTTTGACTACCCATAACCAAAGGACATGCCCTGCGCATCAGATTTCAAGTCATTTCGACTACAATTCATCGACTTTCATTTTCAGTTTTCGTTTAGACTACTATATGTTTTAATCTACATTTTATGATTTATTCTTTTTTCTATATTTTTTTACAGTTAAACATGTTAACTTGTTGCATGTGTTTCATGTTTGTTTATTTTTAGATTAAGTTTGTTGACAACACAAAGGGGTGTTCAAAACGAATTCTTTTGATTGACTTGCCGGTCTAATGAGAGCTTTGCAACATGTTGTTTGAATGCTAACACCATTTTTTCTTTCATGCTTTCAACATTTTTGCTGCATTCATATTCAGTTTCAGCTATGGAGTTGTAGTGAGAGAATTCTCCAGTCTTATTATCAAAAGCTAGCAATGTCCAATTGTACAACTTTTCACTAAGTTTTGTGATCAATGGAACGAATATAAATTCTGGACTGTAATCCATGTTGTCGATGAAAGCTTCAATTGAAGAGCGTTAATTTTGCCCTATTGAGTGTAATATCTGAAATTCAGTAAAAAATCAAAAATCAAGTTGTAATTTGGTTTCAGAAAAACACTTGTATAAGAGAATTTAGAGGAAACTTACATAGACATATGTGCTTAGAAAAACTGCTCTTTTGTATTTAAGAGTACCATCTGGTTTCAAATTTTTCTTTGATATGTTCTTTTGCAATTTCAACATGTAGAACTCAATCATATCTCTGGCGGTGTCACCCTTTATTATCAAGTTATTCAAATTCCTTCCCGTTATGTACAATCCAAGCTCTTTTTTCTCCCATGCCATTTCATTGTTATTAAATTGTTGAAAAACAAATTAATGATTAAAGATGAAGAAAAGAAACAGAAATAAACGTATTCTCATTTTGGTTTCAACACTGAAATTATGAAACCAAAAAAATGAAAATTATAAATGCCACCTACCTTTCATTATGCATTTTAAAATATCTGCACACGAGCGGTTTCTGATTTCAATCGAGTACCTTCATAATCTTCAAGTTTTCAATTGCTTTCAACTTCACCTCTTTTTTTTCGTTTGTTTCTTCTCTGACTTTTTAGAGTGCTTTCTGCTAACACAACGACTCTTGTTTCTTTTTTTCTTCTTAACTTTCCCAGGTGTATAACCCTGCATCTTAACAGGTGCTTGCATATTCCTTTTGTTTTTCCTCATTCTTGATATTATGTTACTCATCTTTTTTTTCAGGACTGACGTCTTCATGCTCACTATCTTCTTTGTCACTGTCACTTTGCGTCAATCCCAAACTGAAATGAGGCATATCATCTTCTAAATCAATTACATCTTTTGCCATGTGTATAAATGAGTAGTAGCATATGCCTTGACTTTATGGATTTGATGTCGAGCCCTTCTTTGCATATTCATATTTCATTTGTTGAAGAACACTTTCATCAATTGAACCTTGAGTTGACACTTCAATCTCGATCTTTGGCTTTGATGAAGAACTTTTCTTGGCTTCCAATTCTACCTGCTCAACCACCTTGATATCTTCTATTATGTTTGGAGTCAATTCAGAAACTTCTTCTATTACACTCTTCAATTCAGTCTTCGACAAAGAAGATTCAACTTCTTCAGCCACCTTGATATCTTCAGCTGTGTTTGGAGTTATCTCCAACATTTCTTCTATTACATTATCTGTAGCTTGCTTCGCTTTTTTGATTTCAGATTCAACTTTCTCAACCACCTTTAATTCTTCAATTGTGTTCGGAGTTAACTCTGAAACCTCTTCAATCAGCCGTTGAACTTTGCCTTCAGATGATGAAACCTTTTCTGGTTCCATCACTTGTTACTCCTGAACTTTGCCTACAGATGATGAAACCTTTTCTAGTTCAAAAAAAAAAACCTTCAGAATCTTTAATCAAACCTTGAATATGAACTTCATGTGCTGAAACCTTTTTTGGTTCCATTGCATCATCTTATTGTGTTTCTTCAGGAAGATTCATTACCTGCAAGATTTATTGATTTCAAAAAAATCAGATTCATTGACAACAAACAAATCAAATCAAAGTAAATTATCACCTCAGCATTATCTTCGAAAACAACATTGTCAGATTTTTTTCTTTTGTTCACCATCTTCAACCAATAAATCATTTCTGGTTCAACCACAACATTGCCAGCATCTTGTTGTATTTCTTCTT
This sequence comes from Papaver californicum, assembly GCA_023531435.1. NCBI lineage: Eukaryota > Viridiplantae > Streptophyta > Magnoliopsida > Ranunculales > Papaveraceae > Papaver > Papaver californicum. The sequence goes on from JAJJMC010022854.1 coordinate 8,080,521, forward strand.
GCCGAAAAACCCTTTCTTTTTATATCATGTCATCCATAATCATTATAGCTTTGCTTATCATATCCTGCAATATTAACATATCTAATTTAATATAATTCTCAAATGAAACTTTTTTGGTTTCATTAAAAAATAAACTCATACCAATCTATTCAAATTGAACTATCACTAACCCAATACACACAAATAAACAAAATCATATTTAACACATCTAAGATTTAACATATCACCTCCACATGTTCTTCACGGTTCGAAACCGTTTCAGGTACCGTTTCTTCACGGTTCGAAACCATTTTTGTTTCATCTCTTTTACGTATCTGTCTCATGTAAGTCTCCTTCACTGGTGGTAACCTCTCCTCAGCATCATATTTGGCCAGTATTGATTCATCTTCTTCAGAAAGCCATTGTTACCAACGGCTGTAAGTTTTTCAATCAAAATTCTCGACCACTTATATTTAGCCTTATAAGGGTTATCTTCATTTCCAGTTCCAACATTCTCTTCATTTTGTGCAGGATCTTCATTTCTAGCACCAACATTCTCTTCACTTGCAGTACGCTCGTCATTGCCATCACCAACCTGCAGTTTACGTGCAATACGCTCGTCATTGCCATTACCAACCTGCAGTTCACGATCAATATACTGTTCAACATGAATATCTTCTTCCTTTATGCGCTGGACCAAGCGTATTTCTTGTTTATTATATGGAAGCAAGAACGATCCTTGACGGTGACCCACATTCATCTGCAGAACACAAGAAAGATTATGGAACTTTTTTTGATTTCATCATTTTTTTTCATCTGGAATAAGGTGGAATTAAATAAAGGATGGAACCTTTTTTGGTTCCATCATTTTTTTCATCCTGAATAAGGTGGAACCAAATAAATGATGGAAATTTTTAAGTCTCAGACATTAAAAAGTATAAACAAACAAGAATTATTGTTGCTTTTACCTTTGAGAAAATTTCTGGTTTTTTTCTAAGATCATCGAAATTATTCACTATTGCCTTGCATATTCCATCTAGGTTCCATGTAGCGAACCTTGCGTACATGTCATGCACATCCTGTCTTAAGGTGATGTTTGATATCTCGAAAAACCAATACTGGAAAAAAGAATACACAACATTCAAATTAATAATCAAACTCGGGAAAAATAAAAAACAAACAACTTATGAATCAAAAGAAACAAAAATGAACTTACCAATGGGTAAATTACACAACCAGATACATAATCAACTTGTTTGGATTTTATTATACACTCAATTAGATACTCATGGAAAACATCTGGCCAACACATCTTATTCATCTCAAATACTTGGTATAAGTATTTTGAAGTCAGATTCTGCCCACCTTTGTTTGGGAAAAATATTGATACCAAAAGATAGAGGACGAATAACTTGAGGAAGTCTTCAACTTTGGTTTCATCCGCTGCAGTTTCCATCATAACTCTCAGAATATCAGTTTTCCTCATCTTCTTATCTCCCTTAAAATACTCAACCGCAAACATGTTTACCTTTTTCTTCAGCTCATCATCTTTGGCTATATCTACATCCTTCATCATTTGTAGACAAAAAATCACAGCGAATTATTCCGGTGCGGTCTGCAATATCATGTTCTTTGCTCTTATTAACTTAAAGTAATCTGGTTTCAAACGATTCACACTCTTATAATATGAACCTAAGATCATCTGAACTGCTTTCCTTTTCTTCAATTTTTCTTCTTGTAGTGTAGCTTCGTAGAACGGTTTGAAGAAACGCCAAAATGGACAAGCAACAAGGGCCTTCATGTGTTTTTCCTTTTTTTGTATCAAAGCTTTTATGGTAGGTGCCTCCGCACACAAATGATGTAACGAGCACCTATACGGTTCTATTTTTTCCATGATGTTAAACCAGAAGTAAACAATAAGCATAGTTGGTTTCAACCATACCGTGAAAATGATGAAACCAGTTTTGGTTCCATCAAAATAGCCATTAAGTAAACCATAAGCACCAACAGAGTTGGTTTCAACCATACAGTGAAAAATGATGAAACCAATTTTGGTTCCATCAAAATAGCCATTAGGTAAACCATAAACACCAAAAGAGTTGGTTTTAACCATACAGTGAAATAATGAAACCAATTTTGGTTCCATCAAAATAGCCATTAAGTAAAAAAACACCAACTGAGTTGGTTTCAACCATACAGTGAAAATGATGTAACCAATTTCGGTTCCATTAAAATAGCCATTAAGTAAAAAAACACCAACATAGTTGGTTTCCACCATACAGTGAAAATGATGAAACCAAAACGGAACATAATTGAATCGTGAATAAATAAGATCAAAAAAAATATAATTGAAACCTAATTATGAAACCAGTGATTTCGAAACAGATGAAATCTAAACCTATTTTATGATACAAACAGATGATAAGAAATAAAACCTAATTATGCAAATTCATTGATGAAACAAAAATTGTGAAACCAAAAATCATTGATGCATGTTGATTTTCAACCATAAATAATCACTGAAGAACAATGAAACTTCGGATTACCTTTTGGAGAATCTTGTTTCTTCACTATTTTCTTAAGTTTTTTTTCGATCTTTTCATCTTTCTTTTTCTCTTGTTTCTTCACCATTTTTGATTTTGTTCAGTGATTTTGTTTCGATTTTAGGTTAGGTTGAAATTGTTATGGAATAAAATAGACAGTGAATATAATAGACAAATATGAGTTAATAGTAGGAGGAGGAGGTGGGAAAGGGAGTAAAGCTACTGATGATGATGAACAACAACTTCAGAATAGGAATTCAGATTTTGATTTTGATTCTGAAGGTACTGGTGGTGATACAGATGATGATGACGAGGATGATGATGATGACGATGATGATGATATGGATGAAGATGAAGATGATATTGATTTAGGAGCTGGTTCTGATGATTTTGATTTATCGGAATTTGGTGAAATTGGGGAAGCGGTTGAAGGGAAAATAAATGCCGTTACCAATTGAATGAGAAGTAATAAATAAGAGTGGTTTAAGAAAGGGTAGTTTAGACAGTTAATTTCAAATAGAGGTTTTATAAACATTTTGTTTTGTTATGTTTTTTGTTATTAGATAATGACATGTTTAGGTTTATAACCCACGGACTAAATTTTAATTGCATGTCTTATCTACTAAACTTCACTGCTCCCAATCAATGGCACACCTAAACAATTTATTTTAGTAGTCACATGTGTTTAGGAATAATAGGATAAAGCCACCAAGTACTGAACCTTTGATGGTGCTGCTTAGCCACTCATCTTTATTTCAATATTTTAATCGACATTCTCAGCCACTTCCTTTGTTTGTGAAATCTCTTTAGGTTTCAAGAAGATGCTTCAGCACCTCACATTTTAGGCAAGTACTAGATAACTGGTCCAATAATAGACATAAGTGATATACCGTATTGCGTTGTCTTGTTGGTTTGATGGACAATCAAATTAGCTATCACTGAAATTGTCTCCTACTCTCCCACTAGGTCGATGTGAAGTTCTTCTTTGTTTTTTTTCGTTTTAACTCCATGCACTACTTGCAATTGAACACAGAACTAAGGTGGCATTGACAAGAAATATTAATAACTACATAACATTTGGGTGTTAATTAATTAAGAATGGAATTCTAACTATTATTCACTAGTGCTCGTCGCATAACTTGGAGGCATGAATTGTCGAAATTCCAAATGTAAATACTTGTATGATCATGACACATTAGGCGCTGGTCTAAAGATTACAAGCACCATTTTCCTTCAGTGACACATTGCACATTTGTTTATTTTTCCAACATAAATACAATACGTACTCTTATTTTTTAACTTTAGTTATTAGATTGAAGCATGAACGGGTTAGAAGAGCTAATGACGTTTCAGGCTTCTCCAGCAATTCCTGAAGATAAGCAAAAAGCTCTTGAGGCTTAGACATCATAACCATCTGATCCGAACCAGTGATTTCCTTGACCTCGTCCACTGGATCCTTCTCGATCATCCAACACTGAAAATTCCTTGTTAGCGTCTTATCTAGTTCGGCTAGGATATAAACTCGCTTAACTGATCCATATTTCTGCTTGGACGTTGTTATTTCCTTCGACATGTGTTCATTACTGTACAAACGTATCGGTCTCACCAACATAGTTGCTAGAGTCTGATCCTACGATATATATACTTACCAATAAGATTGTCATCATGATTAAGGTTTTAATCAGTACTACATTCGTTCCTGGAAAAAAGATATTTTAGTAAACTAAATAGCTTTTTTACCTCAGGTGAACTGAGCTCATACAGATTTGAAGATATGTAACTAGGGCCAAACACGAAAGTTTTAGACGCCTCCTTTACCCCTTCACTGTAAGCGTATATGCTGTCACCTCTGGATCCCTGCCTCCCATATGCATCATCACAGTTTACTTTACTTGTTCATTTTGGTAAATTTACTTGTTCATTTTGGTAAATCTTGCAAAAACAAACATCATTTCTCTCAATACACAGACACGTACCTCTTTTAAAATATCAGGGAACTTGAATTCTTGTAACATGTTAGGCAGCAACGCGGTGAGGAAAACAGCCACAGAGATCTTTTCTGGGAACGTTTCCATAGCTTTTGAGATAACCAACCCTCCCATTCTGTGACCCACGAGGATCACCTTTTCTTCTTGTTTTATGGACTCCATGAACTCCATCTGTGGCTGGACATACTCAGAAAATGATTGAAGGTTGTTTACCTGCTTTGGGTTGATTCCAGCACCAGCCATGTCAAGAACTGTGACACGATGACCTGCCGATTTTAGTAGAGGTGTCAACTTATACCAACTCCATGCTCCATGACAAGCTCCGTGAACAAGCACAAAATGCTTCTTTGTTGATGCAGCACTGTCGGTTGCCTGTGGATTTATTAATTCATAGAGGAATGAACCCAATTTGTACTTACAAAGAACTAAACAGATAACAAAAAAAAAAAGGAAGGAAAACCATACCTTTAAGGAATAGTTTCCATCCTTCATCTCCATTTCTTCTTCTATCTGTTATTGTGCTTGTGTCGTTGAGTTTATATTGCGCTTCCTTGACCTGTTGTTCTAACACATTTCCGTCATTATCCAGCAGTAATAAAAATAAAAATTGGAAAAAAATTGTTTACTTCCTGAACAATGGAGTGATTACCAAAAATCTAATATTTGGAACACAGCTATATGAGTCAAAAACATAGCTAGATCAAATCAAATATATAATGAAAACAAAACATGTTATCAATTAAAATCAAAAATTAAAACATGAATCAACATAATTATTTAACGTGGTTCGACAACGAATTGTCTACATCCACGGGTAATAAAAGATTTGGATGATTTTTATTCATGATTGTATGTTACAAAAGGATAAAATTCTATTTGCATTTAGTAAAATTTATCAAAGAATTATTGAACTAGGATTATAATTAATTAACACAATACCCATACATAAACTTTTTCCTCTGATCCTGTTTTTTCTAAATTTTTTCCAGTTCCATCTTTCTGTTTTGGAGTTCGATATTTATAGTAAATATCATGGGTCCCTCAAGTCTAAACTTTCCACCTATTATTTCTTATCCAAACTTTAGAATGAAGCTTATCTCGCACTCTTATTGGTATTTCCCGCAATACATACTTCTTATTTCCCTTAGTTTACCGCTTGGTGATCCGCACCTCTTCTACGGATTTGTCTTTAAGTTTATTGTTTTTGGATTTGGATGAATGTTGCGGTCTTATTAGAATTATGGCATGTCTGCCATGTGGCCATTAAAAGTGATTTGTCATGCTTTAGCTTCTTTTGTTCTGCAACCTGTACAACTGAGACGTGTAAATCATGCATTAATGTTTGTCAGTTTTATTAATTGTGTCAGGCTTTCCCGCAACTTGTGTGTCAGTCATGCAACGAAGATGTCTGTTTCCTGCAGTGTGCCATGCGTTCCCGCAACTTACGTATCGATCATGCAACGAAGCTGTTTGTTTCAGATATCTGTTTCAGTACTTATCAAGGTTTCAGATGTGTGTTTCAGTACTTATCAAAAAGCTTTGTTTCAGTGTTTCTCGTTTCATCATATTCTGATACTCTTTTCATAGTATTTGAACATGTGGCGTTAGGGATTTAATACCCTCACAATTTTCCCCTTTTTCCTTTTGAATTTTTACATATGGTAAAAATTTGAAAAAGGAATAATAGTTATTACTTTTCCGATCTTCACGCCACTAATAAATTTTCTTCCCATGTTTACACGTTTAGCTTTACTTTTCTGACGGTTTTGACGGTTTCGAGAAAATCACGTCTCTGATAAAGTTTTTCTTTCTCCCACTTTATCTTTTCGACGGTCTTGTCAGTTTCAATCCTCTCTTATTTAACACAAAGCTTGTCACATCTCTCATCTCACTCTTTATCTTCTTTGTCTTTTTCTTCTTAAAGTTCTTGTTCTTTTTCATTCTTCTGAAACAGAACTTTTCAGTGATTCTTCTGTGATTCCTCGTAATTTGGTTAATCCACTTTGTGCTGATTACATTGTGATTAAGGATTTCTTGCATCGAGATCATGTCTTCTTTTCATTCAGTTTATCTGATTTGATTTCTGTTCTTCACTCTATTCCAGGTAATATTCTTAACTGTAATGTATATGTTTATCTAATAATCTTCTTGACTGAGTTTTTTAGCAGTGAATGATGATGATGATGTTTTTATTTTGATTTCTGGTTGTTTCATTGAATCCATGAATCTTTTCTTTTCTTAATCAGAAAATTGTTTATTTGTTTACATTCTGGTACAATGATCATCTTGTTGTTCTTCTGTTCTGTAAAATTTCTGTTTTTTTCTTCCTTTTCATCAAGGTGAATTTATCTTTTCTTATTTTCTCATATGTAGATAAAAATTCATTATGTCTGGGAAAACTTATGGTAAAGCTGCTGGTGGTGCTTCTCATCATGATGATCATCCTTTAGAAAGGAAATCATCTCGTTATTTTTCGAAGAAGAAGAAAATGGTAGATGAGTCTGGTACTTCAGAAGTTCAACCTTCTTACTTAGTAAGGACCGATGACGTATCTGTTGCGACCAACAAACCAGCTTCTAAAAATAAGCGTTTAAATGAAACTTGAGCTTTAGGTCAATGAATATTGAAGAGTTTAAAGAGAAGTACACAACTTCAACAATTTAGAGTTTCCTTTTGCGATCCTGCTGAAGGAGATGAAATCACGCTATATGATAAGAAAATTTGAGTATAGAAACAACATGCATTTAATATCTACGGGAGTGTTGGATGAGGGCTTGAAGCTTCCTCTGTAGAAGCGCGGGAATTCTTTCCAGTATGGGGTTCTTGCGAGCCGAAACAAATCCAAGCACGGTTTGGTCCGTTCCATTTCCCAATACAACGGGAATTGGTGGCGTGTGCTGAATGAATGTAGTAAGCACAGCAGGGGAAAATTTCTCATGCTACGTTCCCGATCCAACGGAACGTGAGCATTATACCGTAGATAATTTTCATGCTACGTATGCTGATGATATCTCAGTGAAGAATTACAAGAAGTGGAGTGTGGGTCCGGGTCGTAGAGGTGGCGAAGAATTTCGCCTGCTCTGGGAAATTGATAATTCTATATTGAATGTCATTCCCGGGACGCAGGATCCTTTACGGGAAAAGATCCATGACGATCATGATTTCAGGTGGTACCGCACTCCCCTGATAATTGAAGGACCATGGGTTTACGGGTTTGTTCAAGAAAGTGTGGTCTGCAACCTTTCATCACGTCTTCATCCTTACTGCCCTTGGCAGCTAAACTTCACAAGCTTTTCTTTGTCGCTTGACGATGTGGTATGTAGAATTTTCTCTATTCTTCTAAATCACGCTTTGAACATTGTCTAATTGTTTTCCCTTTTTCTTTATATCCGCAAGCTGAAGGAAAGATGATTCGGGTGTTAAGCGCAAAGCCGCAGTTTCAATAGAAAAGGTATTGATTTATCCAAATGAATTTGCATGTTTCTTTTTAATCTTATTTAATGAGTTCCTACGGTACATTGACAGAGTCGGAAAAAAGCTAAGGCTACACCCCGCGTTTCCACTGATAGGGAGGAAGGTGAAATCCGTGATTCTCCCTATTGTCAACAAGAGTCGAGAACTGAGGATAGCTCTGTTGAACCTAAAAGAAATGTGGAAAAACAGAATGTCCCGCTTCAGCTGAAATATTTTGTGTCCACAGAGCTAGTTACTGATGTGGTAGAGTCTTTTGTTGTTGAGGACAGTTGTACGAACCAGACCGCAGATCCTCAGTTCTCCTATCTTACTTTTCAGTTCTCTCCCTTGTTTGAAGATGATCTTCCCGTGCCTTCTGCAAGTGAAGATGATTTATCTGATAAGGAGGATACCGTTGTTCAGGGTGAGCCGAAAAATACTACGGTTGAAGCTTCTTATACTGAGGGTACTGTCAAGCGCACAATTGTTACCGTTGTCCAAAGAGCTGATGTCTGTTCCATGCGATTTTCAGCCGGTGGAGACAGATAGCCCTGCGGTTGCTACTCTGCGGGAATACATGCGGTCTGCTTTGTATGACGTAGTGAAAGAAGCCTGGTTAAAAGTTCAAGGCCATCCCGTCAACCCCTCCTTTGACATAAACCTTTCTTCCTCTCTTGCAGAGACGATTGCTCTTGCGGATGGTGAAGCGTACTTTTTCCCGCAACAAGCTCTCTTGCAGGTATTTTTATTATTTTAATGACCTTAAATTTCGTTTTATTTTCATATTTATTTATAACTTTAATTCTGTAAATTGCAGCTTGCCTGGGGTCAGAACGCCGCATATGTGGCTTATAAATTTTACAAAGGGCGATCTATGAAGATGGAGACTCAGTTCAGGACTGTGAAGGAGAAATTAATCAAATCGGAAGAAGATGCTGCGGACTTGAAGTGGGAAAATGATACGCTTCGTCAACAGTTACTAGATATCCAGAATCAAGGTTTTACACTTTTCCTTTTATGTCATCTTTCTTACTTTATATGCATGTTTCTGAATCGCTTTATGGGATCAGCGGGGGATTCAAACCTCGTGAATAGGATGTAACGTAGAGATACGCGTCTGACAGAACATGTATTAAAAGTCAATAACGAAAATATGGAGATCAAGGAAAGATTCAATAACCTAGTTGATAGGATGAGTCAAACCAAATCAAAGTACGGTGAATTAGAATCGAAGCACCGGATTTTATATGTAGATTATATCCGCAAGAAGAAAGAATATGATGCTATTTTTCTATGGACTAAGGATTGTGTTCTTGAAGCGTGGGCACAATCAGAGAAGTTGGAAGAAGAAAATCGCAATCTCTGTGTGGAACGCCAAAATATCCTTGCAGGATTTTCTCGTTCCGAGTCACACAATAATTCACAACTTTCTTCTTATATGGCGCAACTCATTAAATACAAAGATAACTCAGCTTCAGATGCTCATGCTAAAGGGAATGCATTTGCAGAAGTCCAGGCTAAAATCCGCAGCTTATCTGATACCATTCTTCATCGTGAAAGTGATATTCTCCGCTTACATAGAGAGATGGAAAGGTGTACAAACGAATCAAATCAGTTGTGGAACAATGATTCATTGAAAAAAGCAGAGTTAGATCAATGTCGTTTAGATCTTCAGCAACTTACGAACAATTATCATAAACTTTCAAAAGAATATGACTTCCTTGATGATTCTAAAGACGCAATGGTTCATGAATTAGAAGAGTTTGAACCCCTCGCAAGAGGTATCCTATTTTATAGCTTAAGTTGAATATCATTTCCGCATTGATTAATCTGTTATTTACGCTGCAGGCTTTGAGGAAAAATTTAAATATGCGGCCGCAAGAGCTGATAAGGCTGAAGAAGAACTTAATACTGCCAATGCTAAGTTGGAGGAAATCAAAGGACAACTGAAGCTTGTTACTGTCAGAGCCAATGAGGCGCAATGTCAACTTGAGCTTCTATCTTCTAAGACTAAAGAAGCAGAGGACAAATGGAAGCTGGAAAACTTGAAAGTTGAGAGCTTGACTCGTAACTTGGCTTCGGGGAAAGGAAGAAGACTTTTTTGGGAGGGGAGTGTCCAAAAGTCTACATCCGAGGTGGATAAGTGTAAGAAAGAGCTTGAAGGCGCAAGAGCTAAGATTTCTTGGTTAAAAATTGAAGTCCGTGTTGGAGTTGCAAAAGCGATCAACAACACTCTTGATAGGGTTAAAGATGATGGATTCACCAAAGTCTATAGTCGCAAGGTAATCCCTCAACACCCTTCTCCTAGTGCAAATCCTCCCACTCCTTAGTTTTTCCTTCTTTTGAATTGTATTGACATGTTTCCTCTTTGTTTCGTATTATTGTTCCAGCAAAACAATTTTTAAATATATATTCATTGTTAGTTTGTTGATTGAGTGTGTGAATTGATTAACCGCAAGGCATTTATTGTACCTTGAGGGTACAGTAACATGACTAACTTCTCTCTGTCCAGGAGGAAATTAATATGCGTTCCCTAAGAGTACCTCCTGAGATGGAGTGTACCTGATACAATAATTAATGTCATGTTAGGCATCTCTTGATAGTGAAAGATCCAATAGTCATACACTCATAGACATTTATATGGATTTTCTAAGAGAGATTGCATTTGTTCTTCTTTACCTAGTATGAAGCCAAATTATTGTATGATTGCATTGTTTGTTATGGATAATATGGTTTGAGATATTCTGCGTTCCAAAGATGCCGCAAGACTTCTCCATTCATATTCCATAAATGGTATGAGCCCTGTCCCGCAATATCTTGTATGACATATGGTCCTCCACATGTGGGTGCAAATTTCGTTGTTTTTTTATCTCTTTGATATTCTGGGATTTGTAGTAAAACATATTGCCCTTCAACAAAGTTCCGCAACTTTACTTTCTTATTATATTCTCTTGACAGTCTTCTTTGATAATTCTCCATTATTTGGAGCGTAACCTCCCTTCTTTCTTCTAAATCATCCAACTTCTCAAGCATCAGATCTATATTTAAATTCTTTTCCCAGGCTTCTGTCATTATTATGGGTAAAATAATTTCCGTTGGAATAACTGCTTCCGCTCCATAAGTGAGAAGGAATGGTGATTCTCTAGTGGCTTCTCTTCTTGTTGTGCGATATGCTCATAAAGTGTTATGAAGTTGTTCGCACCATCATTTATGATGTCCATCTAGAGTCTTTTTTAGATTCATGGCAATAGTTTTATTTGTTGCTTCAGCTTGTCCGTTACTTTGGGGATAAAGTGGATATTAAATGCTTTGAAAAACATATCTATATTTTTCTCTTGTAGTTGTTTTCCATTGTCCGAGACTATAGCTACCGGGATTCCGAATCTGCAAATTATATATTCGAATAAAAACTTAAAAGCATTTGTATCTCTAATACGAGAAAGAGCTTTAGCTTCAACCCATTTAGTGAAATAATTTGTTGCTACGATCAAGTATTTTCTTTTTTATGTGCTTTCCACTAAGGGCCCAACGATATCTACTCCCCATTTTTCAAACGTCCATGGGATGAGTACAGAATTGAGTTCCGTTGCGAGAGCTTTAATTCTTTTTGCAAAGCGTTGACATTCTTCGTACCTTCTTGCCAGATTGTCCGTATCTTTGTGCATAATTGACCAGTAATACCCATCGTCTTTGCTTTCAGTGTGAGTGACCGTCTTCCGCTATGATTTACCGTATCTCCATAATGTATATCTGTGAGAATACGTTGTCCTTCTTTTTGTGACAAACACCGAAGCAACGGCCCCAAAAAAGAGCCGCGGTGTAAAATTTTATCCCGCAATTGATAATTTGCAGATTTTGATTGCACTTTCCTCGCATCCTTAGTGTCTACGGGAAATATCCCATTTTGTAAGTATTGATGTATTGAAAGTCTTCAATCTTCTGCAGATGATTCATTTTCTGGTTTTTGTGGAAAGTTTGCATCATCTTTAATGGTTGTATCTTCAATATCTTCACCTAATTCTTCTTCTATGTTTTCGACTGCCCATAAATTAATTGATGGCTCATAGATTCGCCCAATTTTGACTACTGATGTATTTTGATCTTTTATCATTAAAGAACTAAATGTTAATGTATCAGCATGGCAATTTTTCTCTGGATAAATGTCGAAAAGTTATATTTGGAATTTGAAATGCCAATTTTTGAACAATAGTTTTGTAACCTATCAAGTCTTCATCAAGCGCTTGATATTTCAACTCAACTTGTCGTATTATCAATTGTGAATCACTTGTGAGCTGCACATCACTTATTCCCAATTCAATGATAAGCCGAAGGGAATGAACCACAACCTCATATTCCACTATATTATTTGTGTTTTTACCGAATTCAAGACGAAATGCATGCACCATCCGTTCTCCTGTAGGGGTTGTAATCACAATTCCAAGTCCCGCTCATTGTGTATTTCGTGCCCCATCAACAAATACTTCCCATCTGCGGGAATTAACTGAACTCAGAATATTTGGGGAATCATCATCTTCTATCCCCAGCAAACCTTGGATTTTAAAGTCGTCATCCAGTGGTAAGTCTGCAAGGAAATCTTCCAAGACTTGTGATTTTTGAGCAGTTTGTATCTCAAATATGATATGGAATTGTTCCAATTGCGCATTCCATTTTGCTACTCTCCCTACTTTTCCCGTATTCTTTAGTACGGATTCTGACGAAGCTTTACTTGGTACCCGCATATAGTGTTAGAAAATATGTGCGTAACTTTTGTGTGGCAAAAACCAGTGTTAATATCAATTGTTCAATTTTGGTGTAATTCCTTTTTGCAAGGTTGAGAGTTTTAATAATATAATACACTGGTTTCTCTATTTTCTCATTTGTTCGTACCAATACCGCACTTACAGCATCTTCTGTTTCCGTTATGTATAAGGCCAGGACCTCTTCAGGGTTCGGTTTTTGTAATGCAGGTAATGTGGCGAGATAAGCTTTGATATTTTGAAAAGCTTGCTCACAATTTTCATTCCATACAAATTTGCTTTTCTTCTCCAGTGTGTCAAAAAATGCTTTACATTTGTCTGATGATCTGGCAATGAATCTGTTAAGTGCATCTAAACATCCATTTAATTTTTTTACTTCCTTTACATTCCTTGGAGATGGCATATTAACAATCGCTTGTATTTTTGATGGATCAAATTCAATCCCCTTTTTCGTGACTAAGTAACCCAAAATCTTTCCAGATGTGAATCCAAAAATGCATTAATCCGGATTAACTTTCATTTTATATTTGCGTAAAGCTTCAAATATTTCTCTCAAGTCTTGTAAATGATCCTTTGAAAGTTTATTTTTTATTAGCATATCATCTACATAAACTTCCAAAGTGTGGCCTATCCATGGTTTAAACATTGCATCTACCAGTCGCTGATAAGTTGCTTCCGCATTCCTTAGCCCAAATGGCGTTCTAGTATAGCAGTACAAACCGTGCGGGGTAAAAAATGATGTATGTTCTTGATCCTCTTCAGCTAAAGCAATTTGATTATTAATAAGCGCTTAATTTATACATATTTATCTCCTAATTAATATTTGTTAGTGTCTGAATTTGTACTAATAATATATTTTTATGTGTTTATAAATTGATCGCATCGAATCTGAAGTTACAAATAAATCTGGCTAAATTATCAAAATTACTATGGAATTCTCATGTTTGTTTGTGTTGCTTTTAGTCCGAAATAACGAGGCAGTGAATAAGACTTTAATCGGTGAAGGCTATGAAGCTTGGATATTTGTTCACGTGAATCAGAAGAAGTGTAGGCGTCAGTGATGTGAAGAGAGTCATGGTGCTGTTGACTTAAGAAGAAGTAGTGATTATGTCTTTTGGAAGGCTACCGTGACTAGGCTAGTGGGAGGCTGTTGGATGGACGTTGAAGCTTACAAATCAAACAAGGAAGAAAGGCTATGATCGGTAGCCTAGGTTGGTATTATGGCGTTGAAAGTAAAGGCTAGGGTGTGGTGGAGTAGGTGCGTCAGTTTGGTTATATTCTAAGGGGACCGGCTGATGAGTTCACGTGGGGGCTATCCCTAGGGTTGAAAAGGAAAGTTAAAACCGAGTTATAAAAGGAAGAGTGAAATACGTTTTGAGGGGGACTTTTCTCCTGTATAGAATACGGAAGAGAGAGACGGACGCAGAGAGAGTCTCCTGGACAGAGAGCACCAGACGAAAGAAGGAAAAGACTGTTGTTGAACAATTCATATTTTTAGGTTTAATTCTTTCTATCTGTTTCTTCTTTTCAATCAATTTTATGGGTTTTGAGAAACCCATCTCCATGTTCTAATTAATTTGTATCTAGGGTTTAATGTTGAAACCACTTAAAGTTTAGATCAATTGAATCGATTTATTTGATACAGACCATTATGATTTGAATAGATTAATTCCATGATTTTGATTTATTGAATTTCATTAAACAATTGTGACGTCTTTTGATGGTACATGCTTGGCCTAGGTTTTTGATGTTCCATGCTTCTGGTATAAAGTTGTTATTTTGAAAATCTACTTGTTGCAAATATATTTCTCTACTTATTTGATATTTCATGCTTGGGTTAAATCCTTTGATGGGGTATGCTTAGAATATTCAGGTATTATTTGTGGACCTATAATTAGTTTCGTATAATTTTCTCGCTAACGCAATTTTATGGTGTATGCTTGAGACTAGGGCTTTTTGATGCACCATGTTTAGGGCGTCCCAGTGATATTTGCTACTCTAAATATTCATGAGTTATGTTTCACTTCAGTAATTAAATAGAAATAGTGGTGGATACTGAAAACCCTGGTTACTGACTCTCTCTGCTTAATTATTTTGTTAGTTTAGTTTGTTTTATTATTTATCTATAAACCTAAAAATCCATAAATATTATTTCTGGTTAGTTGATTAGAGATATTGATTGCAGTATTTCCCCGCTCTCTGTGGGTTCGACCCGTACTTGCCGTTGTCTACTTTTTAGACGCCGTGCGATTGCGGTTATTTATATAGAGTAATCTAAAATCCCATCAATTTTTGGCGTCGCTGCCGTGGAACGGTTGTGGAATATTGTCATTAGTATTTTTTATTTTCTAATCGTAGTTTAGGTTTTTATTTTATTTTGTATATATTTATTTTTATTTTTTATTTTATAATTTTTAGTTCTATTCGACTCGTATTGTGTTTTAGTATCTCTTTTCAGGTACTTTTTCGAGGATGATGAATTCTTCTCAGAAGACGTCATCTGGGATGACGCTGGGGGAATTAATTATGGTCCAGAATATAAGGAAATTTGTGTTTATAATCGTCTCGTGTATGGAATTTGGCATCCACATCAGTCACAAATGTTAAGTATCGACCCCAGTACCATGAGGTTGATTTTTCGAATGAGGTAAGTGACGATGATCCTCTAATGATATATGAGAAGTATTATAAACACACACCGCCTAGTTTGGAATAAAGATTGAGAGTCTTGGCAATCCAGAGATTATATGCTGATGATGATGATCAATCTTGTAGTGACTCTCAGTTCCAAACAGAACAAATAAATGACCCTGTGGATGATTGTGTAGATGATTTTCCTAATTCGATAGATGAATCCATCTCACAAGATCATTCACCCGACTTAGAGGTTGTTTCTAGACCCCTAGACTTCCAAAAGTTGCCTAATTTAGGGTTAGAATTGTGTGCTTCTCAAGTTTTGTTGGATCACTTTGCATCCAAATATCCAGAGGACTTGCCTGTTCCTGACACCGTGCACAAACCGATTGATATTTACCCAATCCCTATTTTATCCCCATATTATGTTCTTTACGAACTTCCGAGTGTCGTGAAAACTAGGTTTGGGGGTAATCACTTCTTTTTGATAGTTTCAGTGTCATCGTGTCACAATAATATAATTGTGAAACTATCATTTGCAAATATTGTATTTTGGGTTGATCCCCAAATTTTCAGGTTATTAGTGTACGGGGATTCTTTCTGTACATATCCAGTAGGTAGGTTATTAGTTTCTTGTTTTTATTTTCTTTTAGGCTTTTTATTTATTTTTTATTTGTGGTGTTTTTTGTTATTACTATCGTTTGATGTGTGTGACAGAAAATACTGTTTTTCTTGCGTCAATCAGGTGAGACGTTCCAATCCCTTCTCTTTAATTTACATTTGATTCTCTTATTTATATTTATTGCATACCATTTTAGGTTGCACAGTTTGAAACATTGAGGACAATGTTAAATTTAGGTTTGGGGGTAGAGTTTACGAAAATTGATGCCAATAAAGAAACTCCGAAATTTAGAAACTTGTGAATTATTCAGGATGACACTAACCATTCTAGGTAGATGGAAACATAGCTCTTATCTATAGAATTGGTGTACCCAGCTAAATGGTTTATTCATATCTGAATGCACTCAGGTGTTAGAAATAACATGATAATCATTGAACAAGCATATCTCAGAATCATCATAATCATATCATTTTTTATTTTTACTTTTGCAATTTTATGTTTCTCTAAGTGATTTGGTGGGGCCCAGTATCAAATTGTTATCGCCGCCAGGATGAAATAGATTGTTGAGTACAAGCACATTTGTTTAATTCCATGAAAAAAAAATGAAAAAAAAATGAATGAAAAATTGACACTTTGATAGCAATATGTGTGTTTTCCCTGTCTCCGTCGCCTAAGCAAGCGTGGAATGCAGGATCCATGGGAACTATCATGTAATCTGCTGAAAAGGAACATGCGCTTAGATTCAAAAGATCTAATCATGTAGTCATAAAAAAAGAAAAAAAAAGAAAAAAAAATAATATGTATATAAATAATAATAATAATAAAAATAGGATTCATCCTGGCACTGACCTTCAGACAGATATGGGAAACACCGTTCACCTTAGTCAACATATGCATCATTCATTACTTCTATTTTCATCTTCTAATCTATCCCTGTGTTTGAATTTGATGATTTCGATCAACATGAATGTTCAATGATTATTTGAGTAGAGTTGCATTTTTATATGAATACGCTGAGTGCAAACTCGTGTACAATAATTGGATTCATACATGGTAATGATTCTTATAGTCGCAGAATTTAGTACGCCAACTAAATAGCTTGTTTAGTGTCTATCCTAAATCGTTCACAGGTAGCTAGAATTTGGAGTACAGGTTTTGTGGGTAAACCTCTTGTAAACCCTCACGAGACTATAACTCGTCCGCTAAGGCCACTTAGGGGTTTAAAGGCTTATTACATATGCTAAATGTAGTCGCGATTCCTACGAAAGTGAGTTAGGATTTTTATTTTATTTTTAGATTAGTTTTGCTCGAGAACTAGCAAAATATAGGTTTGGGGGCATTTAATATGCGCTTAATTTATACGTGTTTATCTCCTAATTAATATTTTTTAGTGTCTGAATTTGTACTAATAATATATTTTTATGTGTTTATAAATTGATCGCATCGAATCTGAAGTTACAAATAAATCTGGCTAAATTATCAAAATTACTATGGAGTTCTCATGTTTGTTTGTGTTGTTTTTAGTCCGAAATAACGAGGCAGTGAATAAGACTTTAATTGGTGAAGGCTATGAAGCTTGGATATTTGTTCACGTGAATTAGAAGAAGTGTAGGCGTCAGTGATGTGAAGAGAGTCATGGTGTTGTTGACTTAAGAAGAAGTAGTGATTATGTCTTTTGGAAGGCTACCGTGACTAGGCTAGTGGGAGGCTGTTGGCTGGACGTTGAAGCTGACAAATCAAACAAGGAAGAAAGGCTATGATCGGTAGCCTAGGTTGGTATTATGGCGTTGAAAGTAAAGGCTAGGGTGTTGTGGAGTAGGTGCGTCATTTTGGTTATATTCTAAGGGGATCGGCTGATGAGTTCACGTGGGGGCTATCCCTAGGGTTGAAAAGGAAAGTTAAAACCGAGTTATAAAAGGAAGAGTGAAATACGTTTTGAGGTGGACTTTTCTCCTGTATAGAATACGGAAGAGAGAGACGGACGCAGAGAGAGTCTCCTGGACAGAGAGCACCAGACGAAAGAAGGAAAAGACTGTTGTTGAACAATTCATATTTTTAGGTTTAATTCTTTCTATCTGTTTCTTCTTTTCAATCAATTTTATGGGTTTTGAGAAACCCATCTCCATGTTCTAATTAATTTGTATCTAGGGTTTAATGTTGAAACCACTTAAAGTTTAGATCAATTGGATCGATTTATTTGATACAGACCATTATGATTTGAATAGATTAATTCCATGATTTTGATTTATTGAATTTCATTAAACAATTGTGACGTCTTTTGATGGTACATGCTTGGCCTAGGTTTTTGATGTTCCATGCTTCTGATATAAAGTTGTTATTTTGAAAATCTACTTGTTGCAAATATATTTCTCTACTTATTTGATATTTCATGCTTGGTTTAAATCCTTTGATGGGGTATGCTTAGAATATTCAGGTATTATTTGTGGACCTATAATTAGTTTCATATAATTTTCTTGCTAACGCAATTTTATGGTGTATGCTTGAGACTAGGGCTTTTTGATGCACCATGTTTAGGGCGTCCCAGTGATATTTGCGACTCTAAATATTCATGAGTTATGTTTCACTTCAGTAATTAAATAGAAATAGTGGTGGATACTGAAAACCCTGGTTACTGACTCTCTCTGCTTAATTATTTTGTTAGTTTATTTTGTTTTATTATTTTATCTATAAACCTAAAAATCCATAAATATTATTTCTGGTTAGTTGATTAGAGATATTGATTGCAGTATTTCCCCGCTCTCTGTGGGTTCGACCCGTACTTGCCGTTGTTTACTTGTTAGACGTCATGCGATTGCAGTTATTTATATAGGGTAATCTAAAATCCTATCGATTATACCCTGAATGTCCATCCATGAAAGATAAAGCCGCATGCCCTTCAAATGCATCTACTAGTTGATCAATGCTAGGAAGCGGATAACTATCTTTAGGGCATGCCTTGTTTAAATTGGTGAAATCTATACAAATCCTTACTCCTTCATTCTTCTTTGGTACAATTACCATGTTGGATATCCAAGTTGGGTAACGCACCTCTCGAATCAACCCCGCATCCATGAGCTTCTTTAGTTCCTTTTCAACTGATAAATGATATTTGGGTGCCACTTTGTGTATGCGCTGCCGAAATGGTGTACTACCTGGATGTATATGTAATTCATGACGAACGGTACTTGGATCAATCCCTGGCATATTGATGTAATTTTTAAATAGTGGTAAAAAGGTTCGATACTCAGACTTGTAAAGATTCGATTTTAAACCTAATTTTTAATAACTAAAAATAAAACAGATTAAAGTAAAATTGGTTTCAAATTATAGGAAGGACTGGGAATAAGGATTCCACCATTATCCAATTTTTCAAGTGATAAAAATCTTGCAACTCATGTATTCAGTTTAATCAAAACATTGCCAAAGTTAGGTTTTCAAAATAATAGTTGTAAATCGTAAGCATGAGACATCAAAAGCTCTAAACCCAGCATGACTCATCAAAAGAAAACACAACTAATTTATAAAAACCATTTTTTCCAATTTTAATTCAAAGAAAATAATTATAAACGAATTACAAAAAATAAATAAAATAAGAATTACCACTTTATTATTGGAAAAATAGCTTCCTTCATCGCCCCAGTAATGGTGATTAGCTCCTCATGTTGGAAACACTCTCAAAAGAATATTTCATGGCTCAAAAAGTGTTTACAAAGAAGAAATAATGGTAAAGCAGAAGAACAGAAACGCTTATAAGCGTTACAGAGAGGTGTTCTCTGCGTTACAGAAAAAAGAAAAGAAAACAAAAGAAAATGACGGACTTCATATGCTTCAGGAATTAGTTTGCTTCAGTGGCTGAGTTAGCGAAAGTTTTCTCCGTGTTCTTCCACCAGTAGAAAATTGGTTTTTCTCCTGTTTTTTTCCCGGCTGCTCTGCTGTGATTTTTCTTCGATCTTCTTGTTATTTATAGGCTTATCTAACCCTAATAAATCATCCTTAACCGATTAGGATGCAAAGAACCATCCAAATCCAAATCTAATTACGTGACAATCATAAACAGAGACAAACTTCTTTTCCAGCTGTGATTTGAATTTTACAGCAAAATTTCCGGCGTGAAACACTCTGTGCAGACGTGTTTAATCTTATTTTTTTTGTTTCTTCACTTGGGTAATTCAGAATTACCCCACACTCTTTAAAACTCTGTTTACACCAATTCAGGAACTTTCTTCACGTGAAGCTTTTTCTTCCCGCCAATTTCCGGTTTTTGAATTTGAAATGAGGGTACCCCCAATCCAACTGGTGAGTTCTTTTAACACTTTTGCTGGGTGCCTTTGACAACTTTTTGAGCTGATTTTCCCACAAATATTTATTTATCAAAAATACCTACACAGACATAAAAACTCATAAATAGTATAAAATCAAGCATTAACAAAATAGAGAATTGAGCACAATTTAGACACAAAAATGTGACTATCACATATCCTCCATTTTCCATGCGAAAATATCCGCATAATCTCTAAGTAGAGTAACCAAATCATGTTCCCTTTTTGTTTCCATTAGTGTTCCAATCTGAATTATTCTCGGGAATTCTTATGTTCCTATATTGACATTCTTGGTTTCTTCAACTGCTGAAAAAGTGGATTTAGGAACTCCTAAAAGTATGGGAGCTCCGTGGTAAAGAGAAGAGAGTATGAAAGAATAGTAAACAGAGCACACCGCATAAAGATTCTAAATATGACAAGTCACCCTTGGATTCGAGAAGAAGGAAATGAAGAAGAGGAACGAAAGGAAATGAAGCGTTTCTAGCTCTATTTTTGGATGAGCTTCTCCCAATTATGTATGGTAATAGAATAGGACGGCTTGCTTTGACCAAGACTCCACTTTTGGCTCCGTCGATGGAGCGTATGAATTTCCTGGGATGTAGATAGACCAAAAGAGGGAATACAGAGATAGAAATAGGAATTATAGTACCATTGAAAGAAGGGGCACCTTTCAATTGCTATTCTGGAATACTGCCCTTTTCTTTAGTTTTTGGTATGCTCCCTTCTGATAAAGTTTTTTCATTTGTTTCATTCACCGATCCTTTACCCGCAGTCTCAATCAAATATTGACTTATTGCTTCATCTTTTGCTTTGATTTTTCGTTCTTTCTTTCTCTCTTGTTGTTGTTGAATTCGTTCCTCATTCATATGTGTCTTAGTGAGGATGCAAGATCTTGCAACATTCTGATCCCCTTTTATTTCCATTTTTCCTTGTGGTATTGGGAATCGTAAATACTGATGATAAGTTGCGGTTACTCCTTTCAATTGGTGAACCCAATGTCTGCCAATGATTGCATTATATGGGGACGGTGCCTCTACTACACTGAATTTGGTTAAAATACTTATTGTTCCCGCCATGAGTTCAAGTAAAATCTCTCCTTTTGGCTTTGATGTTATCCCATTAAATCCATAAATAGTGTAACAAGAAGGTGTGAGTTGATCGTCCTTTAGGCCCATTTTTTGAAATGTATCATAAAATAACACATTAAGTGAACTTCCCCCATCCATGAGAATCTTCTTCAGATTCCATCTAGACATTGGTAAAGTGAGAACCAGCGGATCATTTTATGTCTCAATTTCTTGATCAACTTCACCCGCTGAAAAAGTTAATGGGGAAGCCATTCATGCCTCCCATGTTTCTGTCATTCTTCCCGCAACTTTAAAGACTTCATGACTGTCAATTCTTTTACGCAACTTCTTATCAATTGCTGCATTCATAGATAATTAATTTGACTATGTGTAGGAAATCGTGTTGATGATGTATTCTCCGGAATATTTACAGTTTTCCCTGTGTTTAGCCTTGGTGGAGGATCGGGTAAATAAAGAAATTCTTTCAGTTCTCCCGCATCAATTAACTTCTGGACTTGCAATTTCAAATTTTTGCATCTATTTGTGGGATGACCATAAAAATAGTGATATCCACAATAATCTTTAGAAATTTCTGTGTGTAGTGGTTGCTTTCCTTTTGTCCATGGCCATCCAAAATCTTGCATGTTTTTAATTGCATTTATAATTTGGGAATATGGGGTGTTGAGCTTAGTAAAAACTCGATCCTCAAATTGATGGTTAATTTTTCTTCCTCAATCTGCCCTGCCTCGCTTAAATTCAATATAAGGATTTTCACCCGCAACCCGCTTTCCAGAACTTGTTGCAGGTTCCAAAAAGTTTGTTATGTTGGCAACTCTCTGATGTTGGGAAATTATTCTTGGATTCTGTCTTTGAATATCTTACAACCTTGCATATTTCTCAATAATTACCTCAGATCCCCTTCAGTTTTTGGATCCTCTCCATGAATATCTACAAAGAGCGAGCTCATGCGGTTTGCTATTCCCCATTTGTAGCAATTAATAGAAATTTCCGGACTAATATTACCTATTGCTTGAAAAATTGTATGTCATCGATCTGTGTAGTCTCGGATATTTTCATCTGTTCAAGACGCAAGGGAAAATAATATGTCCATTCCAGCATTTGCAGGTTTATTATACATGTATATCTACAAGAATTTTCGGGTCAACTGTGCGTATGAATGTATTGATCCTTCTGGTAGATTTTCGTACCATGTTAATGCTGATCCTTTCAAACTTGAGGGAAAATATCGGGACATGATAACATCATTTTGCTCCCAGTGGGTCATATTGTGGTTATAATATTTCAAATGAGCCGCAGGATCCTTTGTTCCATCGTAGCATTCAAAAATGGGGAGATTGCATTTGTGCGGGATGGATGCAAACGCAAGGTGCGGTGCCAATGGTGTTCTACTGGCCTCTTTTAACACTTCCTCAAGTCGTCCCCCCTCTTGTTTGTTTTTCAAGGTTTTTATTTCTTCTCTCATTTCTTCCAAATCCTCAAAATATTTGTTCCACTTGTTGTTTTGTGGTTCCAAGTCATCGAAATCTAGTTTATCGGGCTCACACCGCTGATTAAACTTGTTTTGTTTTGAATGAAAATATGTATCATGTGCAGGTTCAACTATCATGACCCTTTGATCTCTATTGATCTTTGTTTTTCTTTTTGCAGATCTTTTTGAACTTACTTCCTGCCCCTGTAACCTGGTATTAGATGCCTTTGCATCCTGTTGGGATTTATTTCAGATGATTTGATTTTCTTGTGTTAAGAGTACGATTGTTTCTACAGAAGTTTTTTGAGTCTTACGTATTTCATTCAATTCTTCAAATAGTTGATTAATGGGGTCAACCTTGTTCTGTGATGCTTCTTCATGTGGTTGGTTAATTGATTGATTAACTGGGATGTTTGCCTGAGCATCCAAGGGTTGCGGTCCTTGGGACTCTTCTATTATTTCTCTTTCTGGAAGAGTCTCTATTGTTTTATTTCCCAAATTTCTTCTATCGACATCTTGTTCTTGTACATTTTTGTTTGCAACTGTCTCCATCTATCCAATTTCTTTTGGAATACAATAATGTCTTATTTGCTCAATCTAGTACTGTTGTAGAAGTTTCTTTGTTGATGTTCTAATAAAAGTTCAGATACTGAGATATGTGTTTCATAAAATTTTAACATCTGCACTATATATATAAATTAATTTGATTGATAGAAAAAAATCTAGCTTTAATTAAAATTCGATATATCACATAAAAGATAGACAAATTTCCAATTTAAACCAGGTTTCATAGGTTCATCAAATCATTTTCTTGCAAACAGGTCAGAAGCAAGTTCGGAAATTCAGTTCAAAACTTATACAAGTTAGATGCAATATAAATTTAATTTATACAATCAATTGAATTAGAGACACATAAATTTAATGGTTTCAAGCCAAATTCTTTTTGCAAAATTGTTAAGAACATAACATTTTGGTGGAAGTTCATGAGCAAAGTTTTCAAATCCATGGTTGAAATCAATTGAAAAATTTACAGAATTTGAAACATATGCAGAATTTGAAATATCAATTAAAATCATAGTATATGTAAGAAAAGGGATTCTTTGAGATAACAAGGTTCTAGATTTTAAAGATGAAGATTTGGACAGGTAGAATAAATTCTTTACTACATCCCTGTTTCTAGCGCCAAATTGTGATTACCAAAAATCTAATCTTTGGAACACAACCATATGAGTCAGAAACATAGCTAGATCAAATCAAATATATAATGAAAACAAAACATGTTATCAATCAAAACCAGAAATTGAAACATGAATCAACACAATTATTTAACGTGGTTCGACAACGGATTGTCTACATCCACGGGTAATAAAGGATTTGGATGATTTTTATTCATGATTGTATGTTACAAAAGGATAAAATTCTATTTTCATTTAGTAAAATTTATCAAAGAATTATTGAACTAGGATTATAATTAACACAATACACATACCTAAACTTTTTCCTCTGATCATGTTCCTTCTTGTCAAATTCTCTAAAAAATTTCCAGTTCCATCTTTCTGTTTTGGAGTTCGATATTTATAGTAAATATCATGGGTCCCTCAAATCTAAACTTTCCACCTATTAGTTCTTATCTAAACTTTAGAATGAAGCTTATCCTGCACTCTTATTGGTATTTACTGCAAGACTTGTCATACGTACTTCTTATTTCCTTTAGTTTCCCGCTTGGTGATCCGCACCTCTTCTGCGGATTTGTCTTTAAGTTTATTGTTTTTGGATTTGGATGAATGTTGCGGTCTTATTAGAATTATAGAATATCTGCCATGTGGCCATTGAAAGTGATTTTTCATGTTTTAGCTTCTTTTGTTCCGCAACCTGTACAACTGAGACATGTCCATCATACATTAATATTTGTCAGTTTTATTCATTGTGTCAGGCTTCCCCGCAACTTGTATGTCAGTCATGCAACGAAGCTGTCTGTTTCTTGCAGTGTGTCATGCTTTCCCGCAACTTGCATGTCGATCATGCAACGAAAATGTTTGTTTCAGATATCTGTTTCAGTACTTATCAAGGTTTCAGATGTCTGTTTCAGTACTTATCAAAAAGCTTTGTTTCAGTGTTTCTCGTTCCATCATATTCGGATACTCTTTCCATAGTATTTGAACACGTGGTGTTAGGGATTTAATACACTCACAAATGGTACGAGTACGAGTACGACTACAAAAGTTACTAATATCTAAGAATCCATGTACGTGGCCATGTGGTCATGCAGACACGCATAACCATCGTACGACTACAGAAGTTACCAACTAATACATGCATGTACGTTGCCATGTGGTTCGCAAACGTATTATCGTCTATGGAAAAAATCACTATACTCTATGTAAATAGAGGGGGAAAAAAACCTCGTGTTTTTTAGGGCGACCCAGAAAGAATTTGGGACGAATAATAAAACTAAATAAGGAAAGTAAGAAGTAATATTAACACACCCCTTATCCATATTTTCTTTAATGGCTAATATGTCTTTATTTAATTAGTGTTAATGTTGATTAATTAGTTAGTTAATTTTGGTTATAGTTAGTGTTAGAAAATTTTGAGTTATAGTTTTAGAAAAGAAATAGAGTGTGTGTTAGAGAAGAAGAATAAGAAGTTTGGGAAAACTAGGTTTTATCTAAAATCAATAACAAACATGGATGAGTATGAGGAAGAAGGTAAGAAACATCGTGAAGAATATAATATTGAAGGTTCAATGACGTTTAGAGATGACGATTCGGGATATTTGTTGGATGATCCAAATTTTGGTGTAGAAGAAACCCTAGAAGACGATTTAACGAGAGAAAACAATGAATCACATCAAAATGAAGATCATAATGCATCAAACAATCAGGTATTGTGTTAAGAAGCTCAAAAACCCACTTTGTATACGTTTGTATGTGATCATTAACAAAAAAAAATTATTTTTGTATGCATTTAATGCCATGGACGTCCCAGAATCGGTAGATAATGGAGTACCATATCTACCAGTTACACACGCATGTGCTAAAATTAGGGTATAATCGGTAGTCGTGTTAAGAATGATTGCTACCGATTAATCAAAATCACCAAATCGAATTTTTTTCAAATTTTGTTTTCATAATCGGTAGTTTAGGTAGTCTAAAGATTATAGTTGTCGCCCAAAAATGAATTTCTCCAAACTTGCAAAATTTCTAACTCTTCATCTTTCACAATCGGTAGTGGGTGAAAATTTTTATCTATCGATTTAGAATCGGTAGTTTGTAAAATCACATATCTACCGATTGTGAATGTAGCCAGAATTAATTTAAACTTACAAATTTTACACTTTGTAATCGGTATTTTAAAGATCAAATTTTATTTACCGATTTCATTGTAATCGATTGTTTTTTAACAAATTAAGCCTCCGATTATACTTGTTTTTGTGTATAAAACTTGTCTAGATTTCTTTTTATAATCGGTAGTACTGGAACATAATTAACTACCGATTTTCGTTAATCGGTAGTACGGGAACATAATTATCTATCGACTGTTGTTGTCTAACTCATTGCTATTTTATGTAATTGTTGAATCGGTTAATCATGTTTCATATTAGGGTCCTGCTACTTCCCTATACTATGCAAATGATTTGGTATGCTAACTACCCACTCTTGTCTTTTTATAAGAATGTATGTTACATGATTAGGCTTATGATATTTGTTTTGTTATATGCGCAATAAGACATTTGGAAGTAAGGCGGAGGGAAAGGAATGGCTTATCAACAATGAAAAAGAGAAGATGTGTGTTGTAGTTCAGAACAATTGCGTGATGGTTGATCGATTTGAAATGATTTGTGAGAGAGGTGGCGAGCAAAAGAGTCACGTGGGAAAGGATCGTAATACGTAAAGAAGACGGAGAAGAAATACCGAGGTAATTCAAAGAAGATTGGATGCTCATTTAAGATAATCTTCAATAAGCACGACGGTAAGGAAGGTAAAGTATGGAAAATGTTTAGAGTTGCTAATGGTCATCACAACCACGAAGATCCGGAAAGTCTTGTTGGGCACATAATGGTTGTCAAGTTAAAACCAAAGGAAATGGAGACGGTGAAGAATATGAGGAACGTAATGAAAGCGAGTGCAATCTTATCTAAGATAAATGCGGACGACCCTAAAAACTTGTCTTCGTTGTCTACAATTAAATAGGCGCTAGCAATGATCAAAATGAAGGAATTGGATGGTCTAATGGTTATGCAACAATCAAAGTGGTTAGCCGAGAAACACAATTACACGTTGATAAAAGAAGAAAGGGTTGGTAAAGTGATTCGTATTTTCTTGGCACATCCGAAGATAATCCAATTGGCTCAATGCTTTCATCAAATTTTGTTGATAGATTCTACTTACAAAACAAACAGGTACAATATGTCGTTGTTGAATATTGCTTGCCACACTTTGGAAAAATGCACATTACGGTAGCGTGGGGTTTAATGGATGATGAGAACGAAGTGAGTTTTATTTGGATGTTGCAAACATTAAGGTCGATTTATAATGGTGATTATTTTCCAAGGGTTATTGTAACGGATAATGATCAAGCCTTGATAAATGCAATAAAGGTAGTGTTTCCGGAAGACCATAATTTGCTTTGTACGTGACACATTCAATGCAATATTCAATCCAATTACAAACATCATATCCAAGCTAAAAAACGAAACAAAGGTACCAAGAGGTCGAAGGAAGAGGATGAACGTATTAAGTAAACAAACCGTGGAAGAACGAGAAGAAGAGAAAATGTTAGCAGATGAAAAGTGGGTCGATGATGGAATAAAGTGGGCTTTATTTCTAAAAGCATGGAATAAGCTAGTTTGCTCGATGACGGAGTAAGTTTAAGAATATAACTTGAAGAACTTTGAGGATGAATGAGGAAAGAATTATCCCAAACCAGTTAAGTATTACAAAAAACAATGGTTGGGACCGTATAAGGATAAGTTTGTGTTTGCATGGACATATAAATATCAGAGCTTCAAGAACGAGGCAACAAGCATTGCAAAGGGGTCCCATGGACGATTAAAGAAAATACTAGTGAGTACTCAAAATGGGGTTCTGCCGGTCCAATAAGCAATCCATGAGTTCACCAATCGTGACCTTACTAAGATTGAGGCCTGGTGTAACAAGAGTGTACAGAAAATATATACACTAAGTTCATACGAATATAAACAATCGGAAGTATCGGGATCACCATTACCTTCCGATTTATACAATCGGTAGTCTATGAAACTTTATTTACTACCGATTATAGATGTTGCCCGAAATTCGAAATTGAAATTTTTTCATATTCCATAATCGGCAGTCTAAGAAAATGTATTTACTACCGATTGTAATGTAAAATATATCCGGAAACCAATCAGTTCCATCATCTTAATCAGTACATAATTAATACCCGATTGTACTTCAACAGGTATATTCGGTAGTCTAAGAAAATTTATTTACTACCGATTGTAGATGTTGCCCCAAATTCAAATTTGAAAATTTTATCAAATTTCCAAAATTTGCTTACTCCATAATCGGTAGTCTGTGAAACTTTATTTACTACCGATTATAATGTTGCCCAAAATTCGAAATTGAAAAATTTTGAAAATTTTGAAAATTTTCATATTCCATAATCGGTAGTCTAAGAAAATGTATTTACTACCGATTGTAGATGTTGCCCAAAATTCAAAATTGAAAAATTTATCAAATTTTCATATTCCATAATCGGTAGTCTAAGATAATGTATTCACTACCGATTGTAGATGAGTATTTGGAATAAATCCCTCTACTCATTATACCATTTGTTTTCTCCACCGACGATGTCGATAGGGATGGCACTGTGGTTTTCACGTTGCTTCGAAACAAATAGGAGACTTTAGTGAGGCGGTTACCGAGAATATCACCCTATGGCAATATTTAAGAAATAAGATGACCGCCCAACTATTGGAGGATAAGGAATTATATATTGAAATGATGAGAGAAGGAGATAGACATATTAGAGAACAAGAGTTCAAAGAGTTATATACTCGTGTAAAATGCCGAAAGGGATTGAAGACAATCTGGTCCAAGTATTGGATGGTAATGCCGAAATATGGGTATCTTTTAGCGGATGTTTTGAACTGCGTGGTATATTATTTCTATGCTCCTTCCTTAGGAGTGGGTGTTACGTTTACACCCACAAGGACGGTTTGTGATGAGTCGGTCAAGGATAGACGAATCATTATGGCATGGGTAAATAGCAATCATTTTATCTGTTTAAGGTTAACAGAATATTGTCCATTACCTCCATTGAGTAGGTGGTCGGATTACTTCCCAACTAACCATTGCAAGGAGTGGTTAAAGCAATTCAAGTCCAACATGGAGCGTTGGGATCGTTTAACAAACTTTTCCAAGGAACCAATTGAATTGACCGAGGATGGTGAGTAGTTTAGTTGAACATGTATTTTGAACATTGCATTTTCAAGTGATAGAAAAATATTAATACAATGTTTCGGTGGTATCTTCATCGTGTTTTCTATATACAAGTGATTGAAAAATATATTAACGCTATGTTTTTTGTGTTATCATCATTGTGTAACATGGAGAAAGTTTTTTGACAACATTATATTGTACAATCGGAAGTATCGGGATCACCATTATCTTCCGATTTGAACAATCAGAAGTAGATAATTATATTGTAATTTCGATTATATTGAATATTGTCAACATGAAATCAATTTAAAATCAAGTGAGACAATCGGTAGATATATGACAACAATAAATTCCAGTTATACTAAAAAATCAAACACGAAAACCCATTTCCCTACATAGAGAGTTTATCGTCATAATATTTTCAAAAAGTTACTACAAAGACTATAATCGGTAGATAATAGTATATTCTAACTACCAATTATGTATCCATGGTAATTGTTCCGTGATTCATATTCTGTCTTGGATAATGCCATTCATCTTAAGCGGCGTGGACGAACCTTAAACGGGTTGAATCTGTCCACCACCTTAAGGATATTGAAATGAGCTTCGTAACAGTAATTTGATCATTTCTATCGTTGCCATTCCTCGAGAGATCTCGATATAAATTCATCATTAGTTTCACCCCTCAAACGAATCGATTGACAAGATAAGTTAAATTCACAAATGAATCAACTTTTCTGCTTATGCAATTAAATCGACAAAAAAAAATAATTTCTATTACGGTTATTGGGGTTACCGGTGTCAACGCAAAAATGTTCGTGAATACTCTCCAAATAACTCATACTCATTACACCTTTTTGCATACGTTCTTCTGCTCGCCTCGAAGAGAATTGCACATAGCGCCTACGCAGCTATAAATCTTCTTCTACCGTGAACGGTTGAGCCATTAATCTTGAATATGATTACTTCGATGTTGGAGAGTTAAAATGTATTGGAGGTGCATAAATGACAAGAGGTCACCCTCCTTATATAGATTAGAGTCCCAACGGATCTTTTTTTCAAAAAAAGAGCTGTTGAGGCACGGTGTCACAACAGTGTACAAAAAATATGTACACTAAGTTCATACGAATTTAAACAATCAGAAGTATCGGGGATCACCATTACCTTCTGATTTATACAATCGTTAGTCTATGAAACTTTATTTACTACCGATTATAGATGTTGCCAAAAATTCGAAATTGAAAAATTTATCAAATTTCAAAAAATTTCATATTCCATAATCGACAGTCTAAGGAAATGTATTTACTACCGATCGTAATGTAAAATGTGTCCAGAAACCAATCAGTTCCAACATCTTAATCGGTACATAATTAACACCCGATTGTACTCCAACAGGTATAATCGGTAGTCTAAGAAGAAAATGTATTTACTATTGATTACAAATGTTTCCCCAAATTCAAAATTAAAAAATTTATCAAATTTCAAAAAAATTCATATTCCATAATCGTTAGTCTAAGAAAATATATTTACTACCGATTGTAAATGTTTCCCCAAATTGAAATTGAAAAATTTATCAAATTTCAAAAATTTTCATAATCCATAATCGATAGTCTAAGAAAATTTATTTACCACCGATTGTATATGTTGCCCCAAATTAAAAATTGAAAATTTTATCAAATTTCTAAAATTTGCATACTCCGTAATCGGTAGTCTATGAAACTTTATTTACTATCGATTATACATGTTGCCCCAAATTCGAAATTGAAAAATTTATCAAATTTTGAATTTTTTTATATTCCATAATCGGTAGTCTATGAAACTTTATTTACTACCGATTACAGATGTTGCCCCAAATTTGAAATTGAAAAATTTATCAAATTTTAAAAAATTTCATACTCCATAATCGGTAGTTTAAGAAAATTTACTTACTACCGATTATAATGTAAAATGTGTCCAGAAACCAAGCAGTTCCATCAGCAGGTGTAATCGGTATATATTTATCACCCGATTTAGGATCAGCATATACAGTCGGTAGATAATTATCATCCGATTGTGGATCAACAAGCTTAATCGATAGGTGATGCATACCACTTATCTACCGATTGTAATGTAAAATCTCAACAAAGTTACTTATTAAAAATGAGTCTCTTGCACATCAATTGATAATTCACAAAAAGAACCTAAAATCCATTCATGATCCATAAAGTAAACCATTCATTAACATTAAATATAATGTTAAAACTTATAATCCGAAAAAACCCTTAAAAAATAGGTTGGCTTTAGTAAGAAAATTATGTTAGAACTTATAATCCGAAACATGTTTCTTGCAAATCAATTGAAAATGATGTTCTATAACAATACAACCACAATATAATTTCTAGATGTTTTTGGTTTTAGTACGAGCACGACGAGCACCAGGGACATTTGCTTCAGCATCAGGGATATTGACTTCACCATCAGCACTCGATGAACCACGAAATCTTTTATTGGGCTTTGTTGCTGGCCTCTTAGGATTATTCGAAGCTTTCTCCCCAAACTTACTTGCATAAGCTTCATTATCAATGTTATCCATTAGGTCTTTATGCTCTGTTAACTTCTCAATTGATAAAGGCACTCCCGCCTTTATACACCCAGCAATCTCCTTGGAGAAAAATGCAAACCTATTTTTCTGTTTTTATGCAATAACAATCCAACGATTATTATCTAAAATATTGAGTCGTAATATTAAAATCAAAAAGAAAGAACATTACGTACCAGCCTTTCATAACCGGAAGGTTTGTCTTTGATGATACAAGTATAATCGGAAGCCTTGGTGGTTTTTCCTTTATCTTCACGGACCACATGAAGATGAGAATGCTTCTGGTACTATTCCATATAGCCTGGATGTACTTCATCACCTCGGTTGACAGGTCTCCCATCGTTGACCAAATATTGCATCTTGTTATTCCAACCTTCAACGGATGGGTTACCAGAGTAAACTATTGTGATAGAGTCCTTACCACATACTTAATTCTCCATGTCCAATTTGAAATTGCCACGCATGTGACTCCAAGGTTCTTCTTATACATAACCGAGTTGACACATCACCCTCGATGCATTGTAAATAAAATATTATGTAGGGTGCCACAAGGGTCCATAATAAAACGACAACTCAGACCTTCCCGTTATATGTCCACTAGCTCGGTCTTCCTTGTATGGATCAAAGAATACATCTTTGGACGTCATCAAGTCTAATTTCCTTCTCAAAGAAATCAACTACTGCTTCTTATACCTTGAACGGTTGTTGTCGAAGATGAATTTTTTTCCTCTGGGTGTTCCTTTCTGCCATATCGGGTTCTCTTTGGCCAAATCGAGGAACGGAAAGTGGTCATAGATCCATGTCTAGTGTACACATCAAACCAAGTATGGGAAAATTGATTCTTAAAAGAGAAAAAAATAAATAACAGTCAAAGCATCAATGGAGTTACCAAAATATTTGTAGTAGGCTCACATTCCCGGCAATTTGGCTAGTTGCTTCCCTCGATGCCTTTCTTGACTCTTCCATCAAGAACGCATGGCATGCGGTGCCTCACGAGTAATCACGAATTTTATTGGGAGGATGCAATAGTTGTACAAGGTTGCGTCGACCCGGTTGCCACTATAACTGGGGGAAATGACACATCTCAATTCACAGAGGAGATATGCAGTGGCTGCAACATTCACTTCGTCGTCGCTAAACTCTGGATTCATTTCTTCTTTATCCTTGGTGCCTTTAAAACATATTCGTCAAGTGGACCATGATGAATTGTCTAGTTTTGTAACAAAAGCACCGGTTGAACTCAATGTCGGATGTCGCTCGATCCCAACCAATGCACTTATGAGTGTAAAAAGAAAGTTGTTCCCATCTTAACTGATGTACGTAATCAAACTTGATGGTTGTACCATGGTTAACGAGACTAAGAATCTACACCACATCATCTGGGGTGATCGTCATCTTTCCAAACGACATACGAAATGTAACACCCGATTTTCGCATGACACTTACTTAAGGATGAGTCATGGCATGGGATGAAGCTTCATCCTAATCTTATAAAGCTCACTTAGGATTACATCAGGGAGTGGATGCCTTGACCTCGAATTATAGTATTAAGGCCCTATTACGCGTGATGCATGATTAAGAATGCATCACAAGTCAAAAATGACTCATACCCGGGAAAGGCACAAATGGCCTTGACGCGTATCCTCGAGCGCATCATAGTGCTAAGGCACTATTATGCAAATATTGTGTACCGAGAATGTATTATAGTGTTAATGCATTATTATGTCGTGATGCATGATTCAATGCATCACTGAGCCAAAGTTGCGTAAGTAAGAGCATCATAGTGCTAATGCACTATTATGTCGTGATGCATGATTTAGAATGCATCACTGAATGTGGCGTATCCAAGAAGGCATTATAGTGCTAATGCACTATTATGCCATCATGCATGATTGAAAATGCATCACCAAGCCAATGTTGCGTAGTGAGAGTGCATCATAGTGCTAAGGCACTATTGTGCCGTGATGCATTATTGAGAATGCACCACTGATCAATGTTGTTATTCGAGAAAGCATCATAGTGCTAATGCACTATTATGCCGTGATGCATGATTCAATGCATCACTAAGCCAATGTTGCGTAAGAGAGAGTGCATCATAGTGATTAGGCACTATTATGCCGTAATGCATTATTGAGAATGCATCACCGAGCCAAGAATGCATCACCGTGATGCATTAGCGTGTTCACTTGTAGCTTACCTGAGAATGCTTCGCTTGGCTTTGGCAAGAAAACTTCATTTTCGGCCTTGTGCAGTCGATGGATGTCACTTCCTATTCTTATATTTATTTGTAAAAATGCGAATAAAACATATATAGGGAGGGAGCTTTGCTTGAATGTGCATGAGCAGTAATGCACATATAAATGCGACGTAGCCTATACGTTGGAGCATACATGATGCATAAGCATCAATATGCTTGTAGCTTAACCGATGAAGAGTGGTAATGCACATATATATGCGATGTGGCCTATACGTTGAAGCATACTTGATGCTAAAGCATCAATATGCATGTAGCTTAGCCTATAAAGCTTGAATTATGTGAAATCATCATTCAATCGTGCAACGTACTTGAGAATGCATATTTGCATAATAAATAGCGATATGCACAAGCTAGTGCATACCTTGCAAAGCCCTTCGGCCTATACGGTCTAGGCTTTGCTTGGCCTTTGGCCTTGCGATGAAGTTGGAATCGAAGTTGACCTTGCCTTAATAGGCTTAAGTTGCTTGTCCTTTTCGAATTGACCCTGATGAACTACGGTCATACTTGATCCCTTCAAGGTACGGGTTGGGTACGTAGGTAGACGCAATGCAATGCATTGAGGTGCAGCACCTTGTCGCTCATATCATCTAATTTAGAGGTGATTGCGACATTATGGTAACTCGTATCATCTGGCTTGGCAATGTTTAGTCAAGAGATGATTGTTGCCACACTTGATGAGGTAGTTGCAATTCCATTTGATGGATTTTTCATACTTCCTTGCAACCGTTGCGGCATGGAATGGCATGTGCCTGGATAACCCTTAGCAAGAACAAGATCAGTGCAGGCTCCAACGCATGGTCGAAACACTGTTATGAAATTGGAAAATAGGTTTAAAATGGCTTATAGGTGCTAGTCCAAGGAAAGAGTTAGGCCTGGACAATGATCGTATTTATGTGATGCTTGCCAAATGCATTCACTATTGGCTTTAATGGCCCTTTTCCTTTGCAGGACAAGGGTGAGTTGGAAGGGTAAGGAAACTACGTTTCCGAGTATCATGCTTGCAAAGTATGCTTGGAAAGGCAAATATACCTGCATTTGCCAGCAATAAGTTAAGCTCTAATGTCCGGTTACTCTCATTTAATCGCGCATCGGGGTGTTCTGGCCTGCCCAGCGCAATGCGCTAGGGGCGGAATTTTTCGGTCCGTGACACGAAAGGTATCGGTCTCAGGATACATTCTCTCCAAGAAGGATGATATCAACACCCGGTCATGCTCTAACATTGAATTCTCGGTAGCAGTAGATAACCCCGAGTTATAAATAATTTGCTTGAACTTTCACACTCACCATCTAAAGTCCAGTCTTTTATTTTTCTTGGTGCAGTTGTAGGTTTGAGTAGACGAACCGCATGAGAATGGTCCTAATATACACGAAAAATTATAAAATAATTAGAATAGTCGTTAACACTTCTACGAATAAATAGACAATAGCTTAAAAAATGTGTTTTATAATTATTACCTCAGTTGAATAAATTTCTTTGGGCCATGAGTCTTTGTATCCAAATAACAGATCTCCTTCATCTCTTGGTAATCCGGGTATTTGGCCTGCTTCAATACCCTTCATCTTCAAAGAGGTGGGGACTTGGTGTCCTCCTTTCTTCTTAATTACCTTCTTTGTACCTTGTCCTTCTCCTTGTGTAGCATTTGGTTCTCCTTTTTCTTGGTTTCTAACTTGTGGAGCACTTGGTTCTCCTTCTTCTTGGTTTCTAACTTGTGGAACACTTGCTTGTAAACTTGGTTGAGTTTCTTCGGTGATAGAGATTCTGCTAGCGCTCTTTTCAATTCTTGCACTAGTTGTTACTTTCTTGCCCCCTTCACTACGAGGCCCCGAAACCATTGTATTTCGGGCTTGCTTAGATCGCCTTTCCCTAAAAAACAAAATAAAGAACAATTAGCTCGTAAGACACCGTTTAATCACTACATAATCGGTAGAAAAAATACATAAAAAATAACCTATTCATAATCGGTAGCTCATGTCCTAGATTATCTCCCGATTATGCAACAATTTTGGGTCATAAAATTCTAAGCTATGAACACATATATAATCGGTAGTCAAATAAACAAACTAACAAACGATTACAAAACAATTGGTAGCTCGGGTCCCATATTATCTCCCGATTATGCATAAAAATTAGAACAAAAAACTCTAAGCTATGGACACACATATAATCGGTAATAAAATAAACACAATAACAAATGATTACAAAACAATCGGAAGTCAAATACAAAACCTATCTACCGATTAAGTAAAGAAAAATCAAAGGTTTTAAGGCAAATATAATCGGAAGACAATAATCACACATAACTACCGATTATGATGTAGCACTAACATTTTTTTAATTTTAAAATATTTTAATCGGTAGTTAATGAGTAAATATAACTACCGATTATAGTCGATGTGCTTGAAGAATGATGAATACTATCATAATCGGGAGTTAAAAACTACTACATATCTACCGATTGATTCAAAACTACATTCCTCTACATCGAAACCATCTAATATAATCGGTAGTTAGATATAAAAATTAACTACCGATTAAGCCTAAATTTTGGTACATAAAGAAAATCAGTAGTTAATGACTAAATCTAACTACCGATTATAGTCAATGTGCTTGAGAAATGATGAATTCTTTCATAAATGGGAGTTTAAACCTATACGAAACTACCGATTCTTACCAATTCACCAAAAACCCTAGAAATTCTAGTGATGATTTCATTCAATTTAAGCAATATAAACCCAAATAATGGTAAACCCTTATCTTATTGGAGCCATTAGATAGTTCTGGAGAGGCTGATTGGCAGAATCAGTCTCCGTATCGTGTTCTTCATCTTCGTGTTCTTCATCCTCTTCACTATGTTATTCAACAATCTCTTTGTTTCTTAATCTCTCCATAAAATTTGGTCAGTTATTATTATCAGATTGACGGCTTGTTTGTTTCTGTCGAGCCATCTTTATATCGAAATATCGACGATGATTTGGTACGGCGATTAACGACGATATGATGAATTGGTTTTGAAACTTTCACGAGGAAATTTTTTTCCTCACAATGGGTAGTCAAAAGGAAAAGAAGAAGAAGAGTTAGATTTTTCTCACAATCGGTAGTCAAGAACAAGAGAAGAAGAAGAGTTAGAAATGAAATGAAATTAGTTTAGGTTTTCTACTTTATTAGTGAAATGGTACATAGGTATTTTTACCTACCATCAGGTTATTCCATAGCCACATTTATTGGATGGGTATAAATAAGTCGTCCCAAATTTTTTTTTGAGTCGCCCTCAGAAACGCGAGGAAAAAACCGCCAAAAGAAAAGCAAAAAAAATCTATTTAGCTATAATCTCCATGCCCCCCAGGATCGTCCAAGGGTTACTGACAATCTTTCAACATCGGCAAGATCTTCTGACGAGATTGAAACAATGTTGTTTGCATGAGAAAGATCTTCTGACGAGATGGAAACGATGTTGTTTGCCTGAGGAATGACGTTTATCATTTTGCAGCCCACATCAAAACCATCGAAAAGTTCGTTCAAAGTTGAAGTTTTAAGATCATAACAGTAGAGAGTTGTAATACAATGCAATAGAAGTTGACCGTTCCTTGTAATTGCCACGAGGTCAAAGACCCGTAGAGACTCCCAGTACTGCTCTTCCCATTCTATATGGAACTCCTTGATCCAATGCCACGAATTCCTGTCGTTGTATTGTTCTCTTATATCCCCAAATTTCCGTGCAGTGTTTATCATAGAATGTATCCACGAAATACAGATTCTTCACTCCCAGCAACTTGGGGCCAAGCAAATTGGGGCCAGGGAGATGTCGGTATTTGACATCTTCAAGACGTGGCAGCCGGAGAAATTGGAGATTCTCCTCTTCCAAGTCAAAGGCTGCAATCGTATAATCTTAGTGGTAGTCATATGTGTGAAGGATAATAGTCTCATATTATTAATATCCTCATAATGAATTTAAAATATAATATAAAAGAACCACTTCACTCATTGTCAATTGATTTTGAGTTGGATGTCCGTAAACTTTAACTTGGTATCAGAGCCAAACTTATACGAGAATAAGCCCAACGACTACCCATACATATAATGGTCCATGTGTTAGAAGTCCACAAAGAGTTCCCTACACATGAAGGGACGTGTGAAGATAATAATCCCACATTGCAAACATCCATATAATAAACTTAAAATATAGTGAAATTTTGTGTTTGGGTCGTAGGTTTTGGTATGTTAGAGTGTTTGGGTCGTAAATTTGTCCAATGGTGTATTTGGGTCGTAAGACCGTCAGTCAACACGGTCAAACTAACCGGCCGTTAGTCCCAAAAATTACAAGTTTGCCATTCCGTTAAACAACCCCACTCCAGCCGATTTTACGCCAAAAAATCGCCAAAATCGCCGCAAAAAATCACCAATTCAAAAACTCTCTGTAGCCTTTTGCCAAATTCAAAAAATCGTCAAAAAATCGCCGATTATTTTGAGTCGCCGATTAATCGGCAAAATCACCAATTCCTCTCTGTGGCCTTTTGTATATTACGGGATTTTGGGGTTTTTTTTAACTTTTAACAAATTTGTGTTAAATATTTACTAGAACCATTACATTCACCACCATAACAAGAAAACTTAACAAAAAACACATTGGCATCACAACAAAATAAGATTTTTAAGGATTTAAACAAGTTATACAATTGTAGAGTAGAGTATTTGGTTTGACAAGACAAAAAACAAAGTTAAAAACTGCTAGGAGAGTTTAATTGCAGTAGTTTAAAGCTTAATTGAGATAAGTAGATAGCCAATAACAAAAGTAACATACCTAATATCATTTAACCCCAAAAGTAGAATTGTTGGTTTTCTTTAGTTGTGTTTGGTCTTGATTGTGCCCCAACCTGTGTAATATGAGCTTTCTTCATCACAATTCTCTAGATTAAGGTTCCTTACTCTTGGAATGTAGTCTTCATCTTCAGAACTACACCCATCATTCACCAACCTGTTTACAAACAAATGATTTCATTCAAAACACAAATCAATCACAATCATAGAAGCAAGATCAAAGTATGGCTTTAAAAACTCTACTACCCATTGTTAAAACCCTAAAAACCAAACATAAAATTATCAAAATTACTTACCTAGATACACTGTTGTTCATCATTGGCTTAATCTTTAGTGTTGATAATCGATTAATACCTACAAACCCGTGATTGATCGTTGCTTTTTCTTTTTTTTCTTTTTTTTTTGCAGGGAGGAAATCACAAATTTGTTAAAAGTTAAAAAAAAAAACCAAAATCCCGTAATATACAAAAGGCCACAGAGAGGAATTGGTGAGTTTGCCGATTAATCGGCGACTCAAAATAATCGGCGATTTTTTGACGATTTTTTGAATTTGGCAAAAGGCTACAGAGAGTTTTTGAATTAGCGATTTTTTGCGGCGATTTTGGCGATTTTTTGGCGTAAAATCGGCTGGAGTGGGGTTGTTTAACGGAATGGCAAACTTGTAATTTTTGGGACTAACGGCCGGTTAGTTTGACCGTGTTGACTGACGGTCTTACGACCCAAACACACCATTGGACAAATTTTTGACCCAAACACTCTAACATACCAAAACCTACGACCCAAATACAAAATTTTTTTAAAGTATATAATATGGAAGAGACATGATTCTTTGTTTCTCCACTCACCAGCACCGCCACAGCCGACGGTATAAACTTGGACATAGTATTTCTCCCTAGTCTCTTTATAGACGTACAAGTAAATTCTAACAAATCATCGGTCGGACCCTAAATTTACACTAAAGAAGACTTACTTGGAGGAGCATAAACAACCTCTCCCGTTAAGGGATTAGCAATTAAACAATTTGAATAGTGTGTCCGGAAACAAACCAAACGATTGCATGATCCAAGCATTCTATTTATGCGCAGACAAATTTATCACAATTGTGCATCTTATCAAGACTATCATCATAAGAGTAATTGTTGTTAGGATCATACAGCAGCTGATCACCATAGCAAAGTTGTTTATTTTTGTTTTCATCCTTGTATGAGAAAAAAACTTACTACGGAGGAGATACCTCCATGTTCTGCATACCCGTCTGGCCTGTAAAGCTGTTTCCATTGGTGATCGACTAAATACGTTCTCCATGATGATATCTGTGTGAAGCTTCTCCATACTTTTCTTTTTTCTCTATCCAAATACAGACAAGCCGGTGTGTCCTTTTTTATAGATAGGCTCCATCTAAAACCCACACTAACAAGGAAGCCCCGAATCTTTGTACCCAAAAACCATCTGTCTCTCTGTTTCAGCGAATTAAATAGTGCCACATGTATTTCATTAACATCTTAATTTAATAAGATTTCACACTTTTAATAAATAATTATTCTATATTAATTGTAAAAAAAATAAAATAAATATATAATATAGAAATTTAAAGATGAACTTCTTCATTTATTTTGAAATTTCCTTGCTTTCTTACTGGTTTTTCCTTCCCTTTTATATCATTCTTTTACTATTAACTCTTCTTTAAAATTAAATTCATGAAATATGATCTAGAATTAAAAAGCCAGAACCCTCTTTAGATTTAGGATCTCGGTGAAAGGGATCGAAAGGCAGGAGTTATTACTGAAAAAATTGGGTTTAAGTGCATGTATATTAAGGATAATGGTTTCATCTTGGATTATGATTAGGTATTTAATTAGGTTTAACATATGATTTATCTTTCTCTATTAACAATTTTTTCCAATACGATGATTGTTGATGGTGACGGAAGAGAATTCAACCAATTCAATGGAAAAGAATCAACATGGATGAAATCATATATACACATCATAAAATAGAAAAAAATTAGGTGGTCGTATTGACTTATAATCCTGGTTCTTCATGTATGGGAGACATTTCGATGAAATTCTGATTTGGATTTTGTGCTTACTGTTTGTTTGTACCATAATATTCTGGCACCAAATATTGGTAAAGTGTAGCATTATAATATGACATGTCAGCATCCTTCCATGTTACCTGCCTCGTCAGCTGGTGTACTACAGAATAACTGCAGCAGGACGGAGAAGTCATCCGGCCGCAGCCAGACTGGTGACCGACGGTTGCGACCGACAGCTGGAGAAATTGTTTTCTGACAACAGCCAGACTGGTGACCGGCAGCTGGAGAAATTGTCTTCCGGCCACAACCAGACTGGTGACCGGCGACCAAGCATCTGGCCATCGCCGGCGGTCAAGCCTGTCCGGACAGCAAGTTTAGTTGAGTTGTTGTCTAAGCCGCGAGCCAAACTCATGGGAAAAGATTTTTCCACCCAATTGTGGTGTTCTTTGGATGTTTACACCCCTATGTTTGGCTTGTTCATCCTCACCTCTGCTTGGGCTTGGCCATTTGCACCATTTCTCTTATATCATAACCCTAGAAAAAGGTTCTGGAATTTTCTGGAATACTTGTTGGCCAAGGCACACAGAGGAAGGTTCTGGAATGTTCCATATGACTTGGAGGATAAGTCATTACGAGTCATGACTTATCTCGAAATTAGGGTTGATCCCCAAGACAGAAATATATAAATAGAGGGAACCAAAATCCTAAAAGGTACGCAATCTTTTCTACACAATCTCATGTGAAAAACTCTAGCTAACTTAGGCATCGGAGGGTTTTTTACAAGTACCCCCTAACTCTGTTCGTGTGGAGAAAATGGTTGCAAAGATCATCATCATCATCATCAAATTCAAGCGTGTTCTGTGTCGAAAGTAATTTTCGGTACATTGGTGCCGACTAAGGGGAGGCGAGTCAAGAGATCGTTTTTTCCCTTAACTGAAATATGGTGAAAATCAAGCAATCCGCTCGAGCAGATCAATGAACGAGCAGATCCATTAACAATTAATAAAGAAAAAGTTCTATCACCACCTGGAGAGGATACTGAAGAAGTACGTGATCGTGTTCATAATGGAACCCCAGTTTCATAGACTCGAGGGGACGGAAAAAAACAAACGCTCGAGGATCTTGAAAGAATCGATGAATCCATCCTAGACAAAGAAAAGCTGCATGATCGACGAGATGGACGAAAACAACTCCTAGCTCAGATCCAGAGTTTTTACGCGATCAGTTATATGAGGTGGAGAAGGAGAACTCTCATCCGAGATTGGAACTTTAAAACCAGTTTCGTTCAAGGCCTTTTAATCCCCACAGTCAAGATCGATTGACGAACGTTGAACGGAACCAGCATGCTCGATCGGTTTGGTAGCGTCTTGGGAAGCCGATTAACTCGAAAGGCACTAAACAATGCAGGGATATGATCGACCTGGACAAGCCAGAGGAAGTTCCATTTACGACCAATCCAGTCGTTACCGAAGCTCTTCCTAAATGAAGGCGCACTCGAGTTCGACCAGCAAGAGCTTGAGCACGACCAGCAGAAACTCAATAGAGTACGCCCAGGACCATCACCGGGTCGAAGCACCAAAGGAAT
Source organism: Papaver californicum (assembly GCA_023531435.1). Taxonomy (NCBI): domain Eukaryota; kingdom Viridiplantae; phylum Streptophyta; class Magnoliopsida; order Ranunculales; family Papaveraceae; genus Papaver; species Papaver californicum. The sequence goes on from JAJJMC010022854.1 coordinate 8,123,068, forward strand.
GAAGTAGAATCAGTTTGAGATGGTTATGACGGTGGTAAACCCTCACGCAATTACTACATTCGTTTGGAATACAACAGGATCAGGAGCGAGACTCCAGAACCTAAGAAAAGACGAACCAGGTCTAGAGTGGAGATCTATGAATATGAAAATGCTAGACAACAAGAAGACTCAGATGACGGCGATGTTAATGCACTAACTGATACTCGTCTCTGTAGAATGATTGAAAGAATGCTAACTAAAAAGCATTCGAGAGATGATAGGCTGAACAGAATTCACCGAGCCGCTGAAGCACCTCTTTAGGATAATATCTGAGAGTTCCGACCAACAAGAAATTTTCAAGTACCCAAGCTGCCAAAGTTTGATGAGAAAGTAGATGATCCATATCAACACGTCTTACACTATGAAACTGCAATGACCCTCTGGGAGTACAATGATGAAGTAATATGTAGGAAGTTTCCACAATCACTGACAAGCGGAGCAATAACATGGTTCAACCAGCTTTGGACACAGTCAATCGGGACTTACCAGAAGTTGATTGAAAACTTTTGTTCGCACTACAAGTACAATCGTCGTGATCGAAAGGGATCTCATTCATTTTTTCTCCTAAAAGTTCGAAAGGGGGAAAACATTAGGAAGTTCACTCAATGCTTCAAGCAGAAGTTGAAAAAGGTCGATGACGCAAACAATTAGTTGGTAATCGAGGATTACGCATATAATCGAGCAGACATTTAAAACTCTCTAGTTCGTAGACCATCCAAAACTTTGGAGGAGTTGTATGACCGAGAAGAAGAATATGCTCGGGTCGAGGACGATTCAAAGGCACGAGAGTCTAGAGAGAAAGATAGAACATCCCACCATCCAAAGGATGGAACAAAAGATAATCCAAAAAAACCGTTTGAATGGAAATCGAGGCGATCGAAGCGAAGCTCGAGAGAAAAATCACGGTGACAAGGGAGAATCTGAAAAACAACAAAATACAAAGCTGACACCCTTGAGCATTCGATTAACTGAGTTATACGAAAGGATAAGTAAAGAGTTGAATCCCCTTCGGCCATTGGCGGAAGACACACGTGAAAAACGTGACAAAAACAAGTACTATAATTTCCATAAAGATATTGGTCATAAAACTGAAAATTGTCAAACTTTACAGTACGAGGTCCAGAAGATGATAGATGCTGGAAAGATGCAGGAATACATCAAAAAGGATCAAGGTAAAGGCTCGGGACAAATACAGTTGAATACAACACATGTGATTAATATCATCCCTACCAGGATCCGCTCGATGTCAAGACGAGCGACTAGAGATGAAACAAGGAAGAAACTAAGGCAAGTAAAATTATAGTACGTGGAAAATCATATTGATTTTTCCAGTGGGCAAGGAGCAAAAATGTTGGAGCTGGGCATTAAAACGATCGAGTTCACTGACGAAGACATGAAAGATGTGTATTATCCCCATAATGATGTTATAACCATTTGGATTTGTATGTTCCGTATCCATCGTGTTTTGGTGGATACCAGAAGTTCTGTGAGTGTTCTATTTTCAGAAGCCTATTCCGTCATGAGACTATCCCATGATTTGATCGAGGAGGATGAAAATCATATTATTGGCTTTAATGGCGAAGTTACAAAGGCAATAGGAAAAGTGAAACTGCCCATCACTGTTGGTAATAAGTCTGTTTTTTGTTATTGGACTGTCGAGCTCCTTACAATGCGATCGTGGGACGAGACTGGTTGCACTTTATAAGGGAAGTCACATCCTCATATCACCAATGCTTAAATGTTGTAACACCCGAAGGTGTTGTAAAGGTGAGAAGTGACCAGTTGGCAGCCCATAAATGTCATGAGAACGCAATGGACGAATACCAAAAATCAGAAGTGATCGGGAACCACATCCTTCGGATCAAGAAGAAATAACAATTACAGAATCCTCTCCCACCGAAATCATATGTGGGGGAAGATGCAGCAGACCTCCCAACAGTAGAAAAACTTATGGAAGTCCAGATTGAGAGTGAGAAGCACAAAACCACGTTTTTAGGGGTTGATTTACCTATGCACGAACTTGATGGTCTACTTAAACTCTTAAGAGCCAATGATGATGTTTTCGCATGGAGTTTTGCTGAGATGCAAGGGATAGATCCGGATATAGCGTGTCACAGACTAAACACTGACGAGAAGTTCCACCATGTTTGTTAGAAAATTTGAAACATGGCGTAGAGCAAAAAAGACGGAGTAGTGGAAGAAGTTAGGAAGTTGTTGGAGGCAGGTTTTATTCGACCGGTCCAGTACCCGCGCTGGTTTTCCAACATCGTAGTTATTTCGAAAAAGAACGGGAAAAAACATATTTGCATTGACTTTACTGATCTGAATAAAGTATGCCCGAGTGATCCATACCCACTTCCATGAATAAAAGATCTGGTGGATGAAACTTCCGTATACATGAGACTGTCATTCATGGACGGTTACTCCGAATACAATCAGATACCTTTGAACAAAGAAGATCAAGAGCATACTTCCTTTGTTACTGACAGAGGATTTTATCGCTATATTGTAATGCCACTCGGGTTGAAGAACGCAGGAGAGACCTACCAACACTTGGTAGACGACATGTTCAAGGATATTATTGGAAAAACGATGGAGGTGTATATCGATGATATTGTGGTGAAGTATGAACAAGAGGAGTCTCACTTGCTCGATCTGCAGAAGACGTTCGACATTTTGAGGAGATATCAGATGAAACTCAATCCAGCAAAATGCTCGTTCGAGTTATCCTCAGGAAAGTTCCTTGGATGACCCATAGAGGAATCGAGGAGAATCCGGAACAAACTAGAGTTATTAGGGATATGCCATCCCAAAAGACTAATAAAGAGTTCCAAAAGTTAACAGGACGGTTAGCAGCTTTAAACCGATTCATTTCACGTTCCTCGGATCGATGCAAGCTATTTTTTGATGTTCTGAAAAAGGCAGTAAACTTTGGGTGTACAGATGAGTGCGAAGAGGCGTTCGACAAAATCAAGCAGTATCTGTCTACTCCCCCAATTCTGGTGAGTCGGAAAATTGGGCAACTAATCGAAGTTTATCTGGCAGCGACTGAAGGTGTTGTAAGCGCAATGCTATTTGTAACTGATCCACTGGAAAATCCTATTTACTTCATTATTAAATCTCTAACGGGGGCAGAAACACGCTACACCAAAATTGAAAACATAGCATTTGCTTTACTTCACGCATCGCGCCGCCTCAAGCCTTATTTCCAGGGAGGATAAAGCATTGTCTACTCTGAATATACATTTAAGAAAATATTAGAACGAGATGATGATTCAAGCCGTTTGGCCATATGGTCAAAAAATTTGGTATATTATGAAATCATATACAAAACCAGAACTGCTGAGAAATGACATACTCTAGATGTACTGTTAGCATATTTTCCAGTGGATGACATAGACAGTTATTGATGAAGAGGAAAAATTGAGGAAACTCGTTGATTCAACCACTAATCTGAAAAAGGGCGAGTCTGTAATAGAGGTCGATATGCCCAAACCACAATGGACTGTTTTTACTGATGGTTCCTCAAATTTCAGCGGGGCTGGTGTTGGATGTATTATCCTTACTCCTAAAGGATCGAAGGTCGAAAAAGCGACCAGGTATGGTTTCTGTGCATCAAATAATAAAGTTGAATATGAATCAGCAATTGTTGGTTTGAAAGTCGTCAAACAACTAGGGGAGAATAATGTAAAGATGATAATTGACTCTATGTTATTAGTCAATCAGTTTATGGGATCCTACAGGGCCAAAGATGAAAGAATAGTATCATATCTCGACTACATGAAGAATTCGATTAGCAGTTTCGATAAATTATCGATCGAAAAAATACCAAGGATGGAGAACAGGCATGTTGATGCTCTGGCGTATCTGTCTTCCGCAGTTGACACAAAAGTTATTCGCTTCGTTGTAGTAGACTTCCAGGAGTTACCTAGCATCTCCGAGAGTCACTCCATTTAAATTCTCGAACAAGCTAGTGGGGCGATATGGTAACTACACAGGCACCAGAAGTTACTGACAACATGGACATTGACAGTCACACCTTGGGTGATTCAATCAATCCTTCAGACTGGCGTCAACCCTATGTTCGATATTTGACAACCAGTGAACTCCCAGACGATGAGTATCTCTCTTCAAAGGTTACTAAAAATGCATGGAGATACTCAATGATTGATTGAGAGTTATACCGCAATCAAATGGCTTTGGACCCGTTTCTCTGATGTATATCTGGCGAGGAAGGACAAAGGATATTGGCAGAGGCTCATGAAGAAATATGTGGCAACCACGCTGGTGGGCACAGTCTCGCGCATAGAGTGCTTGCCCAAGGATACTTCTAGCCATATATGAAAAAAGATGCAAAGGAGTATGCAAAGAAGTGTATGGATTTCCAAGAGCATGCTCCAATTCCGAAGAGACCCGCCAATGAATTGCATCATGTCTAGAGTCCATGGTCATTCGCTAAGTGGGGACTAGATATCGTCGGACTGTTCCCCCGAGCTCCAGGAGGGGTAAGGTTTGTACTAGCCGCAACTGACTACTTTACCGTTTAAGCAGTATCATTAGTGCATGTGGATAGACACGATGTACGAAAATTCCTTTGGGAAAACATTATCTGCAGATTTGGTATCCCGCACGAGTTGGTGTCAGATAACGAAAAGCAGTTCGATTCTGGATTGATCAAAGACTTCTGCGGGAATCTGAGTATTTAACACAATTTTTCAGCTCCTTATTACGCTCAAAGCAATGGATAGGTAGAAGCAACAAATCGTGTTATCATGGACAACCTAAAGAAAAGGCTAGAAAAGTCCAAGGGAAAATGGACAAAGGAATTTCCAGGAGTCTTATGGTCTTACTAAACGACTCCAAAAAGATCAAATGGTTTATCTCCCTTTACACTGGCATACGAAAATGGGCAGTCATACCCACCGAGATGCACCTAAGCACTACCAAGACTCGAGCAGTCGGGTTAGGAAACAATGAGAGAATTCTGGCTTTAGATAAAGAGTTGCTGGAAAAGCAGAGAGAAGCAGCACTGCAGCAGTTGGTACGATACCAGCAAGCAGTCAAGCTAAGATACGACTGAAAGGTCAAGGAACGAGCATTTAAACCAGGAGAGTACGTACTGAAAAAAACTCGAGCAGCAACAATGGAACCCAATTGCGGGAAGCTTGGAGCAAATCGGGAGGGTCCATACATAGTATATAGACATGTATCTGACGGTTCTTACTACCTAAGAAATCTTGATGGGACTGAAGACTCCAAACCTTAGAAACCTTGGAACTCTTTCCACTTGAAGAGGTTTTTTCATTAGTTAGATTTTCACAAAAGTAATTTCATTAATATTCTACCGTGCTGCACTCTTTTTCCTTTGTGTTGGTTTTGTCCCAATGGGTTTTCCACATAAAGGTTTTAACGAGGCAGTTGTTGTCGGGCGGTGGGTATTTTGTTTTGTTATTTTTGTTTAAACATCTAATTCAATAGTATTTTGGTAATCCATTTTTCTATTGTTCATGCTTAATTTTCTGAATTATTACGGAAGGTTCGAATTCGCAATCAGTTTGGTATGGCAAAGCTATACTGTATGAGTCTGCAACCAGTCTCGAAAGACATAAATCTCCAGTAATATGGTATATGAATGGTTCGAGCCTTTTTACCACAATATCAAATATGTGACATCAACAGATGTAACAAGCATTTTCACATGCCAAGGAATGCGAAGACACATACTTTCCAACTCTGGGCGCATCTTGAATAGTAGGATTGGCCCCTTACGTGAATTTGAGATAGAAGAATCCTCTAATTCTCATCACATGCACGATCGAAATGCATCAAGGAAGTGCACCCTTGTGCGAGCATTGAGCAGCATGATACTCTTTATTTGCTGGGGGGCGAGTTATGTATCACTTCAACTGCAACGACAGTCAGTTGGGAGCGAATAAGGTGCAAATAAACAGTACTCTGATGGCAAGCTAATGAATACTCCAAACAAAAAACTTGGGGGCGAGTTGTGTAGCACCTCATGCAGAATACAATTGAAATTGAACTTCTAAAACCAATAACAAGTTATTGATTAAGAGGGGGTGATGTTTGTACCATAATATTCTGGCACCAAATATTGGCTAAGTGTAGCATTATAATATGCCACATCAGCATCCCTGCTACGTTATCTGCCTCGTCAGCTGGTGTACTATAGAATAACCGCAGCAGGACGGAGAGGTCGTCCTGCCGCAGCCAGGCCATGACCGATGGTTGGAGAAATTACCTTTTGGCTGCAGCCAGACTGGTGATTGGCGGCCGCGACCGGAAGCTGGAAAAATCGTCTCCTGGACACATCCATACTGGTGACCGGCGGCTGGAGAAATCGTCTTCAAGCAGCAAGTTGAGTTGAGCTGTTGTCTAAGACGCGAGCCAAGCTCATTGGGATGGATTTTTCCACCCAACTGTGGTGTTCTTCAGATGTTTATACCCCTCTGTTTTAGCTTGTTCATTCGCACCTCTACTTGGGCTTGTTCATTTGCACCATTTCTCTTATACCATAACTCTATAAGAAGATTCTGGAATTTTCTGTAATACTTGCTGGCCAAGGCACCAAGAGGAAGGTTCTGAAATGTTCCAAATGACTTAGAGGATAAGCCATTGGGAGTCATGACTTATCTCGAATATAGGGTTGATCCCCAAGACAGAAATATATAAATAGAGGGAACCGAAATCCTAAAAGGTACGTAATATTTTCTACATAATCTCCTGTGAAAAACTCTAGCTAACTTAGGCATCAGAGGGTTTTTTTCACGTACCCACCCCCCCAACTTTGTTCGTGTAGAGAAAAAGGTTGCATAGATCATCATCATCAAAATCAATCGTGTTCTGAGTCGAAAGTAATTTTCGGTACAAACACTATTCTTAAAGTTGGACGGACAGTTGATTGATTCTAAACCCAAGTCCTCTATTGGTTAGATGGATTTATGATGAAGTTGTGAAACAAACCAAAGTTCTAATTGGTTTCCTACTTTCTTTATTTCCTTTCATAATTCCTTTCTTTCTATTATACCAAAAATTCGACAAGTGAATAAGGGAATTAAACCCTGTCTAACTAATGCTATAGTAAAAGACACATGTCACTTTACAAGAGGATGTGTCGCTTCATAAGAGGCGGGGACAGAGAGACAGACAACTTTGGAGACATAGGATCTGAAGCGCAAGGAAACCTCTTTTGGAATTAATAAAAATATTATTTCTGTTATAAAATAATTATATGGAGATGAACCACCACTCCACTAATTCATAGTAATTAAGCACTTAATATCCACTTCATGGGTGTTAATTTTGTAACTCTTGTAACCCCCTTATTCTAGGTGTAATTGGTGATTTAATGGTATAGTTATTTCCCTAATGGAAGAAATCCTATATAAGAGGTCTCTTCCTCCTTTGTAAATACAAAAGAAAAATCAACAAAGTTTCTCTTCTTCTACTACTATTGCTCTCTTATTTGGTCTTTTATTTTATTTTATTTTACGTTATCAGCACGATAGCTCTCCTTAGCGGTAAGAAATTAAGATATAATTTTTATCTTGCAAAATAAATTTTTTTATTATTCTAAGCAAATAATATGATTTATTTGTTTAACTATTCTAAGCATATTCATGAACATGTTGGTACATTTTTTATTATTACTATTATTTTATTTCACATGTTAAATTGATAACATATACGATGTTGAAATTCAATTAAATAGAATATGGATTAGTACCCATAATCACTAATGACCATTTGCAATGAATATATATATAATATAGTTAAGATTTTTCTTTGTGATATTTATGTATATATTTTATTTGTGATATGTGAATAAAAAAAATGCTAATATTGTTAGTTAGTATTTGTTTTTCTGCAATGGTGTGTTTAATTATTCTTTTTAGGTGAACTTTGATTTCATGTAGTTTTGTTTCTTAATGAATTTAAGTTTAATTTTAAGGTATACTTAAATTTCTCTTATTTTTACATTAATTTTTGAACTATATTTTTATTTTTGAAGATATGGATATTGCTAAAGGCTTGAGCATTTTTAATGCAAGTGATAAGGTTATGTGCATCGTAGATAGTGCAACAACACATACAATTCTCCGGGATAAGAGATTTTTCTCACGTCTAAAACTAGCCGATGCTAATGTTAGTACCATTTCGGGAATATCAAAAATAATTAACGGTTCCGGAAGAGTTGTTATATTATTGCCTAATGGTACAAAATTAATTATCCAAGATGCCTTATATTCTAGCAAATCCACAAGAAATTTGTTTAGTTTTAAATATATTCGTCAAAATGGATATCATATTGAGACTATTAGCGAAAATAATATTGAATATTTGTATAACTTCTATTATCTCAGGCAAGAAATGTGTGTTAGAAAGGCTTCCGGCTTTTGCATCTGGATTATACCACACTAGTATAATAGAAACACATCTTGCAATATCTGATCCAAAGCTTTTTAAATTTGGCATGACCGTATTGGTCATCCAGGATCTACGATGATGCGTCGGGTTATAGAAAACTCACATGTTCATTCTTTAAGGAATCACAATTCTTACGCCTCATGATTTTCCTTGCGATGCATGCTCTCAAGGAAAATTAATAATTAGACCATCTCCAACAAAGGTTGGTATTAAGGCACCTAACTTTTTACAAAGAATCCAAGGAGACATATGTGGACCTATCCATCCTCCTTGTGGACCATTAGATATTTTATGGTTTTAATCGATGCATCAACCCGATGGTCTCATGTCTGCCTACTTTCAAGTCGTACAGTAGCTTTTGCAAGGCTACTTGCTCAAATCATACGACTCAGGGCACAATTTCCGGATCACCCCATTAAGACTATTCGTCTTGATAATGCTGGTGAATTTACATCTAAAGCATTTGATGATTATTCCATGTCAATTAGAATTAACGTTGAGCATCCTGTTGCTCACACGCATACCCAAAATGGTTTAGCAGAATCTTTAATTAAACGATTACAATTAATCGCTCGACCATTAATTTTTCGGTCTAAATTACCAATTTCTGCTTGGGGTCATGCAATTTTACATGCGGCTGAGCTGGTGCGTATCCGACCTACCAGTTATCATAGCTACTCACCTACACAGCTTGTATTTGGACAACAACAAAATATTTCACATTTAAGAATTTTTGATTGTGTTGTATATGTCCCAATAGCCCCTCCGCAACGGACCAAGATGGGCCCACAACGCCGACTTGGAGTTTACGTTGGTTTTGACTCTCCATCAATAATCAGGTTCTTGGAACCATTAACAGGAGATGTTTTTAAAGCACGTTTTGCAGACTGCCATTTTGATGAGTCAAATTTCCCGTCGTTAGGGGGAGAAAATCTAAAGCTTGAGGAACGTCGTGAAATTTCATGGAATACTCCCTCTTTAGCTCACTTGATCCTCGCACTAGTCAATGTGAACTTGAGGTCCAAAGGATCATACATTTGCAAACTATTGCGAATAGAATGCATGATGCATTCACGGACACGGGTAGAGTAACAAAATCATATATACCTGCTGCAAATACTCCAGCGAAAGTAATTGTCTCTGAAGGACAAAATGATGTGTCTAAACCACGCTTGAAGCGTGGAAGACCTCTTGGTGCAAAAGATTCAGTTCCGCGGAAGAAAAAAAAGGATGTGGGGATTCCAGAAAATACCACATCCACAAAATCAATGATTGATGAATCCGAAATTATTGTACATCAAGAGGAAGAAGTACCTGAAAATAAAGAGATCTCTATAAATCATGTAGGTACATAAGTACTATTGGATATGAACAACATCATTCCTAATCATAAATTTGCTTATGCAATTGCCTTGGATTTATTTGAAAATACTGATGATCCTAAACCACTAACCGTCGAACAATGCCGACGATTGGTCAAAGTGGAAGGATGCAATCCAAGCAGAACTCGATTCATTAGCAAAACGTGAAGTTTTCAGTCCCGTTGTTCAGACATCAAACAATGTAAAACCCGTCGGATACAAATGGGTATATGTACGAAAACGCAACGAAAAGAATGAGATTGTAAGATACCAAGCTCGACTTGTTGCACAAGGTTTCTCACAAAGACCTGGTATTGATTACCAAGAAACGTATTCTCCGGTAATGGATGCAATTACATTTCAATTTCTGATAAGTTTAGCAGTTTCAGAAAATTTGGGCATGCATCTTATGGATGTAGTCACAGCATATTTATATGGCTCACTAGATAGTGACATATACATTAAAATCCCTGAAGGGTTTAAAATGCATGTAGCAAACAAATCAGCAGAAAGAGGCATGTACTATATAAAGATGCAAAGATCTTTGTATGGACTAAAGCAATCGGGGCGAATGTGGTATAACCGTCTTAGTGAATACTTGTTGAAAGAAGGTTATATTAATAATGTTATATGTCCATGTGTTTTATCAAAAGATCAAGTTCTGGCTTTGTTATTATTGCAGTTTATGTTGATGATTTAAATCTAGTTGGGACTCCTGAAGAGCTCATAAAAACTGCTAACTACTTGAAAAAAGAATTCGAAATGAAGGATCTTGGTAATACTAAGTTTTGTCTTGGTCTACAAATTGAACATTTGTCAAATGGTATCTTTGTTCAACAATCTACATATGCAAAGAAAGTTTTGGAGCGATTTCATATGGACAAAGCACATCCATTAAGCTCTCCAATGGTCGTTAGATTACTTGATGAAAATAAAGATCCATTTCGTCCCAAAGAAGATGGTGAAGAACTTCTTGGTCCAGAAGTGCCATATCTAAGTCCAATTGGGGCACTAATATATCTTGCAAATTGTACAAGACCTGACATTGCATTTTCTGTCAACTTACTAGCAAGATACAGTTCTGCACCAACTAAACGCCATTGGAATTGTGTTAAGCATCTCTTGCGCTACCTTAGTGGAACAGTTGATTTGGGTTTATTTTATTCAAAAGAATCTAATACAAAATTAGTAGGATATGCAGATGCAGGTTATCGTTCTGATCCCCACAAAGGTCGATCACAAACAGGTTATTTGTTTACATATGGTGATACAGCTATATCGTGGCGGTCAGTAAACCAAACACTAGCAGCTACCTCTTCAAATCATTCTGAACTTTTGGCATACCATGAAGCAAGTCGTGAGTGTGTTTCGATGCGAAGTATGATTCATCATATTCAGGAATCATGTGGGCTTCTTTCGACTAAAAACACTCCAACAGTATTATATGAAGACAATGCCGCTTGTATTGCACAACTCAAAGATGGTTATATCAAGGGAGATCGAATAAAGCACATTTCTCCTGAATTTTTCTTCACACATGAACTTGTAAAGAACGGAGAAGTTGAAGTAAATCAGGTACGATCAAGTGAGAATCTTGCTGATTTATTCACTAAAGCATTACCAACCTCTACATTCAATAAGTTGGTGCACAAGATTGGAATGAGGAAACTCAAATACTTGTCAAGTTAAAAGTGTTATAGAAGATGTAAAGAGGGGGGGAAATTTTTTTAAACTACACTCTTTTTCTTTCGCTATGGTTTTTCTCACAGGGTTTTCCTAGCAAGGTTTTAATGAGGTAGTTCTATTAACATTCACCATATATTGCACTCTTTTTCCTTCGCTATGGTTTTTCCCAATGGGTTTTCCTAGCAAGGTTTTAACGAGGTAACATTTTTACGTGGTGGACATCTAGGGAGTGTGTTATAAAATAATTATTTGGAGATGAACCACCACTCCACTAATTCATAGTAATTAGGCACTTAATATCCACTTCATGGGAGTTAATTTTGTAACTCTTGTAACCCCTTTATTCTAGGTGTAATTGGTGATTTAATGGTATAGTTATTTCCCTAATGGAAGAAAGCCTATATAAGAGGTCTCTTCTTCCTTTGTAAATACAAAAGAAAAATCAACAAAGTTTCTCTTCTTGTACTACTATATTGCTCTCTTATTTGGTCTTTTATTTTAGTTTATTTTAATTTCTTAATTGTTTCAGAATTTTCCAATACAATTGTGACATATGTCTTTCTATATTAATTCTGCGTATCTCACCGTGATCAAATAAGGGAATTTATTAGAAATGGAAACTTGTTCTCACCATATTAAAAAAAAAAATATCAAAATCAAGAGGAGATGTGAAACCACCCATCAGTAAGTAGTAGGGTAGAGCGTGACTATGCCCCTCTTCTTTCGTATCTGCAATACATCCAATTACTGGTTCGTGTTCAACAATTTCCACCACCCTTCATCCACGCATACACATTAGATAGAAAATGACATCATCTTCGTGTTACAACATGGAGTTCCAGGTAACTTTAATTAGTAAGATTTTAAAGAAAATACAACTACTGGAGATGATAACCAAGATGTTTTATTTTGTTTTGCAGATCTATCAATAGTCTGATTCACCAGGCCATTCGGCCAAAACATGTCCATGGAGGTACACCCCTTGCACCTTACCTGGATGTAATGTTTTGAGTGTGGCGGATCCAACATGAAGCAAGGGTGTGCACTTGTGACCCTTGCCTATTAGGCTTCCAAGCTTAAAATTTAAAATAATTTGGACTTCCAAGCCTAATCTTGCTTTTTTGCTACCCCTAGCAATATTTTGCTTCCCCTTAGTCTAGTTTTTGACTCCGCCGCCGGTCTATGAGAATGTTATTGGTAAGTAAATCACTTGCAACAAATGTATTGTAAGATGATGCTCAAGTGTCTATTTACAAGGAGGTAGTCAAATGATAATTCAATAGACTTTCATAGATTTTTTATTCGAATGACTCCCGTAGATTCTCTATAAATCTAGAGAATTATAGTAATTCTATGAGAGTATTTTAGAGATATTTTGTGACTTATAGATACAAATCTAGTTGATTTCTAGAGAGTTTTTGTGATTAGTAGAGAAAAATAAATGTATAATATCTAATATTTAAAACATCTATTAACTTTTTTATTATACACGTTACAACGTTAACAAAAGTACTATAAAAATACCTAGTAAAATATGTGTTCATTGTCAATAGAAATCTCATTGTTGTCGGTCCTATGCCTAAGTTTTTAGTCTCCTTGTTATACTCTTCCCACATTTTATGTGTTATGCTATCTCGCCAATGATTTAAGCATCTTGTTGAATTTGATTTTGATTTTGGAACATTGTCTTCATGGTCTCTTAGATCATTGTTGTCCTATTCCTAAGTTTTGAAAATGATCTTTTATCATCGAGCTTCAAGAACTCTAAATAGATTCCTATCTGGTTCTATTCCCATAAAAAAATATTCCAAAATCAAGTTTACCAAGTAACCACAAATTTCAAGTCTTCCAAAATATCACTTATGTAGAAGAGACTTCTCTCATGCCTATTTTTCTTAAAAAGTCTCCCAAAATCTCAAAAACAAAAATTCAATAACTTTAAAGTCTAATAGGGAGGTAGCCAAATGGAAATTTGAAGGATTTTTAAAGAGTTCTCAAATTTATTGTTAGTCAATAGAGATTCTAATGGAGTCTCCTAATCTCCCTTGTTAGAGCAACTCCAATGGGATGGGTATATTGGCTAATTTGCCAAATATCCCTCCACAGTGGGATGAGCAAACTCAAAAAATGGGTTGGAAAATTGGTATTTCTGAGGGTTTTCCCGTCGCGTCTCAAGTTGAGTCGCTACTAGTCCGTCAATTATTGAAATCAATGGTAAAAATGACTATCTTAATATCTGTCTTTCTACTCACGATGGATCTATTATTCTCGATCGAGCACAACGTCCGATAAAACAACCTAATTATCTTAAGGATTATTTATGTGGATGTGTAAGGATTCCTACACCTTCCAGCAAGAGCGCCACTATATCCCCAAAGCCATTATTTACGTTTTGATCAATTTAGTCTGTATTATCGTGTATTCCTCGCTAATATTCTTACTGCGGGGGAACCTCGGTCAGTTCATGAGGCTATGAAAGTTCCCGAATGACGTAAGGCTATGGCTGCTGAAAATAAAGCACTTGAAGATAATAACACTTATCGTATTAAATATCACTTAGATGGTTCAATCGAAAGATATAAGGCGCGACTAGTTGCAAAATAATATACACAAATCGAAGGAATGGATTATCATGACACTTTTGCTTTCGAAACAAAGTTGGTCACCATCTGATTGATGTTTTCTATATTGCTTGTACTCGAAGTTGGAGTCTTCACCAACCTGACATTAGCAATGCCTTTCTTCAAGGTAATTTAAAATAAGAAGTGTATATGTCTTTGCCTCCCGGTTTCTCTGGAAAGGCGACAGTCTTAGCGTGTCAAATTTTTATAATTATTCCCAACTAATAGGAAAATTTTTGATATCGTTCTTCATCAGTTGGATCATGTTATATCTAAAAAAGTCAAAGAATGTGAAGAGAAGTTAGACTCCGCTCGCCTTAGTTGTTCATTGCAATTAAGGATTTGGTGAAATCTGTTAGTAGGTTTCATTTGTAAAATTGTTAATCGTTATCAAGGTTCAACATATTGCATTTTTGAAGAGTTTGATTTTTGTCGGAATACTTGATGCATGAGCTATAAATCTGTTGCAGTGTGATGATCGTTTGATGACGTGGTATCTTCCGGACTTCTTACGAGGAGATTTTAATTGTGATGGAGCTATGGTTTATTATTCTTCAATGAGAAACAATTTTTTCAACACAAGTTTGTTAGTATATGCATCTTGGGCATATGATTGAGAAATGTTTATTTCGTCGTGTTGATTTTAAGGACTTACTTGATAAAAATTGTAAGTTTATACTTTTTTTAACGTTGTAGCTTTGAATAACGTGTATCTTTAGAGAGCAACGTGGATCCAGGTTTAGGTATCATTGTGCTTCAAATACATGATTTAGTGGCATCCATTCGGATGTATGGGGCATCTCTTTTACTGTTTCTGAGAAGCTGGGTAGATTATGACCTTTGTTTCAGTTATTCTTTGGCGGAGGATTCTGGTAGTGTATTTTTGAGGAATCAACAAAGTGGTTTGAAGTGCAAGACCGTTTGAGAAACAAGTTGGCCTTTTGGTGTTGAGGATACTTTTCGATTTTTGGAGTTAAAGACCTGTTTGCGAGGAACAAAGTATGATTTGGGCACTTCACAATTTCAAGTACAATTCTACTGTTTGGGGTATATATCAATTTTATCGCATACTACTTGGAGAAAGCATTGTGCATGTTGTTCAAATTTTCTTGGAAATTTTTTGGGTTGTAGTTTCGTTGTGTTATCTCGTAAACCTTTTATCATCTGCTGCTATTTGATGAAGTACATCTGGATATTGATCAAGTTTTGGATGCCAAGTTTATTTATATTGAGAGGGAATAATTTTTGTATTTATGTTGAAGAAAGTGTTTCTTATTTGGTAATCCAGAAGATGTGTTTGTAATTCTTGATCAATTTGGAACCCTCAGGGAGAGAGTTATGTTATAGAAGTGACGATATTATGAGAGGTTATTTTTCCAGGTGGAGCATTGTGCTCCCTTGCTCATCTACTACAATATTGATATTGTGGTTTCAATAATATTAGAGCCAGTAGAAGATGAGAATAGAGATTTATGTTGGAAAAGTTTATTCAGCAACAATTTAGTTTTATCATCCTTTGCTTCTCAACTTAACGTGAGAAGATAGCACTATTGTCTTGGATAGTTACTTAGGAACTTATTACGGTTGCCTAAGAACAAGAAAACAATATATGAGCATAAAATCATCTTGGATAGTTTCTTGGGATCTCATGGAGCTACCTAAGGTTAAAAAGACGCCTAGGCGTGTTTGGGTCGTCATGTTTCTGTAAGGATGATTTTCCAGATCTCGTTTGGAACAGTTAGTACGGATGCGCGTTTAGGGCAAGGTTGACTAAAGGATATGCAAAAGACAAAATATATGATTGTTATGAAGATTTTCCTATGTTTAATCACATTTCTATCCGAGACCTGTTAATTTTGTGTTGGCGGTTTGACTAAGTGCATTTAGTCGAAACTGCATGCTTGCTTGGAGATTTGGTGGATGACTTTGTCTCATCCCGTTTGAGGTTACTAGTTTAGTTTAGAGGTTTAGTATGTCAACTATTAGAGTCTCTGGTCTATTTTTTAACTAATTTAGTGGTTTAAGATGTTTGACATGTTTGATTTCTTCATATCCCATTTCAGGAATATGCTCAAGGAAAAGAGAAAGCCAATAATCAATTGTTTGAAGAAGCTATTGAGTTTGAAGTTTTGAGGCGATGGAATTTGGTTTTGAGACACTTAAGCAGAAGTTTTTGATGAGGTTAGTGGACTGCAGTCGTTCACACTTGTTCCATTTTACTCATTGTGGAGGTCCATTAGGATTTCGTTGACGAGATTCGCTGACTGCAGTGGTTTTGGAGATTGAGTTTCACCTGATATATTTTGCTCGTCGTTGAGGTCAATGGAGGTTTGAGTCTACTAAGAACACACTTATACAGAAGTTTGGATGAGATTTGTTGACATCTGTCGTTTTGGAGATTAAGTTTTCACTTGATCTGTTTTGCTCGCCGTTGTGGTTTGTTGGAGTTTGAGTTTGATAAGAAGACACTACCTAGGAAAAAGTTTGGACGAAATTTTCCGACTGCGATTTTTTGGGGATTATTGCACCGTATCTATTATGCTCGTTGATATCCTAGAGGCATTTGAGTCTACAGTTAACTAGATTTTTGTGGTATCATTGACAAGGTGGAAAATTGTTAAAATTTTCAAAGATTTAATCCTATTCATACTTGTGGAGGTTCTATGACACTTTGCCTCCAAGTGATCTATACTTAGCAATTAAGTACACATGGGAAATAAGTAATAATGATTTAGAAATTAAGTATCTTAGCTTTTAAGGATAGTCTTATTAGCAACCAAGTATACTTAGCTTGCAAGGATTTACTATTTGGTTATTTAGAATAATACTTGAACCTCAAGTATTTATCTAGTATAAATAGAGGAGCTCATTTGAAGAAGGATACAACAACACCAACACCAAGAGCTCTTATTTGGAGAGTACAAGTTTGCGATAAAATGTCAACTTAAAGAAATATTTAAAGTAAAAGGTCATTGTGAGAATATCTTCTAGGTATGAGATTATAGAGCATTTTTGTTGAGAGAATTATTTTAGTGTTATGGTTAGCATCCTGCTATTCGTAAGTTTGCGATTGATGCGTCAATCTATAAGTGTTTAATTCTATGTAAGTTCTATAAGAAAGAGTTTATCGTAGATATTTCCGTGGACGTAGGAAATTGTAAATGTGTTTTTGTTCAAAGAAAAAGATCTTATTTATATGTTGAATGTGTTTTCAACACAATTATGTTATTAATATATATATATATATAAGATATATTATCTTAAACCATCATTATGGTTGTACATATATTTAACGCATAATATAAGTATTTGAGTTAAAAATATTAAATCATGGATTGACTTTATATACAATCTTAAAAAATGATTTGATTGTGGGAACCTGAGAGGATGATATGGATAGTTTTTTTACTAAAGAATTGGCATTTGAATACTGTATGGTCTTTCATAGAAGTCTTTATTTAAAAAATTTAATTTCTGTCTTCGTCTCGTCTATAAAAAATGTAAATGATTTTTTTGTTAGTTTAGAAAGTTAATCAAAGAGTTTGAAAGTGTAAGCCCAATATCAAAGATTTTGCTCAAGTTAATAATTGATTCAGAGTAAGAATATTAGCGACTAACAGTTGAATTGAATCTTCTCATGTGCAGGCTATATGTATCTACAGATAAGCAAGTAAGTATGAAGCTTGAAGTTGCATATGAAAAAGTAAATATAGAGCTTGAAGTTGTATATGAGCAAGTAAATAGGGAAGCTAAGAGGGCTTCTAAAAGTGTTTTTGCCTATATAGCATGGTAAAATGTGTAAGAGCATATTTAATTCTATTGACACACTTATATTGTTATACTTATTATATGAATTTGGTGATGTAACTTCCTGTTTTGTTTTTTTTATAATTAATCAATTTATATTGAGAAAACCGACTAGGTGGCTCGAACTAGCTCATTTGAGGTTTCCCTAGGCAGGGATATGCCTCCAATGTGCGCCCAAATCACTAGCCTCGGAAGAAAACACAAAGAGTAAAATTAAAGACTTGGAAAAATATTGGATATGCATATATTACCTCATTTAAACCTTTCTAAGGAAAACGCGTAGCGGTAACTTGACAAGAGTTATTAATAGCTCATTTAAAGAAACTGCATATTAGTACAACTAAAGAACAAGTTTTCGATTAATTATCTAAAACGGGTTTGCTGAGAGTTATAAATAGCTCATTTAATTCTATTTTATTTGGTATTTCTTTTGCTTCATTAATATTTAGACTCTTGTTGCATGAGACACCTCTCCAAATAGTATGAAAGCATTTTTTGAGATACATATGTGATTTTTTTCTCTTGTCAATTGAAGAACCTGACATGTGTCGATGAACTATGGTAGCCAATCAATAGGTTACGCATATGGGTATGTATAATTTATCTAGGGGATAGATATCTTGATAGAAACTCTTTGGTAATTTCGTAGTACTCCTGACTTAAATAGATAGCAATATGATAATGCTGATAAAAGTTGTTGAGTTATCTTGTTGTACATTGGTTTGGGGTTACTTAGTTACTCATTTTTCTGAGTAATAATCAAACTAATGACACTCGGGACCAGATCCACATCCATGGTTTGGACATAAATTATTAGTAGCATTTCGTGACGAGTGATGAAGACGCAGTTTGTTATTTGAAAGATATAATATACTATTTTGTAGGTCTATTGAATTTGATGACGTAGAGTTTATGCCACACTTGCAATGCTAATTCCTTATTGCTGCATGCTCGTTAATAAAGTGGTAAGCATCATACCTATAGAAGCTGAACATGACTTTGTTCAATCTAATGACACTCCTAGAGGATCAACTTATTGTGCTGGATCTAATGAGGAAATTTCTAGAAAATTTACATCAAGAAGCTAAATCCATAATTGAACTTGGAGAGGTATGTTTAGAATACCTTGGAGTTGTTTTCTCTAAGTTGAAAAGAATATAATACACTACTCTGTTTTAGCTTTTTGGGAGGTTTCGTACTGCGGATTTTGTGAAGCTATGTAAATAGCCCGGAAGATCCACTATTGTGTAAGTAAGGATGGAATGATTTCATGTTAATTTTTGTTAGTGTATGAATTGTTTATTTTCAAAAAAAAAAAAAAAAATTATTCCTCCAGTTTTCTACGCCTATGCTTGTTAAAGAGGTTTTGAAAGGAGGTTTGCTTATCCATAATAAAAACCCAGGTCTGTGAGCATGTATCTTATGTCTTCCTTCTTCGGTTATTGATACCTGTGTGGTTTGGTTCTTTTTCTCTGTCTTAGGCCCTGAGCTTAATAGCAACTTTCATACTTCTTATGTAGGTTTCTAATCACGATACTGAAGATGACGTTAATGACAAGGATGATAATGTGAGTAATATGTCAATTGTTACAGTTCCAAAAATTAGAAATGCACTTTGATGATTTATATTTTTTATATTCTTGCATTAAAATCCAAGAAGAACGTTTGGTTGTTCTTTTCCTCATCTTTCAAATGATTATAAGGAGGCTGACGGGTTTATAAAAGAAGATTTATAGAATGAGAGATATTATTTTCAGAATTATTTGTGTGTTAATTTTTACACTTCCTAATGGCTTATACATTTACCTAGGAGATCTATGGGAAACGTAGATGCATTTATCTACGCAAATCAATTCGGTTACCAATGCATCGTAAGAGACTGTCACGGAAACAAACAGCTCGTCGTGTATGGAAACGTCATTGAAAATACTGATTGCACCTATTACAGAGAAGCTTTTGGAGTTCTGAGGATTTTATGGAAAGTAAATGTAAAACTGTATCCCTAATTAATAATTATTTTGCAATAATCAAAGTGGTATCGATTTGCTAAACAAAAATATTATTACTTATGATAATCACCTTATATCATTGATTTTGAAGATCCAACCGGAGGCGCAGAGAAAAGTATTGTACAGGTTATACTCGTAGAATAGAATATGAATGGCACTGTCGGAAAACCAACTACCTGGTTTGTCATGCACGGAGCTCAAGTTGACAGCAAACAAGAAATATGTTAATACAGACTGTAAAGACATGATAGTCAATGAATTTTGTCGGAGAAATCCCGTGGAATATTATTGTAAAGATGATAACATGAACTAAAATAAAAGCACGAGTCAGCGGAACCACAATTCTCAATGCCCCACTGCACAAGTTTCTGACACTCCGTCATTGAATGCTGGTAATGCTTCTGAATATTTTCTATTGAAGAATATGTTCGGACCGCTTCTGATTTATATGTTGAATGTGTTTCTGTTCAAAGAAAAAGATCTCATTTATATGCTGAATGTATTTTCAACACAATTGTCTTTTTAATATATACATAATATATATTATCATAAACCCATCATTATGATGGTATATACTTCGACATGCAATAACTAACATTTTTCCTTTACGTATTACTAACAAATTTACTTTAAAAAATCCATTTTTTATGGCCAGTTAGTTGTAGTTAATTGAAGGAACTATTTGTTGCCGGCAATTACTCTTCTTTACGTTTACTTTGTTCTTATTTTTTTTCCTTTATTACTGTAACTTTCTCCCATGTTTTTTATTTCGTTTATTTTTCTTATTTCAAACACATGTTTATGAGATTAGGATCGAATTTATCATTATTATTTGTTAGTCTTTTTTTTTTTTTTTTTTGTAGTGGCTTAATACAGTGTGTGTTCAAACCGGACGAGGTCTGCAATTTAGGTTTCCTCCTTAACAAAATTTCTAGGATCTTTTTTTATTTGTTTTCCACATTACATTGATTGTTTCAAAATAATTGAAGTACAAGCAAATTCTAAGTTAAACATCTTTGTGATTCAAGAATCTTGAATATAGATTATCTAAAAATATCCTTGTTTGTTAATATCTTTGAATAAAATATTACATGTACAAGTAGTTGTCTATTATGTTAAAACAAAAAAGTTGGTATTGTACTTAGTACACCTTTCCCTTTTTAGATATGTATCTATTTAACTGTGTTAGTTTGAATTGAAAATTCAAACTGAATTAGGATTTCAATAGTTGCACCGTTTTAAACGGAACGTATCCTTGACTTAGGTCGTCGTCTTATGCACCTGATCTATGCAACCATCCTACGCAACTCAATAGGATGCCCCCATTGACCAATACCACTTTTGGCTGACCCATACATCGTGGGTATGAAACCTGCTCACACTCATACAAACTGTCTCCATAGTTGGCCTTATCAACTTCCTTTGATCAAGTCAACTGCATCTGAGCCAACAGTTTTTTTTTCTCTTTTCATATATAAACTATTTGAAAATATTCAACATTCTCTATTTAAAAAAAACGGAAAATAAAAACTTAAGATTAGAATGACTAAATCACTCAAATGCATATGTATCCAAGTGAGATTAAGCCACTGTAATTCGAAAGAAAGAAAATTGGCATCGTCTTGAAGATCAATACATAAGTTATATGCATCTTTTGGGTTTAAACCTTTACTTAGGCTTACTCTTATGCCATTCAAGATTCAAGGTGAAAATTGTGGCCTAATGTGTAAATTCAAATTGTGGATCACATAAATACTTGAACGTAAAGTTGAATCAAATTTTCTACTCCCCACCATTTGGCGCGGAGGAATCTTATTTTTGTGCACAATTATTTTAGCACAAAATATATGAGCCATCGTATTAACACATTTGTTTGTGATCCAACGGCTCTATTAATTGCGCCAAATAATTAGACGCAACTGCGGCAAATTAACTTAAATCATAAAACTTAACCTCTATTCAACATGATGACATGCCATTCAACTTGAAAGTTGAGTTTGGAGAAATAAGGGTTAGTGTAAGATATTTAAAGCTTTATCAAGGTTCTAGGATGGACGAATCTTAAACCAAGTATCTTTTGCGATAAAACCAGAACGTTCATACGTATTGATTTCAAAAAGTAGTGTATATATTTTGTAGTTTAGCACGTAAATTGCCATGAACTCATACTGTATACATGTCCTTTCCAAAGAACAGTCTTACTCCTTTAGTAAAGAACCTGATTTGCATACTCATATAAATAAATCTTTTAAGGTGTTTCTGTGACACGCCCGTAAACAATCTAGACCGATTAAGTATTTGCATTCACCCTCATTCATGCAGAATCAATGCACTAATTCAAAAATGAGAATCTTTGATTTAGTGCACCATAATCACTCTCATAACTTATTGGTATCGATTAATATTTATTGGTATTTTTCAAAGTATAGGTTGAATTTCTGCTAATTGGTGATCATCCTTCTATCTTAGACCTTGGTCCCATTTCCTCACGTTTCATTGAAAAAATTACCTTTGGAAGACTCTTCGTAGATAGGTATGTCTAGTTATTTTTTGTTTCAATGTAGTTAACGATAATTACTCTTTTCTTGAATAATTGTCTCATTATTTTGATGTCTAAGACTTATATATCTTGACTTTTCATGATATACGTTGTTAGAGACGTCGTAGATGGTAGCCTAATTATCAGAGTTAATCATGACTGCTAGTGAATACTTGTTCCTATAATATCGATCTCAATGAATAAGTTTGTAAGTCATTCTGTCTCCTTGTATGAGTCTGTTAGTGCAGTTAATTTGTCGACATTGTTTAGTCAGAAATGCAAATTTACTTTTTGGATCCCTAAGACACAGCATCACCTGTAAAAATCCAACATGTTTTAGACGTTTCTATTAAGGTTCTATCTTGGTTCCAAACTTCCAATTATGGTTATTGATGTTTTACTGTGGTATTTATTGATTATGGTGAATGTAATAACTTATTTGTAAATAAAATCAATGACCATGCAATTAATCTCTTGAAGATCTCAGCCCAAAAAAGATTAGCCGTTTTTTCTCCAGCCCAAACGTTGTTCCATTTCGGAAGGAAGATTAATGTTTGTAAACTACGGAAGAAAAAAATTGGCATTAGTAGGAGAATTTAGTATTATTCCATCAGTATTATTTAAAAGCATACATGGTAATTTAGCTGCTGAGAATACACTAATTTCACATATACAGTGGTATACAAAACTATTTATCAATATGATACCAATCCGAGGGGATTGGAGATACGCAATTGCTTATGTTGACTAATAGAAAAATTTAGAGAGGACTGATGATTTAGGAGGTCGTCGTTCATGACCTAACCAATGCTGCATATGTATTCCAATTGCATCTAAATACAAACTACTTCTTCCATGGAGTCCAACAACTTTCCCTTCAGTTATAGTTGAGGTGAAAAATGTTCCAATTTCTTCACCATAAGGTCCATATTTACCTCTGCTGGTAAAAAATGTAAGTGACCTTATAACGTTAGGTCTTTCGTCTTTGCCAATGTAACCATAATATCCACTTATACAAGTAATCACTTCATGTGGGTAATCAAACTTTATCTGCGAGAAAAGAAAACCCTTCATTAGGATCACCAAATTGGCATATTATAGAGTTTAGAGTGTAAATTTTATGTACTTACCCTGTTGGTGGTGTCTCCACCGCTGCCTCCATGTCGTGTAGACCAAACAGATTGTCCGTTTCGATCGTACTCGATCTGTATAGAACAAATTGCTTCTCCTTTTGTTAGAAATATCTGCTTAATTCCTGTGAAAACTCCATCATCCCATGGTCGGCCTCCATCTCCACCCCATGGCCCCGGTCCACATGGAGCTGGTTCTTTTACAACTCCATATGTTGCCTACAAAACAAAAAATGTAAATTCAACGTCGGAAGTATGACAGTTAACTTAGTAGCTTGCTTCAAGTATGTGATAGCATGGATTAACTTTGTATTTAGTATGTACCTCTTCTTTATGTCCTCTCTTTGCGAGTACTAGTTTATTAGACCATTGTGGATTATCCATCTCGGCTACAGGCAATTCAGGTGGCCTACAAGCACCGGAACGTTTTGGGATCCAAAAGTTCCCTTCGTTAACATGAACCCCAATACTATCTACGAAGTATCCTTTCCTTCCGTGGAATCCTACAATTTTTCCTTGTTTCAAGTTAGATGAGAATGGTGTTCCTTGTTCATCACCGTATGGTCCATGGGTTCTTGTGGTGGTATGAAATGTTATTGATTTTATCACTGTTGGTCCCATGTACATGAGTGTTCCATAATAGCCCGATATATACGTCAAGACTTCAAAAGGAAAGTCAAAAACTATCTGCAAAAAAAAAATTAAAAAAAGTTGAGAAGAGGCTAATAAAACATTCATTGAATTAAGAAGGTTAATTATGGAATTTATTAACCTTTTCTGATTTAATTCCTCCAGCTCCACCATTTCTGCTTCCCCAAACTGCTAAACCATTCTTATCATATAAAACTTTTATAGAAACCACAACCGAACTACGCGTTAAGTTTATTTGTCGAACACCAGTGTGAACTCGATCATCAAATATGGTACCACCGTTACCTCCCCAAGGTCCATAAGTCACGACACTGGAAACACCTTTCTCAATATAAGAAGGGAAAGAAACAACCTAAAGCATATACACATTAGTTAGTCTAAGAAAAGGGAATTGAACGCGGACGTATGAAGAGCAATCACCTTGGTATCATTTGGTTTTCCTTCGCTCATCTCCGAACTGCTCAAATTTCTTATTAAAATTTTATTCGTGTTTACGTTGTCTTTGTTATCATTTTGTTGCAACGCGAGAACATTATTGCTTTTGTCATCAATTTGTTGCAACGTGCGAACATTATTGACATACCCTTCATCGCCGTCAACCTTCCATTGGACTACTTTGAATCCTAAATTATTGGCCCCGGTCTCTGCCCCAATTGCAACAAGATTCTGCGATGAAACTACAGATTTGCATGGAATTGGTTCCTGATATACAAAAAGTGGTCGCATATGAACACCGATCGCATCTAGATACCAACCAAAATACCCATGAAATCCTACAATTTTGCTATTCGACATAGAAAATGAGAAATGAGTTCCTAGTTGGTTAGCACCAAATGGTCCATATGTTTTCATATTGCTTACAAACGTCAAAGATCTGATAAACACAGGACCGTATAAACTAGTGGCACTACCATAATACCCACTAATTGATGTTAGAAACTCGTCTGGATACTTAAGTATGACCCTGTTCGTTTTTTCGCCACCATTACCACCGTGCTTAGGTGACCAAACTGAGTTTCCTTTGTTATCGTACTCTATTTGGATGGAGTCAATTCCTGTTCCATGAGTGACTATCAACTGCTTGATGGCCGTGTGTACTCCATCATCCCATCTTCCTCCACCTTGACCTCCCCAAGGTCCTGCCGAGACTGGGACAGTGTCAAACCCGTGATCATAGTTCTGTTCCATACCCGGTACATGTTAGTCACTTCATTTTATCACTAATCAAAAGCTAAAACGAAATAAACAAATAACCTTAACTTTACCATTTTCAACAAGCAGAGAGTATGATGATGAAGCTCGTTAACTAGCTTATTAGGGTACCACCACACATTGATGAAGAAATAATGAGACTGAAGTGAGGTTTTTATTAGCAAGGTATGATTCGCATAGACTTTAGTGTTTAAATATGGTACGTTGAACCATAAAAGAATCCGTAATGGGGATGGTTTTATTCCGATTCTTTGTTCCACTATCGGTAGAATCGGATCCAAGATAACCCTCCAAAAAACAATTTTTAAGATAATAATATTCATTCTTAAAATTTTGAATGACCACACCAACAACAGCAAGAAATAAGATCCTGTCTTTCACTTACATCACAAGTCGCACAACACAACAATCGACAACCAAATCAACCTCCATGTTGCCAAGCCCATCAAGCATTAGCTGCATTACTAGTTTGCCCATATTGACAGCACAACTTTCTGCAACTTTTTTGTGAATCGGAGGGGTGTGGGCTAGTCCTGCACAAAACCAAACCAGAACTGTGAACCGAACCGAAATCAACCAGTACCATTTTCAGTTGTTAGTTTCAGAAAACCGACAGATTCGGTTTCGGTTCAATTTCTATCCAAAAACCGAACCAAAAGCCACCGGTTAAACCGATTGTTTTGAGTCGTAAGATTAAATGAATTATAGCCTTAGATTTTAGTATGAGTTAGTCTAACCCAACCTAAAACTATTTTAGTCTCCATTTCTCTGTCTTTCTCATTTCTGCGGCTACTCATTTCTTCTCTTCTTTTTCTACGCATAATCCCTATGTTTCATGTATTTCCTCTTAGATTCATATAAGGTTACAAGATTTGTTGAACTAGATCTATTTTTTATAGTACCAGCTCTCTAATCATTGTCCATTTATTCTCTTTTTTCCATCTAGAACCCTTCTTCCTTGTGTTATCTGTTGTTACTATTTTTTTTTATTTGTTTGGTTTTGATTACAGGGTAGAAGTTTGATTCATAGTACGCGCTGATTGTTTTGTGATTCACTAGTAAAGTTTTGTGTTTACCAGTGAAGTTCTCAAGAATCTCAACTGAATCTCATGCTTACGACTTATTTATCTTTCTTTAATTCGTATTATGATGTTTGATTCATGAATCTATGTCTAATTTCGTTATATTTTTGGAATTTTCGAAATTAGGGTTTCATTAGATGAAAAATATAGTAGATTTTTTTTTTGAAATTAGGTTTAATCATGTTGATTTAGAGTGGAATGTAAACAGGGTTAAGGTTATTTTAAGAAAAATCGTTTTCCTTTTAATCTTTCTATTAAATATGTAGTGATGTTTTATCACTTGATAGAGATCTGACTCATACATATCATAATCATGTTATTATACTTAAGATTCTTAAAGAAAGACTATAAAAGAGGAAAACACTTTCAGGTTTCCCAAGTCTTTGTTTTTGTTAATAGGAACGATTAGGATGTTCTTTAGACATCATCTATTATTTGTTATGAGACTTTGGATTTGAACTTCTAAAATCTCAACAAGTCTTCTTCATCACAGTAAGAAGCTTTGATTGAAGTGATAAATATTAAACGTGGGTACGAGACAATTGGTCGCTTGATAGGTTAAGAGATTCAACTTGTTTTTGCATATGTGCAGGTACTATTAGTTGTTTTTTTTTTTTGAGCAGTTCATATTCAACTTGCTTTTGCATATGTGCAGGTACTATTAGTTGTTGTTTTTTTTTTGAGCAGTTCATATTCAACTTGCTTTTGCATATGTGCAGGTACTATTAGTTTGTTTTAACCTTCTATAGAAAACCCAACAGGACCACTAGGTAGGCAAATGTAAAACTGTTGTTGTAGTATGGAGTTACTTTGATATGGAATAGCCACCTTCAAACTATGCAAAGTGTCGTCATTGTTAATCCTGTGAAGAATGGGGGACTTCTAGTTTAAATGTCCATCTAAAGGAATGTAGATTTTCTTTGTTGAAGCATAAAAAGATGTAGGTTACTAATGGGAAGGGAAATTGACAGAAATGTACTTTGTATTAGTATTCGTATATGTTTAAACTCTTACTGTGTTTGGAAAGTTCTGTTTATATTTGAAACTTTAATATAAAACTTGACAGGTTCAGAAAATTTTGCCTGTCAAGTTTGTGTAACTGTCCGAAATGAAGTTTTTAAAATTATGGTTAACCATAACCAGTCGGTTCTGAATCAAACCGAGTAGGTTACTCAACGGTTATTCTAGATTTTAAAATAAGGTAACCGATAGTCTCTGGTTTCGATTCTAGTTGGCTCGATAGTCTCTGGTTTCGATTCTGGTTGGCTCACCGAACCATATGCATCCTAGTGCTTGCAGAGTTTTGATCACATCCAACAAATCAACAGTACAACAGTTGGGAGTTAGCTATGACACGGGTGGGGCATTGAAATACGAAAAAAGAAGAAAAAAAAGGCCGAAAACAAAGAGTGATCTTTCAAAGCCACTTAATAACATTAGCTCGTGTAAGGTGTGAATTTGCTTTTATAACAGTTTTATAACAGTGAAATCTAATATCAGGTACATTTTTTTATTTTTTTACCGTTAAAACCCATGGACGGAAAATTTTACGCTATCTTGTTTTTTGTCAAATATTTTTCACAGATCCAAAATTTTAGAAATTCTATTTTCGTTTTATTCCCTGATCTCTTTCTTTCTCCGCTTTTCTATCTTTTCCATCACCTCTTTCTGTTTCAATTGATTACCAAAATTATGAACTCTTTCCTTCTCTGCCTTTCTATCTTTTCCCTCACCTCTTTCTGTTTCAATTGATTACCAAAATTAAAATCTAAACTTGTGAATAATCATTGACATAATCTCATATTTACAAATCCATTTTATAGAAATCAAATCTGACGTTGAATAACCTAATTTCACAAACCCAAGAGAGTAGATTTTGAGATCTAAGAAGATTCAAGTATAAATCATATAAAATTGATTTTGCAATTTCTTAGAAGAAGAATTTTTTATTTGTTTTTCTTTTGATTTTGAAGTCAATCTGTGAATGATATATTTTGTTAGATTCTGATTTTATTAGTTGGATTTGTTTCTTTAAAGGAGCAAATGGATCATGGGGTATTTCTTATGTTATTGGTTTCTTACTTTCCTTTCTATTTTTAATGTGTGTTTTTTTGGCCAGCGGAAGAAGTCTATGAAGAATTGAGTATACATAGTTAAAAAATTCCATATTGGAACATGAAGAACCTGGTCCAAAAGTGAATCTGATTTATCTTTAGCCGAAAGGGTAAATCCAACTAGAAATCAGATGTATAACCAGTTATGCGGTCGAGAAAATGGCTCCATAATCTGTTATGCAGCTATAAAAAAAGATGCATAATTTTTTATGTAGTCGAGAAAATGGCAGCATATTGCATTATGCATCATTTTTGCTTTTATCAATGTTATCAACCAAAAAATGGTTGCATAATTTGTTATGCAGCTACAAAAATGACTGCATAACTTGTTATGCAGTCGAGAAAATGGATGCATAATCTGTTATGCAGCTACAAAAAATGATGCATAATCTGTTAGGTAGACGATAAAATGGCAGCATATTGCATTATGCATCACTTTTGCTTTTAACACTCTTATCAACCAAAAAATGGTTGCATAATTTGTTATGCAACTACAAAAATGATTGCATAACCTGTTATGCAGTCGAGAAAATTGATGCATAATCTATTATGCAGCTATAAAAATAACTGCATAACATTGTATTATGCATCTTTTTTTTGTTATAATATTATTTTTAAGGCATATACACCGTTTTAATTAGTGGTTTCCTAACCAAATTAGTGGATATATGAAATAAAATATGGCTGCACAATGTGTTATGCATTATTTGTGGTGGTTGCATAATTAATTATACATCATTTTTTTCGTTGGAATGATTTTTTAGGCATATACATCGTTTTAGTGGTTACAAAGGCAAATTAGTGGATGCATAAACCAAAATATGGATGCATAATGTGTTATGCATCCTTTGTGGTGGTTGCATAATGTGTTATGCATCTTTTGCGGTGGCTGCATAATGGATATGTATCCAATTTTTGAAATTTATGCCTAAAAGGACAAACACCTCTGATTTTCTCGGAAAAAATCTAAATTTAATATTGTTGTTTGTACTTATTGTGTAAATCTCTTTAAAAGTTTTCAAACGAGATAAAATGTATAAAATTCTAAGGCACGAATTTTTAGATATATTATATTCTAGTTTGACCCCTAAAAAATATGATGCATAAAAAGTTATTCAAATATATTTTTTTATAATTTTAAATAATTATAGGTGTCATAAAAATTGAAAAATATTTTAAACCTAACAGTAAAAATAATATTTTCTTTGGATATAAATCTAAAATCCCCTTTAAAGCATTGATGTTGTAAGGAATTAGTCTTTTATTTATTCACCTCCCCTCGGTACACGGACTTCTCCATGTGGAACCATAACTAAAAAAAATGAATAGTGGTCGACCGATATCACCGTAATATAGTAATGAAATTATAGGTAAAAAAAACACACGATTGAACCGTGATCGATGCAATTAGCAAATTATATTGCATTGTTGTGTCATTTTTTCTTCCTCATACGCATTAGTTTACATTTATAAACTAGTGTTCCCTCAGCAGATCAAAGTCATCAGACCATATAAACAACTAGCTATCCATTGGTTATGTTAGAATATTCAAAGGTGTGTTGCTCTACAGACTAGGATGTTCTCTGAGATTCTATTATGGAACGAAGATTAATTGATGGATAGCCATGGACCATGAAATTTAGTCCACTCACCGTGTGATTATCAAAAATCTTGCATCTTTGGATCACAATCAATAAAATTTGAAACATATTAAAGTTGGATATCTTATCATAAAATCAACTCATATTAACACTTAAAATATGATAATCAATCTGAACAAAAAATAAATTGACTTAAGCATTTAACGTGGTTCAACAATCAAATTGTTTACATCCACGGATAATAAAAATTTGTATTACTTTTATTATTCATCATCATAAGTTACAGGAAAAATGATATGTTATAAATCATATTCATGTTAATCAAAATACAATTAAACTAAAAATTTACACAAAGCTCATACCTAAACTCTTTTGCTCTGATTTTATACCTTATGTCCAATTTTCTCCAGATTTTCCAGTTCCTTTTCCTGTTTATGAGCTTGGTATTTATAGCCAATTTGATGGATCCCTCCAATTTACCTTTCCACCTATTTATTCTTATCTATCCTTGGAGCGAAATGTAATCCCGCAAAACTTATTTATACTTTCCGCAAGACTTGATCATGCTTCCCGCAAGTCTTAGGATGCGTATTGCTTGTTTCCCTTAGTTTCTTACTTGTTGTCCCGCAACTCTTCTGCGGTCTTGTATTTAAGTTATTGTTTTTGGATTTGGATGAACGTTGCGGTCTTATTAAAATCATAGTATGTCTGACACGTGGCTCTTAAAAGTGATATGTCATGTTCTAGTTCTTTTCGTTCCGTAACTAATAAAGTTGATACGTGTCTCTCATGCATCAATGCTCATCATTACTCTTTATTGTGTCAGGCTTTCCCGCAACCTGGGTGTCACTCAGGCAGCAAGGCTATCTGTTTTGTGCAGTGTGTCTTGTTTTCCCGCGACCCACGTGTTGATCATGCATCAAAGTTGTCAGGTTCAAATCCTATCGAATTTTCAGATGTCAGTTCAGTGCTTCTCGAAAGGTTTTGTTTCAGTGTTTCTCGTCCCATTGTAACTCGTTACTTCTCCAATAGTTGTTGGACACGCGTAGTTTGGAATTTATTCCCTCACAATTTCCCCCCTTTTTTCTTTCAAATTTTGACACATGGCAGAAATTTAGAAAAGGAAAAATAATAATTATTACCTTTCTGATTTTTACACCTGCAATAACTTCTCTTTCCACGCTTAGTTTCACTTTTTTCCGATTTTCTCGCTAGCAGTAACGTCTTTTCCCACGTTTTTGTCAGTTGGAGGTTTCGAAATAATTAATTCTCTGATAAAGTTTCACCTTTTTCAGTTTTCGACGGTTCATCCGTTTCATCTTTCTCCTATTCAAAGTTAATAATATCTCTCATACTATTCTTTATATCATTTGTTTTCTTCTTCTTAAAGTCTTTGTGCTTTTCATTATTCTGAGCTTTTCAAAGATTCTTTAGCGCCTTTTCATTCTCCCAAACTTTTGTGATCAAGAACTTTTGCATCGGTATCAAGTTTTCTATTCGCTCAATAATTTGATTCTTTTCTGTCTTCGGTTTCATTACAGGTAATCCCCTTAACTTTTTCTTTCATGTATTTGTTCATCTTTTTACTGAATCCTTTTAGAGTAAACATTGATGATGATGATACTAATGATGTTCTTATTTCTGTGTTTATTATTTGTTGGAGTGAATGACAATGATGATGATGATGATTCTTTTGTTTTGAAGTTTGATTACTTTGTTATGATTTTTTCTCTCTTGATCACAAAATTGTTTGCTAGTTAACATTCTGATTATGCGTTCATCTTGTTTCTCTTTTGTCTTGTATCTTTCATCTTGTTGTTCTTCTTAATTTTTTTCATGGTGTATTTATCTTTTCTGGTTTCCTCCTGTAGATAAAAATTTATCATGGATGGAAGAAATGATGGTAAAGTCACTGGTGATGCTTCTCATCAAGATGATCATCCTTTGATTAGGAAGTCATCTCTCAATCCTGTGTCGATAGGTCATCCTTCTGACTCTACAAAGCCCGCAAGTGTTCCTGTTGCGGCCAGCAATCCTGCTCCTAACAACAAGCGGGCTCATGAAAGTTGTAGCTTTAAATCAGTGAACTTTGAGGAATTCAAAAGGAAACATCATCTTCGCCGATTCAAAGTCTCCTTCTATGATCAGGTTGAAGATGAAATTTCAATGGAAATGATGGAAGGGTTTGATTACAACAATAACAAGCTATTAATCCTTACGGGAGCATTAGATGCAGGCTTACAACTTCCTTTGTATCAGAGCGAAAATCCTTTTCAGTTTGGGGTTCTTGCCAGCCGTAACCAATCCCAACATGGCTTAGTCCGATCCGTCACTCAATATAATGGAAATTGGTGGCGCGTACTGGACGAATGCAGCATGCGAAGCCAAGGAAGAACCAATTTTACTTCTTACGTTCCTAACCCTGCGGAAC
The DNA here is from genome assembly GCA_023531435.1 of Papaver californicum. NCBI lineage: Eukaryota > Viridiplantae > Streptophyta > Magnoliopsida > Ranunculales > Papaveraceae > Papaver > Papaver californicum. The sequence goes on from JAJJMC010022854.1 coordinate 8,155,796, forward strand.
GTAAACATTACACAGTAGAGAACTTTCATGCTACATATGTGGACAACATTGCCGCAAAGAATTATAAGAAATGGAGCGTTGGCCCGGGCCGCAAAGGTGGTGAGGGATTCCGCTTGCTAGCGGAAATTGATAATTCCAAGCTGAAGTACATTCCAGGGATTGTAGTTCCTTTATAGGATAAAATATGTGTGGATTATGATTTTAAATGGTACCGCACCCCTTTAGTCATTGAGGGTCCATGGGTCTTTGCGTTCGTCCCAGATAATGTGGTTTACAATCTTCTTACCGCTTTAATGGTTACTGCCCTTGGCGGCTAAATTTTACTGGCTTCAATTTTCCACTTGTCACGGCAGTACGTAAAGTTTCTCTCTGTCTTTTTATATCATACTTTATATATTTCTTAGTGGTTAAAATTTCTCTCTGGTGGTAAAAATTTCTTCTTTTTTATAGCCGCAAGCTGATGAAAGCGCAAAAGGTGATGCGGGAGTGAAGCGCAAGGATGCAACCCCCGTAGAAAAGGTATTGTTTTAACCTAATGAATTCTAATAATCCTTATGAATTTCATTTAATGAATCATTGTGGTACATTAATAAGGTCGGAAGAAGGTAAAGAGTGCACCCTGGGCTTCCACGGACAGGGAAGAGGGAGAAATTCGAGATTCTCTCCTTCATCGTCCACTCTTGAGAGGTGAAGGAAGCTCTGTTCCAGAGAAATGTGAAGAAGAGCAGAACATACCTCTTCAAATAACAAATTTTGAGTCTGCGGAACAAATTGGTGTTGCGGAAGAAATTTCAGATGTTGCGGTCAATTTCTCGTACCAAACTATCGTTCCTGATCCTTTTTTTTCCTCAAATTCTCTCCTTTAGTCGTTTATGAGCCACTTGAAGTTGCCAAAAGTGAAGATAATTCAACTGACAAAGAGGATCGCCATATACAAGGTGATCCTATAAATACTTCAGCAGTGGAGGATACATGTGCACATGCTGCGGTAGAAGATGAGTCTGCGGACACTAGTGCAGCGGGTAGTGTACCCATAAATACTATGGTAGAAACTGAACCTGCCAAAGTTAATGCTGCGAGTATGGTTGTTGCTAATGCAGTGCAGCCAAATAAAGAAATCCCGCAGAAGAATAAAGGTAAAGAAATTGCAGACGGTTCAGATCTCTTGGCTAAAGAAGAAGAAGCCTTTTGTTGGTTCATATCAAAGAAGCTTCTATCAGTCCCAAGTGATTCCTTACCGGTGGAAGCGGATAGTCCTTCGGTCTCGCATTTGCGTGAGTGCATGCGTGCTGCCCCGTATGACAAAGTGAAGGACGCTTGGTTAAATGGTCAAGGTCAACCTGTCGATCCTACCTTCTTTATAAGTCAACCTTCTTCTCTTGTGGAAAAAATTGCTCTCGCGGATGGAGTAGTATATTCTTTTCCGCAACAGGCTCTTCTGCAGGTATTCTTATTGTTTTTATATCCTTTAATTTCTCTTTTTTCTTACTTTTATCTATAACTTTTAATTCTGTAAATCGCAGCTTGGGCGGGGTCAAAACGCCGCACATATAGCGTATAAATTCTTCCAGGCGCGGTCCACAATGATGGAGTCCCAATTTATGACTGTAGAAAAAGAAGCTACAGGCTTGAAGCGGGAAAATGACATGCTTAGCCAACAATTGCTTGATATTCAAAATCAAGGTTTAATTCTTTTTATCTCGTCAATTTTTCTTAATTTTTTTTACTTTTTTTCTGAATTACTTCATGGGATCAGCGGGGGATTCAGAACTTATGTCTAGGTTGCGGCGTAGAAATACGCAGTTGAGAGATCATGTAGTGAGGGTTAACAATGAGAATGTGGGGATCAAGACAAGATTCAAAAACCTTGTTGATAGTCATGATTTGGTCACACAGAAGCACGATGAATTATAATTGCAACATCGACTTTTATTTTGGGGAGAAGATTCGCAAGAAAGCAGAGTTTGATGCTACTTTATCGTGGACTAAAGATTACGTTCTTGAGGCACGGGAAAGATCTAATAAATTGGAAGAAGAGAACCGCAAACTTTGTGTAGAACGTCAGAATATCCTTGCGGGATTCTCTCGTTCCGGATCGTATCACAGTTCTCATCTTTCATCGTACATAACTCAGCTGATCAAAGATAGAGATAACTCTGCTTCAGAAGCTCATGCTAAAGGGAAAGCTCTTGAAGATGCTCAATTTAGAATCCGTAATTTTTTCGATTCCGTTCTTCATCGTGAGAGCGACATTTTCCATTTGACAAAGAAGTAGCAAGGTGTACATCTAAATTGAATCAATTGCAGGATAATGAAGCAGAGATAAATCAGTGTTATCAAAATCTTCAACAACTCACTGTCAATTATAATAAGCTTTCGGGAGAATATGATTTTCTTGATGTTACTAAAGATGCCATGGGTCCCGAATTAGCAGAGTTTGAATCCCTCGCAAGAGGTATCCTATTTTACCGCATATTTGAAATGTAATATTATTCCCGCATTGATTAACCCATTGCTTTTGTTTCAGGTTTTGAAGAAAAAATTAAAGATGCAGCTGCAAGAGCTGCTAAGGCTGAAGGAGAGCTTGGTGCAGAAAATACTAGGATGGAAGAACTCAATAAGTAACTAGAGCTAGCCTCTATCAAGGCTAAAGAAACGCAAACTCGGCTAGAGCTTGCCTCTACCAAGGCCAATGAAGCGCACGCTCAACTTGAGCTTTTATCTTCTAAATTTAAAGGAGCTGAAGACAAATTAAAACATGAAGCTCTAAAGAATGAAAGCCTTGTTCGGGACTTATCTTCTGAGAGAGGGAAAATAAAATTTTGGAAAAAAAAAGTCCAAAATTCTGAAGCCGAAGTGAATGAGTACAAGAAAGAGCTTGAAAACAGAAGAGATTATATTTCTTGGTTAAGAGCCGAAACTTGAGTTTTAATTGCAAAAGCAGTCAACAATACTCTTGACCAAGTACAAGCTGATGGATTTTCCAAGATTTACAAGCGCAAAGATGTCCCGGATAATCCACGTTTTGAAGCAGATCTTCCCGCACCTTAGCTTTCTTTGTTGTTGCTCAGTTCTTCTTCATTTCCAAATTGTATTTGCATTTCCATTTTGCCTTATATTTTTATCCCTGCAAAACAGATTTTGAATATATATATATTGATTGTTAGTTCATTGTATGAGTGTGAATTAATTAACCGCAAGGAAATTTTGTACCTTGAGTTACATTGAGGGTTGAAGCGCATATCTAACTTCTCTCTGGCCAGGAGGAAATTAGGATACGGTCCCTAGAGTATCTCCTGAAAATGAGAGTGATACAACAATTAATGTCATGTTAGGCATCTCTGTAGCGAAAGATCCAATAGTCATACACTCATAAACATTTACATGGACTTTCTAGTGAGATTACAGTCTGCTGTTTTACCTAGTATGAAGCCAAATTGTTGTATAATTGCATTGCTGGTTGTGAGCACTTCCTGAAGTGGAGAGTACCTGATATAATAATTAATGTCATGTTAGACATCTCTGTGGCGAAAAATCCAACAATCATAGACATTCATTTGGACTTTCTAGAGAGATTGCATTTGATCTGCTTTACCTATTATGAGCGCAAACTATTGTACAATTGCATTGTTGGTCATGGATAGTATGGTTTGAGATATTGTGCGTTCCAAGGATGTTGTAGAATTTCTCCATCCATATTCCACAAATGTTATGATCATTGTCCCGTAACATCTTGTATAACATAAGGTCCTCCCCATGTAGGTGCAAACTTTCCTGCTTTCTTATCCCTTTGGTATTCCGGGATTTGCCGTAGAACAAACTGTCCTTCCACAAAGTTCCGCAATTTCACTTTTTTATTGTATTCTCTTGCCAATCTTATTTGATAATTTTTCATTCTTTGAAGTGTAACCTCTTTTCTTTCTTCTAAGTCATCCAACTTTTCAAGCATTAAGTCTGAATTCAAGTTCTTCTCCCATGCTTCTGTTCTTGTTGTGGGTAAAGTGACTTCCGTTGGAATGACTGCTTCTGCTCCATAAGTAAGAAGAAATGGTGACTCTCCAGTGGACTCCCTTCTTGTTGTGCGATATGCCCATAATATTGTGAAGCTGTTCACATCATTGTTTATGGTGGCCATCTAGAGTTTTCTTTAAATTCATGGAAATTTTTTTATTTGTTGCTTCAGCTTGTCCATTGTTTTGTGGATAGAGCGGAGTAGACTTATTCTTTTGAATATTAAATGCTTCGAAAAGCATGTCAATATTTTTAACTTGTAATTGCAGTCCATTATCCGAGACTATGGCTATCGGAATTCTAAATCCACAGATTATATTCTCAAATAAAAATTTGAAAACATCAGTATCTCTAATATGTGCAAGAGCTTTGGCCTCAACCCATTTAGTGAAATAATTTGTGGCTACAATCAAATATTTTCTTTTTTGAGTACCTTCCACTAATGGCCCAACAATGTCTATCCCCCGTTTTGCAAATACTGAGCACAGAATTAAGTTTTGTTGCGGGTGCTTTTATTATTTTCACATAACGCTGACATTCACATCTTTTTACCATATTTTCCGCATCTTTATGCATAAATGGCCAATAATATCCATGCGTTTTTGCTTTTAATGCAAGTGATCGTCTTCCACTATGATTTCTGGCATCTCCATAATGTATATCTTTGAAAATTCGCTGCCCTTCTTCTTGTGATAAACATCGAAGTAATGGTCCCAAAAAAGATCTGTGGTATAAAATTTTATCCCGCAACTGATAATTCACAGATTTCGATTGCACCTTTCTTGCCTCTTTAGCGTTTGCGGGCACAATCCCATCCTGCAAGTATTGATATATTGAAACCCTCCAATCTTCTCCGGATAATTTATTTTCTGATTTTTGTGGAAAGTTTGTATCATCTTTATCAGCTGCATCTTCAATATATTCTTCAACTTCTTCTTCCATGTTTTCAACTGACCACAACTTAATTGGCGGATCATAAATGCGCCCAATTTTGACCACGAAGTGTTTTGATCCTTTATCATTGAAGAAATAAATGCCAATGCATCAGCATGGCGATTCTTATCTCTGGATAAAATGTCTAAAAGTTATATTTGGGACTTGAAGCGCCAATTTTTGCACAAGACTCTTGTATTATATCAGGTCTTCATCAAGCGCTTGATATTTCAATTCAACCTGCCGAATTATTAATTGTGAATCACTTGTGAGCCGCACATCATAAATTCCTAATTCAATGATGAGTCGTAGAGCATGAAACACAGCCTCATATTCCACTATGTTATTTGTATGTTCGCCAAACTCAAAACGAAATGCATGTACCATTCGGTCTCCTGTAGGAGTTGTAATCACAATTCCAATTCCCGCACCTTTTTTATTTCTTGCTCCATCAACAAATACCTCCTATCTATGGGAATTTACAGAACTTAGAATATCTTGTGAATCATCGTCTTTGATTCCGGGCAAACCTTGGATTTCAAAATCATTATCTATTGGTAAATCCGCAAGGAAATCTGCTAGGACTTGCGACTTTTGTGCAGTTTGTATTTCAAATAAGATGTGGACCTGTTCCAGTTGTGAATTCCATTTTGATATTCTTCCTACTTTTCCCATATTCTTCAATACAAACTCTAGCGGAGCTTTGCTTGGTACCCGCACATAATGTGTCAGAAAATACGTGCGTAATTTCTGGGTAGCAAATACCAGTGCTAAAATTAATTGTTCAATTTTGGTATAGTTTCTTTCTGCAAGGTTAAGATTTTTGCTGATGTAATATACTGGTTTTTCTACCTTGTGATTTGTTCTTACCAATACTGCACTTACAGCATCTTCTGTTGCGGCTATGTACAAGGCGAGCACTTCTTCAGGTTCTGGCTTTTGTAGTGCAGGTAATGTGGCGAGATAAGCTTTAATATTTTGGAAGGCTTGCTCACAATTCTCGTTCCATACAAATTTATTTTTCTTTTTCAAAGTGTCAAAAAAAGGCTTGCATTTGTCCGATGATCTAGCAACGAATCTGCTGAGTGCGGCTAAACAACCATTTAATTTCTGTACTTCTTTAACATTCCTTGGAGATGGCATATCAAAAATTGCATGAATTTTTGGCGGATCAACTTCAATCCCCTTTTTGGTAACCAAGTACCCCAAATACTTTCCTGACGTAACCTCAAAAATGCATTCATCAGGATTGACTTTCATTCTGAATTTCCGTAAGGCTTCAAATATCTCTTTCAAGTCTTGTAAATGATCCTTTGAAAATTTACTTTTTATCAGCATGTCATCTGCATAAACTTCGAGAGTGTGGCATATCCATGGTTTAAAAATTGCGTCTACCAACCGCTCATAAGTTGCTCCTGCATTTCTTATCCCAGATGGCATTCTTGTATAGCAGTACAAACCGTGTCGAGTGAAAAATGCAGTGTGTTCTTGATCTTCTTCAGCTAAAGCAATCTGATTATACCCTAAGTGCCCGTCCATGAAGGATAAAGCCTTATGTCCTTCAACAGCGTCCACCAATTGATCAATGCTGGGAAGCGGGTAGCTATCTTTTGGGCATGCCTTGTTTAAGTTGGTGAAGTCTATGTAAATTCTTACTCCCCCCATTATTTTTTGTTACAATCACAATGTTTGATATCCAAGTTGGGTATCGCACCTCTCGAAAAAACCATGCATCCATGAGTTTTTTCAACTCCTTTTCGACTGGCAAATGATATTCAGGTGCTACCTTGCGTATACGTTGTCGAAAAGGTGTAGTTCCCGGATGTATGTGCAACTCATGTTGAACTATACTTGCATCTATGCCTGGCATGTCCTCCATCTTCCATGCAAAAATATCCACGTAGTCTCTAAGTAGAGTGACCAAACTATGCTCCCTTTCTGTTTCCATTAGCGTTCCAATCTTAATCATTCTGGGGAGTTCTTCTGTTCCTATGTTGATATTTTTGGTTTTTTCAATTGATATAAAAGTGGATTTGGGAGATCCTAAAAGTGTGGGAGCCCCCTTTAATTACTATGTTGGAAGATTACCTTTATCAATTTTTGGCATGATTTCCTTCATTGAAATACCTTCATTTGTTTCATTTATTGCCTTACTTCCAGCAGTCTTAATCATATATTGGCTTAGGGATTCTTCTTTAGCCTTTATCTTTCACTCTTTTCTCCTATTTTGTTGTTGTTGTTGTCGTTCTTCATTCATGCAGATTTCTGCAAGAATACAAGATTTTGGTTCATTCTGATCTCCTTTTATCTCCATCTCCCCTTGCGGTGTCGGGAATCGCAAGTATTGGTGATATGTTGAAGTTACCCCTTTCAATTGATGGACCCAATGTCTACCAATGATGGCGTTGTATGGAGATGGAGCCTCCACTACACTGAATTTAGTCAGAATACTTACGGTCCAGCTGCAACATCAAGTAAGATTTCCCTTTTTGGTTTTGAAGCTAATCCATTAAACCCATAGATTGTGTAGCAAGAAGGCCTAAGCTGATCATCTTTTAATCCTATCTTCTGGAAGGTATCATAAAACAATACATTAAGAGAACTGCCCCCATCCATAAGAATTTTCCTTATATTCCAACCAGATACTGGCAGCGTAAGCACTAGCAGATCATTGTGCATTTCAATCTCCTGGTCAACCTCGTCCGCAGAAAAAGTTAGCGGGGATGCCATCCATTCTTCCCATGCTTCAGTAAATCTTCCCGCAACCTTGAAGACTTCGTGACTGCGAACCCTTTTATGCAGCTTCTTATCAATAGTTGCACTCATGGATGATTGACCCGATTCAAAATAGGAAATCATATTAATAGTTTAATCATTTTGAGGAATATTCACTGTTTTCCCCTTATTGAGCCTTGGTGGTGGATCGGGTAAATAAATAAATTCTTTCAGCTCCCTCATATCAATCAGCTTTTGCACTTGCATCTTCAGATTCCTGCATCGGTTTGTGGAGTGGCCCCGATAGCAATGATATTCACAATACTCCTTCGAATTCTCTGTGTGTGGAGGCTGCTTTTCTTTTGTCCATGGCCAATGAAAATCTTGTCTGTTCTTTATTGCATTTAGAATTTCTGGGTAAGAGGTGTTGAGTTTAGTAAAAACTTGCTCCTCAAATTGGCGGATAAACTTTCTTCTATCATCTGACTTTCCTCGTTTTGATTCAATGTCAGGAGTTTGTCCCGCAACCCTCTTTCCGGAACTGGTTGAAGGTTCTACAAAATTTGCCCTGATGGCATTCCCTTTATGCTGAGATATTATTCTCGGATGCTGCTTTTGGATATCCTACAATCTTGCACATTTTTCAATAATATCTCTGAGATCCCCTTTGGTTTAGGGATTTTTATCATGAATGTCAACAAAGAGTGGAATTTCTCGGTTGGCAATCCCCCATTTGTAGCAGTTGATAGCAATTTCTGGAATTACATCCCCTACTGCTTGACAGATCGTCTGTCATCGATCTGTATAATCCCGGATGGACTCCTCTGTCCATGATGCAAGGGAAAATAGTTTGTCCATGCCTTCATCTACGGGCTTATTATACATGTATGTCTATAGGAACTTGCGGGTCAATTGGTTGTAAGAATGCACTGACCCTTCTGGAAGGTTATCATACCATGCTAAAGCTATCCCTTTCAAGCTTGACGGAAAATACCGACACATAACAACATTATCTCGTTCCCACCGGGTCATGATGCGGTTTTAGTACTTTAGGTGAGTCGTTGGATCCTTTGTCCCATCATAGCATTCAAAGATGGGAATATTACACGTATGCGGTATTGACGCATACACAAGGTGTGGTGCCAACGGTGTTCTTCTAGCTTCTTTTAACACTTCTTCTAATCGTCCACCCTCTTTATTTTTCAAAGTTTTAATTTCTTCTCGCATTTGTTCCATGTCCTCACAATATTTTTGCCATCTGTTATTTTGCAACTCTGAATTATCAAAATCCAGTCTATCTGGTTCATACCGCTGACGTTCGGGCTCCACTGTCATAATTCTTTGATCTTTATTAACTTTTGCTTTTCTTCTTGTGGGTCGGTTGGAGCTTGCTTCTTGCCCCTGTATTCCAGTTATAGATGGTTCCGCATCATGCTGGGCTTTTTCTTTGAGCATTTGGTTTTCTTGGGTCAAAAGTATAATTTTTTCTGAACAAGTCTGTTGTACCTTGCGCATCTCATTCATTTCTTCCATTAATTGATGAATGGGGTCAACACTATTTTGAGATGTCTCTTCAGATGATTGACTAATTGACTGATTTTCAGGATTATTTACTTGATCATTCATGGGTTGTTGCCCTTGTGATTCTTCCACCATCTCCCTTTCTTGAGGAACCTCTATTGCCTGACTCCCCAAATTTCCTATATTAACATCTTGATATTGCATAGTTCTATGTGTCACTGTTTCCATTTACGCAATCCCTTTTGAAATGTTGTGATTTCTTCTTAGCTCAGTCTTATGTTGTTGCAGGAGTTTCTTTACCAATGTTCTAAAAGAGTTCAGATGATAAGTTATGTGTTTCAAAAGGTTTTATCATTCATAATAAGTATATAATACAATTTGATTGACAAAAAATATTCAACTTAGATTTAACATATCTCACATAAACTGGGTAATTTTCTAATTTATCTCAAGTTTTATAAGTTCAAGTGCAAACAAGTCAATAACAAGTTCTGAAATTCAACTCAAAACTTATTTCATTGTTTTTATAAGAATCAAAAATTTAGTTAAACGTAAAAATCAAGAACTAAATAAACGTATCATGATTTTTTGGTGCAAATTTATGAGCTAAGTTTTCAAGTCAATGATTTAAAGAATATCCTAGATAATTTAACATATATGAAAAGTATGAAATAATGAAATATTGTGTATGAACATAATGACCAAATCTATATATACATCAACTGATTAGTCCGGAGTAAAATATATGTAAATTTTTTTCAATATTACTTTTAATCATTGTATTTTAAGGAAAAGAATTTTCCAAACATAACACGACTCAAGATTTTAAAGATGAAAACTTTGACAAGTAGAATAAATTCTTTACTACATCCCCTCCTTCTAGCGCCAAATTGTGATTACCAAAAATCTTGCATCTTTGGATCACAACCAATAAAATTTGAAACATATTAAAGTTGGATATCTTATCATAAAATCAACTCATATTAACACTTAACATATGATAATCAATCAAAACAAAAAATAAATTGACTCAAGCATTTAACGTGGTTCAACAATCAAATTGTTTACATCCACGGGTAATAAAAATTTGTATACTTTTATTATTCATCATCATAAGTTACAGAAAAAATGATATGTTATAAATCATAATCATGTTAATCAAAATACAATTAAACTAAAAATTTACACAAAGCTCATACCTAAACTCTTTTGCTCGTATTCTATACCTTATGTCCAATTTTTCTCCAGATTTTCCAGTCCCTTTTCCTGTTTATGAGCTTGGTATTTATAGCCAATTTGATGGGTCCCTCCAATTTACCTTTTCACCTATTTATTCTTATCTATCTTTGGAGCGAAATGTAATCCCGCAAAACTTATTTGTACTTTCCGCAAGACTTGATCATGCTTCCCGCAAGTCTTAGCATGCGTATTGCTTGTTTCCCTTAGTTTCTTACTTGTTGTCCCGCAACTCTTCTGCGGTCTTGTATTTAAGTTATTATTTTTGGATTTGGATGAACGTTGCGGTCTTATTAGAATCATAGCATGTCTGACACGTGGCTCTTAAAGTAATATGTCATGCTTTAGTTCTTTTTGTTCCGCAACTTATAAAGTTGATACGTCTCTCTCATGCATCAATGCTCATCATTACTCTTTATTGTGTCAGGCTTTCCCGCAACCTAGGTGTCAGTCAGGTAGCAAGGCAATCTGTTTCGTACAGTTGTCTTGCTTTCCCGCAATCCACGTGTTGATAATGCATCAACGCTGTTAGGTTCAAATCCTATCGAATTTTCAGATGTCAATTCAATGCTTCTCGAAAGGTTTTGTTTCAGTATTTTTTGTCCCATCGTAACTCGTTATTTCTCCAATAATTGTTGGACACGCGTAGTTTAAAATCTATTCCCTCGTACACCGAAAAACTCACATCACATGCATAATCATGGTCTCTCTCTGTATCATTCAATTTGTAATTGTCCTTGCTGTAGTACCAAGTAATGTGGTTGCATGCATAGTTCAACTAATAATTTGTTTTGCCAATGAATTCATGGGGTGGACCGTGGAATGGATGATAAAAAATGATGAACCCCTGACAATTATTATCAACAACAGTATATATATGCAAAACTAGATATATAATAAAATAACCACCACCATCATCACTAACTGAAGCATGGAGCAGTACTTTTGTTGGTTGGGATCGATCATCACTAGGATACATGATGCGCGTAGAGACCACAGTTACTATTGTGTCTGTTGTGACAAAATAATAACCAACAAAAAAGAACACTGATGAGTTTCCCTCGGCTTGCATATTGCGGTTGTGTTTTAGTTACAACATTATTAAGGGATAAATTTGCAAAATTAGAGTGTCGGCTAAGTTATAGATTAAATTAATTTATATAGACAACTTTTTTATTGATAAATGATTCTATTCCGAGTCACCGCATTTTGAAAAACAAATAATTTTCAACTTAATAAAAACATAATATGATCGTCTAATTAGATAAGAGTTTTTTAATTTTGCTAGGTCATAGCTCATGTTCATATACTTAAACAACGAAACCGACCTGGAAACGGTAGAGATCGGATGGGCGTGAAAGCTACAAAAACTAGGAGGGACATTTCAGAATAGGTGGCAATTATTGGCAGAGAGGTACGAACAACTAGGACACATGAATCAAAACATATAATTAAATGGAGATAATGAGGAAGCTTCTTCATTACCATCTCCATAGATTGATCTTATTGTCCGATTCTAAATTTTAATTAAGCTTATCTCGAAACATTGACATAATGTGGGGCGACGTGTCATTCAAATTAGTTCGAGAAAGAAACCACATCTATGTGTCTCTATTTGTTTGTACGCTTGTTTTTGTTAAAGCAATTAGACTTCAGAAGAAGGGATTTGGAAGCTACTTGGTAAACACCCACCACCGTTAACGGGACGGCGATTTCGTGAGCCAATTAATTCACAGTGGTCATCTAACCTAACCCTTTATGATCAATTATGTAAGCCATGGTGGAACCGGATTTAGGCACACACAACAAATCCATTATCTCATCAGTGTGTTTTATTTTGTCGAACCATAAGGATTAACATTCAGTTTGGATACCGTTGAAAAGTTACTATTTAATTTTTGGAAGTAAAAAATAAAAAGTTTGTTTGGGAACACAAATTAAAAATAATTTTTAGAAAATAAAAAAGTTAATTTTTTATGAAATAAAAATATTTTATTTTTAATTTCTAGAAGGCTTCTGGTATCCAAACACCCTATAAAGGCTATAAGTTATGAAACGTTATTACACCTTAATCAATTGAATTATCACTCTTAACTTCCACTAATAAACATACTTATATAACATAATAGTGTCTTTAATCTCCACCCATGGGAGCAAAAGCAATGGGGAGACAAACTAGTCCACGGGAACAATTCTTCCCCCTGTAACCTCAACTGGGTCTGGGTCTGACTTTTGGTTGTAACGACCAAAGCAAATATGACTAGAATCTGTGGTAAAAGGTTTTGTTCACTGTTAGTTGAGAAATTCGTGGCTGCAAGAAAGTGCAATTTTCTTGTTCACATTGTTAGCAACACGGTTTTGTTACTGGCTGGCTCGTTCATTTGAAGCTCTTGGATTTCACTTTCACTTTTTAGCATCAGGATTCTCCACTTAAGGAGAAACCCTGATCTACCACCACCCTTTTCTCTTTCTTTAAAGATAAGAAAACTTTTAAAAAGATCCAGCACAAATCAATCAATCAAAATTTGATCAGTGCGATTAGTTGCAGATACCACGATGCACCAAAGAAATTTAGGGATAAAACATGTTAAATGCTGTTCTCCTTAATCATGATAGGATGATGACATGGCATAGGATAGGATGCTAAATGCTGTTTTTGATGACGTTGCAGTAGACATGTATGATGTGAATGGCTAATCAGCTTGTCACAAGATTGACGTGGACCAAATTAAAAATTTAGTATTAACGAGTTTGGTATTATTATCAAATGACTTTATCATTGTACTACGGTGGTATCATTTCTAAATCTTTAAAAAATTAATAAATAATTTTAACTTGAACCAATTATATAGAGCCGTTGCACAATCCTTGATAGTCTCACTCTCAAAACAAGTCTTCAGTCAACTTCATAGCGGTAGCCTTAAAATTAGGTTCATTATTTATTGGTTTTGTTCTGGTAAATGAGGTTATTAATTTATGGACCTTGTGTTTTAATTAGCTTCATAAACCACCAAATCCGATGGCTCATTGATTGAACAGTTATTAAACACAAAAAACTTAGCTTTTAAGACCACTTTTATATCTTAAGTTAGACGTTATCCTGATTAAAAAGGTCTAACGGTGCTAAAACACTTGTGCCGAATGTCGTAGATGGGCTTCCTTTAATTGAGATTTGTATCCCAAACTCGGAGTAACTTAGATTGCATTCGTGTGCTAGTAAATTTAGAAATTACTTAACGGTTATTAGTGTAAATATATTGGACTAATGTTTTGGATAAGATTGGAACTTGATTAAGAACATCTTCGATAGAAAATGTAAATTTTATTTTTCCATGATACATGGGATTTTAGATCGATATTTAAGAAATTCATCTCCAATAGTAGATTCACCTTCAGATCATATTTTTCATTATTTTTTCTTTTTAGTAATTATACAGTATAAAGTAAAATTAAACGGTTAAGATTTTATCGCCTAAGATATTCTAAGGGTTAAACTATTAGAATGTGGTCATCCAACTCAAAACCAATTGGCAATGAGTGGAGTGACCCCTTTAACTTATATTGTGGATCTAGGCTTAGGGACTGGTCAATGTGGGACTATTATCTCCACTATGCCCCCTCCACGTGTAGGACTCGTTGAGTCCTCTACATCGTGGACCTTTGTATGGTTTCCTTGCCTTCTTGGGTCTTACCGGGTCTTACTTCTCATACAGGGCCTAGCTCTGATACCATGATAGATTGTTGATTAAAGTGATGAAATAACAAATGTGAATCAATAAAATGAGTTCTTGATTCTGTTCTTGATGAAGAGAAGAACTTGATCTTTTCTTATTGATTGAAAATTTAAAGAACAGTTACAAACCGAGACCCTAGTTTATATCAACAGAAAATGATTAACTGACTAACGTACACATTGACAGCTATTAACTACTGCTAACATACACTAACCTGACATCTACGATATGCTAACATATATAGAGTGTAAGAGAGGTGTAATACTGATTTACATGCTACTAGCCCCCTTCAAACTGAAGGATTCAGGCAAAGACTGAACACTCAGTTTGTCCCACAACAGTGCAAATCTAGGAACTGAGAAACCTTTTGTGAAGATATCAGCTGCCTGATCAGTGGTAGATATGTAGGAAATCTGCAGAGATTGAGATTGTACCAGTTCCCTGACAAAATTATAATCCACAGAGAGATATTTCATTCGTGTATGAAATACTGGGTTGGTATAGTAGGAAATGGCATTGATGTTGTCACAAAGAATTGAAGGGACAGAAGGAAGGAAAACATGCATTTCAGTCAGGAGTTTACATATCCAAACTACCTCTGCAGCAGAGTTGGCCAGGCTGCGAAATTCTGCCTCAGTTGAAGATCTGGCAACAATGGTTTGTCTTTTATTAGACCAAGAAACAGGATTTGAACCCAAAAAGATACAATAGCCTTCAGTGCTCCTGCGAGAAACAGGATCCCCTTCCTAATCTGCATCACTGAAAACATGCACAACTGTTAAACCTTTTTGAAATAAAATGCCAAATTCAATGGTACCCTTAATGTATCTAAAATTCTCTTAGCTGCAATCAGGTGAACAGAAGTTGGGTGTTGCATATGTTGACAAACTTGATTCACTGCATAAAAAATCTCTGGTCTTGTCCATGTTAAGTATTGCAAGGCTCCAACTAAAGATTTATAGGAAGTATGATCAAGTAGTGGTGCACCATTTAAACATTCAAGCTTGAAATTAGAAGGAACTGGAGAGGAGCAAGGTTTAGCTGCACTCATATTATGCTTCTCCAACAGATCAAGTGCATATTTTGTTTGTGAAAGAAACAAGCCAGTGGAGTTTCTTTTGACTTCAAAACCAAGAAAATAGTGCAAGAAACCAAGATTTTTGACAGGAAAGTGTCCCTGAAGTTGAAGGATAAACTCAGTGCAATAAGAAGAAGAACTGCCAGTAATTAATATGTCATCCACATACACAAGAATAAAAGTAAGTCTTGAGCCAATCTTCTGAATGAACAGTGATGCATCATCTGAAGATAAAATAAAATCATAAGAGAGTAATACCTGTTGTAACTTGGCATACCAAGCTCTTGGAGCCTGTTTTAAGCCATACAGAGATTTATTAAGCTTACACACATGTGTTGGATTATCTGAATCAATGAAACCAGGAGGTTGAGACATATAAATATTTTCAAAAATATCTCCATGAAGAAAAGCATTACTAACATCTAGCTGAGTAATGGACCAATCCAAATTTACAGCAATAGAAAGAAGAATTCTGATTGTAGTAGACTTAGCCACTGGACTAAATATTTCAGAATAGTCCAACCCCTCATGTTGGTGAAAACCCTTAGCAACAAGTCTAGCTTTATATCTATCTATAGTCACATCTGGTTTATATTTTAGTCTGAAGACCCACTTGCAACCAACAAGATTCATAAAGGGTAAAATGGTACCTTGGTCCAGGTGTTTGCCGTTTGCAGAGCATTATATACTCATTTACCAGTGCATGTCTCCACTTGGGGTGTTTATGAGCTTGACTAAAACAAGTAGGAGTGGGTGAAGGGATCTGAGCAACCATGACAGAAGAAAAATAGTATTTACTGGAATATACCTTTGGTTTGAAGATTCCAGACTTTCCTCTTGTGTGCATAGAGTGATTATTAACAATACAAGAAGAACTATTAGGGACAACGGATGATACAGCAGATGTTGTAGGAGACTGAGCAGAAACTAAGGAAGAATCAGTAGTCATGCTATTAGAAGTATCTACAATGACAGATGAGGGTGTAGTATCACCTGAAGAAGTAGCAGATTTCTTAGGAATACTTTGAAGTGGAGGTGATGATTTCCTGAGAGGAAACACAGATTCTTGAAAAAGAACATGTCTAGATACATAAATTTTGTCAGTGAGTGGATCCAAGCATTTGTAACCTTTTTTATAAGAACAATAACCAATGAAGATACAGGATTTATTTCTTGGTGCCAGTTTGTTAGCTGCATAAGGCCTTAGCCAAGGAAAACACAATGACCCAAAAGTTCTCAAGAAATTATAATCAGGTGCATGATGAAAAAGAACCTCAAAGGGTGATTTGTAGCCAATGGATTTAGTAGGCACTCTGTTGATTGTGTAGTTTGCAGTGGTAACTGCATCTACCCAAAAAGCATCACTAAGTCCAGATTGGATTAGAAAGGTTCTACCAATGTCAACCAGATGTCTGTGTTTGGATTCTGCCACACCATTCTGTTCAGGTGTGTGTGGACATGAGAGTTCATGTTTGATTTTCTGAAGAGCTAGATAGGAGGTTAATTGATGAAGTAAAAACTCACCTCCACCATCAGTTCTGATTTTCTTAATGCAAAATTGTAGTTGTTTTTCTATGTACACTTTGAGCTCATAGAAAACTTTTTTGAATTCAGGCTTATCATATAAAGGAAATAACCATCTAAACTTTGAGTAATCATCTATTATAGCAACATAATACTTGTAACCAGAAACTGACATTATATGACTAGGACCCCAGAGGTCCATATGCAGTAATTCCAAAGGAGTAGAATTATAATTGGCTGACATTTAAAAAGGTAATTTGTGAGTTCTACCTAATAGACAGTCAGAACAGAAAACAGGACTTTTAGGAATAGAATGGAAAGACATATATTTTGAGATACATTTCATTATTTTGAAAGAAGGATGAGCTAGCCTTATGTGCCAAACTTCAGAAGTAATAGATTTTGTGACAGCAGAATGAGCTTTATGTGGTGAATGATGTAGAAAGTGAATATGGTAGAGTCCATTACTATGAGGGCCTTGTAAAAGAGTCTTCCCAGTTGACAATTCCTTCACAGAAAATCCAGCAGAAGTAAATGTTATGGAACAATTGTTATCTGAAGTGAACTTGTGTACAGAAAGTAAGTTTTGAGCAGCATTTGGTACTAAAAGCACATTTGTCAAGTTAAAAAGATGATTAGGTGTAGATTTTAATAAACAGCTAGAGTGAGTAATGGACATACCTTCTCCATTTGCAGTCTTTATTTTGTCAAGTCCTTCATAGGTAGAGGAAGCTTGCAATTCATACTTACTAAGAGTATTTGCAGAAGCCAACATAGCAGACAGATGAGTTGGGGTGTTGATATTGTGATAAGAGAAGTTAAGTCTATTTTTGCATTCTAGAGCACTATGACCAACTTTATCACAGATCTGACAGATTAAATAGGATATTGGTGGTGGATGAGATTCCAAAGTGGATTTTGGTACATAAGTGGAATGTGCATACCAAAACCTCTTCCTGGTGAAAAGGAATTTCTTCTGCCATAATGAAAGTTGCCAGATCTAGCACCATTATTTGGAAACATTGTATTTCCTCTGCCATAAGATTATGAATAACCAATGGATCTTGAAATAGGAGTTCTAAGATGTGTTCTTGCTGAATGAAATTTTGCAGCAAAGGCTTGGTTTGTAGAGTGAGTAAGAAGGTCTGTGTTTCTCTGACTAATGACTACTTCTTCACTAAGTATATTATTATGAAGTTCAATACAAGAAATGGGTGGATATATATCTCTCATTGAAGTAGCAAATGGAATATAGTCAAAGTTTAAAGCAGACAAGGTAACAACTACCAATTCCTTATCAGAAATAATTTCTCCAGCAGCAGCAAGTTGATCTGACAGAGACTTGATTTCATCAACTAAATTGGGATAGATTTGTTACCTTGTTTGACAGCTAGAAGTTTTGTTCGTAATTGAACTGAATGATTAGAAGAAGATCGAGCAAATATTTCTTCAATATTAGTCCAAAGATGATGTGAAGTTGGTGAAGTAGCAAAGTGAGCAATCACTGAATCAGAGATGGTGTTTTTAATCCACATAATGATTGTGGAATCCTCATCAATCCAGTCTAAGTAGAGTGGATTTTCAACACCATTAACTTGATTTCTTGGATTAGTGTATTGATATGGACAAGAATAAGAGCCATCAAGATATTTCATAATCTTGAATTTTCTTATAACATGAAGCATGGGATTCTTCCATGTGAGAAAATTGTCTTCTTTGAGTTTGAGAGAAATAAAATTTGTTAGTTGATTTAAAGGAACTTTTGCTATTGAGTTTGCAGTTGGGTTCTCCATTGTAGAAGAAAATTCACGAATCATATGAAGAAGACAGGTAGATCTGATCAATTTGAAGAACAACAGAAAAAGAAAAAATCAGAGATTGAAGAACCTAATGCTCTGATACCATATTAGAATGTGCGCATCCAACTCAAAACCAATTAGCAATGAGTGGAGTGGCCCCTTTAATTTATATTGTGGATCTAGGCTTAGGGAGTGGTCAATGTGGGACTATTATCTCCACTATAAATCTCTATACTATTGGAGATAGTTTATGAGAAAATAGGCCATGTGCCCAGAAAAGTGTAATTCATGGTTCAATTGGACGAGTAAAATTTCAACATGGGTTAAATGGACGGGAACCATTTAAACATAAATACTCTTTGGACATATTTCTCCTTGTATTACACTACCTAGAAATCATCATTGATCGTATCTTCTCATTCTCTCCACTATCGCTATTGTCTCTCTTTCTTCATAATCATCTTTCTTCATCGTAGTTGAAGTTGGTTTCTCCACCTTCTTCTCACCATCAACGACATCAACAGTACCATCATCTTTACAGGATTTTCTAGCCTTACTTCGCTTTGAGAAGGTCCTGGTGAATATGAAATAGAAAGACTCGGTCTTTTTGTTCTTTGTTGGTCACTCTCTGCACCATCAACAATAATATTTCAAACACTAACTCCACCATGAAAGATTTCTATCCTAATTAAGGTTTGAATCAATCAATTTAACAAAATGACTCCTAACGTTTCCAAACCCTAAATCTATTTTGATTTTATTTTCAAAATAGCATGCTTGATTTATTGAATTGGGTGATTTTATTTTCATTTAACTAGATGTAACTGAGTTATTTTTCATTATTGTAGTACCAATTGGTGTGAGTTATGTGTTTGCAGTACCTGGTGATTTTATTCTAACATTACTTGTTGAACTAGGGTTGAAATTAGTTGGTTGACTAAATTTGGTTTGGATGAAACTGGTTTCAAATAGGTTTAACTTGGTTGAATTCATCCTGGATGAAACTGGTTTCATCTAGGTTTAACATGTGTAAAATTTAGTTTAAAACTTGTTGAATTTGGTTTTATCCGGGTTTGAATTGGATAAAACTGGTTTCATCCAGGTTTATAATGATTAAGAGATGATTATTTCATGCTTTAGGTAGTTCATATCATATGCCTATTCCATCTAGTTTAACTCATCTGGAAATTCTAACACTAGGAATTATATTGGATGCAAGTCAGATCTATGCATGTGATTTAGTGTTCAGATTTTTGTTAGATATATAGAAATAAATGAAATTATTGACTTGTTAAACTACCACCACAAACACCACACTAACTTTCTTTTTTCATGTGATTTGATAATCCGTACATTGTTATGGTTTATATTTTGTTGAACTTGGTTTCATATTAGCATAGAATTGAATAAATTTGGTATCATGCTTTTTTAGATTTGTTTCAAAATGGTTTAATCCGATTTTAAATCAGATGAAACTGATTTCATCTGATTTTAAACAGGATGAAACTGATTCCATCCGATTTTAAACTAGGATGTAAATGGACTCATCCAGGTTTACAAATGGCCATTATGAATGAACTATGATTTAAATTGTTGTAGGAAGCAAAAGTGGGAAGAGTACTGAAGCAAGAAAAAATAATAGACATTATACGAAGGTCAACGGTGAATTAAGAACAAATAATATGTATGAATTGAATATGGTTGGTGAAAGGAGTGAAGTAAAATAGAAAGGGAACTGAATGAAGACTTGGTTTTGCAGTCTTGACTCTGGAATGTGTATTCTCTACTTCATGTGATGGGTGTTGAACTATGGTTACACCCTTTGAAGAAGAAAAAATTCTTAGGAACAAGATGAACACAAAACGAGTAGATACGGATATGAAATCCATAATTATGAAGGATTTTTGCTAGAAGGAGAACTCGAACTAAATTTATATCATTTCATAAGGTTATTTAGCTCTAGGTCGCTACAAAAATCTATTGAGTAGTTTGTTTAAGTTTTTGTGTATAAAACTCAATCTTTGTATACATTTATGGAAAGTAAACTTCTGAATTTAAATTCTTCTATCGGTGTATATCTTAATTGCAAGTCAAATAATATAAAAATTTTATTTAAATTAACATACACTGCAATTTATAGATAATTTTATATAATCTTATTAGGATATGCAGGATGAAACCAGATACATCCTTGTAAAAATATTTTTTTTATAATAATATACAAGATGAAGCTAGTTTTATCTTAGGAAAAATATTTTTTTTGTCAGAAGCGGGATAAAATTGTTTCATTCTACCAAAATAGGTTTTTTTCAATCCTAGCAAAAACCTGTTTTTTTGTAAGAATATGTTGGATGAAATTTATCCAGATCTAATCCTTATAAACCTGTTTTTTACCTGAATATGAAACCATTTAGCACCCACCATTACACAATCTACTCACTCACCACCCACCACTGGACAATCCACCACCTGCAACACTTACCACCTTTACCTCTTACAACTTACCATCACCGCTGAGCGATCCCATGTACTTATCAATCAAGTTATTTTTACTTCGTAAGTTGTAGGGTAACAATAATAAGTCTTGCTTAATTTTTCAAAAAAATTAAGAAAATGTTGAGATTAATTTCTTAAATAAACATATATCCACTAATTTACTAATATGGATTAATTTAAATAAAAAACTTGTGCATGCCTTTTCACTAAAATCCTATCAATCCAACATGTTTTCTACAAATGGAACACCGATTTGGTTGAGGTGGTTGTTCTTCCTATGATGTTTCATCAACGGTGGTTATATCAGTGGTTGTAGCAGTTCTGATGATTAAAACTGATCTTAATCTATCATCAACTAATTTGGGTAATGTTGTTGGAGGAGGAGAAAAGGTTGTTCTAGGAAGATACAAAGAGAACAGTTAAATTAGATAAATGAGGGTATTTTAGTAATTTGAACTAAAATAAGTAATATTAAAAAACAAAACATTAGATGGGATATCCAAATTTGGATATTAGAAAAGTATCTTAAAGATCCTTGGGTATTAGAATAGTATCTAGTTTTACTTGTCTTATACACCCATAAAAAAGAAATTAAGGGTTATTGAACCAATTAATTGATACTTTATTACCTATGGGGTCATATATTTGCTACATGTGTAAACCCTTTTAAATTAAAGTCTTAATAAGACTTCCATGTATGATTTTTTACACCTGTTGTTAGAGATGCTCTAAGGTTACAAAGTAGTTAACATATCAAGTAAATACCCATGCCTTCTGGCATTGGTTATGAATTTAAATTTGATTATGATGCGTGTCGTAAGTGCAACAAATTACTCAAGATATTTCTCACTAATTAACTAGTAATATAGCGATAGTATAGATCGTTCCCACAGAGAGCTATCTAATTGATATGTTATTTGGATTATCAAAACTAAAAATAAAATTAAGGGGGGATTGGATTGATTAACTAAAAAGACAATAAAAAGACAATAAGAATAAAGAGGTGATTAGGGATTCCTCCGTCGTTAAAAAAGGTTTGACTGAATTAGTATACTTATCTATCTTTCGTCAAAATCATTCATCTACCAACCATAAAATAGCAGGTACGCTTAGTTATCCCCAAAACTCCTTGTATCACTGGATAACAGGTACGCTTAATCATCGGATTCTATCCAACTGAGCCGCCTTGAGGTACGCTTACAAGGTGTAACTCGCTCGAATGCTTTAAGATTTATGAATTTAGGTTTGATCCTAGTAGTTAGACTCAGTACGCTCTCGGTCCACTTGCTAGTGTTGTCTTCACACACGATTGCTTCACAGAATCCCTCTGCAAAGTCTCACATTCTCTACTTGTGTAGGAGATGATCGACAATTACGGATCGTTCACTCTCTACTAGCAATAGAAGGATCAATATAATAACTTGGTTGCGTACCCAAACAATCTAAAAATCAATCATAAACCCTAGATATAGTGAAAACAAACGATAATGATCAAAACTCTAAATAAACTTGTATTATTAATAAAGCTTCACGCTTAGAACATTGAATTCATCCTTAATCAACAAAAAGTTTAGCTACTCATATTACAAAGAAGAATGGTTTCCCCCTAAAGGGGTAAACCCTAAGTTTAGATGTAAAAGTTATAATATGAGAGGTAGAATAAATATGTATTTTTGTAAAGATCTAGATGTATGATGTAAAGATGTCTTGTTTGAGCCTTAGATGTCTTCTTTTATAGCTTTCAATGCTTGTCCCTCAAGTCTCCTCTCCTTCTAGGGTTTAGAATCCTTCCCTAACCATGTTTCCTTTCTTTAGAAGTCAAAAATGTGTCAAACAGACCCCTTAGGATTTTAACAGTTGGCATAGGGAATTCCCCACAAGCAATGTTGGTTGTTAATAAAAATTTCTGCCACTTTTCTCTCTATAGCCGGCATAGGGAATTGCACTCTATCAATGCCGGTTGTTGGTAAAACTTTCTACCACCAAACTTGCTACATCCGACATTGGTTGGTCGCTGATGAGAAATGCCAACTGTTGGCCTAATTCTCTGCTACTAAATTCTCTACAACCGGCATAGGTGTGTTGCTTATAAGCAATGCCGACTGTTGAGTTGTAGGTGATCTTTTCTTCATCTCAGTTGTTTTGTTCATAACTCCTTCGTCCGAACTCGGAATGACCTCATTCTTTTTGTGTTGGATTCGTCTTCTTGTTCTATTCAAATGGTATAAAGAACTCCTAGATTTGAATGATTTGAATTTGGTCTTGAGCTTTCTTCACTTGTAGACTTTAATTCCTTGTTCATTTTAAGCACTTTGTAGCTCCTTTTTGGATGATTCACCTAATATAAGACATAAGATAGAAAACAAGAGTAATAAAAAGTAATATACAAGAATTATAGATAAAACAAGCATGAATTTGACACCAAAAACATGTGAATTAAGCACTTATCATATTCCCATAATCATCGCATAACATAATTGCTATGAATTTCGTAAGACGGTAAATTTTTATTGTATATTGCATGATCAGATGAAACGAAGGTATATTTCTTCCGAAGTCTACGTCATCATACGAAACCTACCATATAATCCAAAATTTTCCTCGTAGCTTAAAATAGGTCATCATGAGTCAAGATCTACATCATACCCTCATATATGCACCATGGCCACTATGAAATTCCAAACCGTATGCTTAAATGGAGAAGAAGTTGGTAAATCTCCATTGCATCCTATATTGTGACGTCAAAATGTACTTCGTTACCCAACAAAGTAAATCAAAAATTTTCTTATGTTCTAAAATACCTTGTGAGCCAAAAAATTGTCTATGTAATACAAGAATTATCTCATGCCCAAGAATCTACTGTAAGATATAATTTTATTATTATGCGAATAAAACTCTTATAAGTGGTCAACACTAGATACAACCTCTTAAAACCATGGATTTGGTCATATAGAATGTTTATATCATAAAAGATTAAGATAACTAGTTGGAACAAACTCTTAGTTGTTCCTAGTTATTCGGCGAATAGAAAGTGGTCATATTTTAACTTTAAATTCTTGTAACGGGTAAGGATTGGAAACTACTCATCTAACTTTTTACGAGTATCCCATATACAAAAAATTTGAAAAAGAAGGGAATACTCTATTCTCAAATATAATTGTTGGTACTTATGCTTCTACAACTTCCTTATTAAGCTCTATTCAGATATGCACTTAACTTAACTTTTAAGTTTGAATCATGATATTAATCTATGGCAAGATCTTTATGTTTTATGTTGGTTTATAAAGTGTTTATATATAGAAATTCTAATATTGGTATCAGAGCTAGGTTGTCCCTTGATTAATAATTTTATTTTATTGTTAAAAATATTAATACTCTTGATTGGATAATAACTGATTTCTATTGATGTGTTCAATAAAAAATTATTAACCATTTTCACATACATGATTGGTTATGTTTATTATTTTGTGAGTTGTTGTTGGTACTTCCTTTGTTCATAGTTATGAAAGAAACCACAACTGTTTATATGCATAGTTTGATAAAATATTTGAGGTACTGGAAAATAAAAATACATATTAACGTGTCTGAGATGTAGATATGAACATTGAAGTGTTTTTCGTTGTTTGATGATAAAGTTTTAACTTTTCCGTGTTGAAAGATCTATCTTATATTGGGTTATGGAGGAACACTAAAGTAATCACTCGACAATGCACAATTTGTAACAGTTATATGTCTTTCCCAAAGGTTACTGATTTATAAACATTTTTTTTTATTGAGTTTTGGTTTATAACCACTAAGAGTTGTTTCAAATTCAGATTGAAATGGTTTTATGAAAGGAGACAAACCTTCATAATTTGGTAGTTGTAACTAATCTTTCTGTTTTGGAAAGGATGTGCAACTTTTAAATTTTCTTCTTTTTTATGTTGTTAGTGACTATTGGGGTTGGCAATTGGATTTTGTCCAAACGTTAGTGACTGTTGGAATAGCCAATCAAACTACAGTGATTGGGAAAGTGAGTGATGACGTGGATTCACCAAAATTAAGAATAATTGTGACGGCGACATGGGACGACTTGGGGGTATCCTATTATATATTGGTTCTTATACATCACGACTTCCTTATTAAGCTCTATTCAGGTACGCGACCAACTTAATCTTTAAGTTTGATCATGATCTTAATCTACGACAAGATTTTTATGTTTTATGTTGGTTTATAAATAAATTTAGACATCTACACCATATAACCTAATCAATTTTTATTTTTTTTGTAAAATTAGTTTCAATTCGAATTTAAAAAGAAAAAGAAAAATCATGCAAGAAATCTACAAAATTAAAATAAGAAGTGGAATTGGAGATACATTTGAAACATGTGGAATTTATTGGCTACGTCATGTTCTATAACAAATGGTTGTTGTCATGTAGTAATTCTACTTCTAAATGCAATAATAGCATCTCCAATAGTGGGTGCTAAAAATTCTATGTGGAGGTTTTATTTAGACCCTTATTTATGGGGCTTTATATATGTGGCAAAAATAAAAATGTTTTGCTCATGAACCATCTCCAATGGTGTGGGGTCTTATTTTTATGATTTAATTTATGGATAAAGAATAAATACGATTTCCTTTTTCCTATTGGTTTAAAAAAAATTATTTGAAAATAATAATTATAAAAATAGTTAAAAAAAAAATAATATAGAGGTCATTTCGAAGGTCTAGATAAGACTTTCTCTAAGACCTTTGTATTTATTTTGACACCCCTCCTACTTTGTAAAACCTACTGTTAGAAATTAATTTAATTTAAATGAGGGTCTAATATCATATGTGTCATAAGAAAATAAAATTCTCACCTTTTGTTGGAGATGCGCTAAAGTGTCTTTCACTATCGTCTTTGGGCTCTTGTAATGAAATTTGATGGTATATTCAAGTGTAAGATTTATACAAACAAGATCTTTTACTACTAGAATTGTTTGTGATTACGGGTGCAGATTGTTATTTTTAAATGGTTAATTAAGAAGAAGTTTTTAAATGGTTGAAATCAAAACAACATTTTTTAAATTACGTCTTTCCTCACTCCGATCAACTATTATGTACAGTTGTTGCATTTCAATGCCTGTGTAATTGTGATATCTTTTAGTTTGTATTGTTTATGTTATTCTTATTAACTTGTATTCCCGTATATATATTAAAGTTCATTAAAACAAAAAACATTTATATTGGAAACAAGTTTTGTTTGTTTTACTGCATTGAATACAGTAGTTCGTTGCATTGGAAACAAGATTTGTTATTTTTAATGTAAGAAAAACCAATTTCTACTAGTATAAGACAAAAAAACAACACATTTTTCAATGTAAACAATTGATGTTTTAATGAATCTTAACATCTAACCGGGATACAAATTAACAAAAACCTTATGATTATGGTATACACGAATTATCATATAAAGAAAATAAAAATGAAAATCAATCATATATTTATTGACAGCAAGATATATATAGTTGGGACACATGAATTAAAACATAGAATTAATTGGAGATAATGAGGAAGCTTCTTCATTACCATCTACAGAAATTGGTCTAATGTCCATTCTCAATTTAATTTAGCTTATCTCGAACCGATAAAGCCTGAACATTGATACATAATATATGTGATGTGTCGTTTTAATTTATAAATTAGTTCGAGAATAAAACTAAATATCTGTTTGTATATGTTTGTACGTTTGTTTTTGTTAAAGGAATTAGAGTTCAGAAGAAAGATGAATTGTGAATTTGGTAGGTACTCAGTAAACACCCACCGACGTTAACGGGATGAAGATTTCGTAAACCAATTATTTCACAATGGTCGCCAGACTTAACTCCAAGCTGCTGCCTAAGGAAGCAAATGCTAGTGTTCTCTATCAGGGGTAGAGTCAGAAATCCCGTAATGAGGAAGCAACATTTCGATATGGAATGCAATTAAACAAAAATAAACTTAAAAAACTTAATTTTTAGAAAAAAATAGGTTTAAAACCAGTTAAACTAGATGTGAAACTGCTCACCCGACATCCATGTTATACACTGGCTCCATTCGTGTTCTCTACAGGTGTAGTTTTTTTCTTTTCCCATTACGTATTGTTAAGTATTATTGAATGATCAATATTGATTATTATGACGTTCCTTTACTTCCATTTAAAAAAAAAAATTGAAAACAAAAATGTAAGCAGTGGTGGAACCGGTTTTAGGCGCACAAAAATCCTTTGTCTTATCAGTGTGTTTTATTTTTTGGGTCTTGAATGCGCCTCTCGAAAGGTTGATGCAAATAAATGAATTTTTTAAGGGTTGTAAGTTGTCCAACATTAAACCTTAATTAGCTGAGCTATTACTGTTAGCTTCCACTAATAAACATTTATGTGATATAACAGCAGTTTTCAGTAATCTATGGAAGCAAAAGGTATGGGGAGACAAACTCCATGGGGGACAATTCACTCATACCTCAACTGGTTCTACTTTCGATTGTAACGATGAAAGCAAATATGTTTACAATTGGATTCGAATCTATAGTAAAAAGGTTTTATTCACTGTATATATTTATTTAATTAAGAATCAATTGCCTAGTATGGTGCAATTTTTTAGTCCACTCTCTATGAGCAAGAGGGCAACAGTTCGATTAATTTACTAGCAGGATGTCAGCAGAATTCTTTTCATCCAAAATGGAGGATGCTAGTAGAATTATCACAATTCTCTCCTCCGTACATAGAGTTGGAGGTGAAAACTTTTTGAAGCATATTGATAAAAAAATAAAATAAAAAGTTTTTATATAAACTTACTAAGAGAATTTTTAATAGTAGGTGTTAAAAAATTTACACCGAGATTTTTTTAAGACATGTGGAAGAATCAAGATTTTTTTTTTTTGGAGCATGATCAAGACTTTTTGACTTGTGAGTTGTAAAATGTCTCCGGTATTAGTAAGTTTTAATTTAGATTTTTTTACATGGACAAGAAAAAGATTGATTTTTATTTTTTCTACATTATTAACTGAAAGTTTAGATTAGATTTTTGTAAGATCATTTGTAATTCATGTTTTGTAGGAACTGATAGCTAAAAATGAAATTTTTTTAATTAAAGAGTTCGAATAATATGTGCTATCAAAAAAAAATATCTTTAAACAGTCGAAGATACTATAAAAAGCACGATATAAATATCTAACCATCAGTGATGTTAACCCCACTTAACTACTGCGGCCATCAATCAATGTCAGTCATCTATTAATATTACGAAAACATGTTAGTTTTTTTTCACTATTTTTTACATAATAATTTATTCCCGTGGAATTTTTAGCAAATTATACTGCGGTAATTTAACACCAGTGTCCAGAATATCATCCAATACGAATTTTAACACAAAAGTCTGAAAAAATTCTTTAACACCTTAGATTATGATTTCAAAATCAAATATAATAACAGAGAAATCCAAAACCTTTCAGAAAATATCTATCTAATAACAGAAATTCTCTGGAATTTTAAGAAAGTCGCAACTAACAAGAGATTTGAAATATCTCTAGAACTCCCTGTAAACCCAAATTCACTAACCCCCTTTAAGTTCTCGAGTTTCATTTTCAAGATTCTTCTGCCCCTCAAAATACATCCTAAGGAGAAATCCTCACTAACCTTTTCTTTCTTCTTTTTTTCTAAAAGATCCACCGTAAATCAACCAAATTTGATCAGTGATCTTTAAAATGGATAAGGGTATGAATTATGGCTAAAACTAATGCAGATGACTAATAAGACGTTTGGATGTGCAATGAGAAGTAGCTTTTTAACTTCTAGAAGTCGAAAAGCAAAAAGTTAATTTAGTAATATTATTTCAAAACAAGAAAAAAAATAAATTTCTTAAAAAGCAAAATGTTTTTACTGCTGACTTCTGGAACTGACTTGTGCTTCTGGAGAAGCAGAAGCACTTCTACTTCTGGTACCCAAATATGATATAAACATTAACAATCTTTTTTGATTGGAAATCAATTATTTTGTTCTCATTGAAAATCAGTTTTATAGAGCCGTTATACGATCTTTGATACTCCTAGCCTCAAAAATCAGGTCCTCCTCAACTTCATGTAGCCGTGGCCTTAGAACTTTGACCCAACTTGCTCATATACTCCCTCTGTACAATATATATATATATATATAGGCGGAGGAGGTCAATTCTCTTAATTAAGAAAATTATTTTAAATTCATAAATTTTATATTTTTTTATGTTTTATCCCTTGTTATATTCATAACACAATTATCCATATACCATAAATAAGGATATGTATAAAAAAAAATTTCTAGGAAATAAAATTTTGTTTATCCAGTGGGACAATAAAATTTAAAATCAGGCCTTATATAGAGATAGAGGAAGTATTTAACTGAGGTTGATGATAGGTTTATTAATTTATGGACCTTCTGTTTTGAATCTTGATTAGCTTCATTAACCACCAGATCCGATGGCTCGTTTAATGTTCTATTATCACCGATTTTCGAGAAAAAAATAACATATAGAACTTAGCTTTGATCAATTTTCTTTGAATGATGTGTCTAACGGATTCATCTTTAGGACAGAGCCACTTCCCTATCCTAATTTAGGCGTTACCTTAATAATAAAAAGGTCTAACGGTGTTAAAACACTAATGCAGAATGTTGCGGATGGCTTCATTCAGTTGAGGTTTGGTCGTCACATATCCCCAGTTCGGAGTAGCTTAAAATGCACTTCTAGCTTGTGCTACTAAATTTAAATATTATTAATAGTTATTGGAGAGCAAATGATGGTGTTATGTTTTGGATCAGATTAGAATACGATTAAGATTACAAAAGAGATAAGTCTATATTTCATTTGATAGTATTATCATTTAGCATGAATCTAACTCGGCGAAAAAATTACATATATAATCACCCATACCTGTAAGTTACCAATTCATTTACACTAATTCTCTGGATTATTATGTAACATGACTGTTATGAATTCTCTAAACCGGTTAATTGTATTATCTCCGTCTTTAAAAAAAAACATTTTATTTTTTTATTTTAATCTAACAATAGGTTATAATAAAAAAACTAAAGTGTTTATTTTAGGGACGAAGGGAGAATCCAATACAATGGAAATTTCAATAATCAAATCTATTACTCTAAGATAAAAATACTTGGCAAAAAAAAGGTGATATTCTTTTTCCTACCCAAAAATCAATCTTATCAGAGACGTTTGTCACCGTTCGTAGCACTCCACAAACCACATATCCCCGAGTATCGACTACGTTTAATTCCATTTCCTCTACGAAAATGAGCTCATTTCGGGTTCTATCTCATGTCCAAGATGAGCTCATTCTAAGACTTTCATCACAATCTCTAATGTTAATTTTCCAATAAAGCTGCGCTATTATCAATACACTGATTTTCAGAGTAACTTGTAACAAATAAAATAAAATCACTCGTCATTTAAACTGAAAGAGTGTCATAAGTATTGACTTTGTTGGTAGAAATGGAAGGAACCGCATGTAGATTGTAGAGAGAATCAATTCGAATTAATCATTTAAAACCTTAAATTTTGGTGCCAGTGAATGGTATTGTGTTGTGGGGTTTGACTAATGTCAGAGTTTTCGGAGGTCACGGTAATATCATAGAGGATTAAAAAAATGAAAAAGAACAGCTTCAAACTGGCTACTCGCCCGCTCTTCCCGCCGTTGATTCATATGACCCAACTACAGCCATTACCTATCCCATTCCTACTGATTGATGATGATGTAACCAACTGTCGTCCTATTTTATTCTACATAGGACAGATTCCATGTTGGCGGGTCGTTTGCCCCCTTGATAACTTCGTTACGGCACGGTACAAAAGTATTTGTTGACGTCCAGAAAGTCCGATTACCTGCCTGACTTAGCTTAAGAAATTCAATCTTTTCTTTTAAGGTTAATTTAGCTTTGGTACCTAAGTTTTATCCAGATTTATTATTTTTATTTATATTTATCCAACATTAGATTTTAGTACCTGGAATCACTGTTCACCCGTTAAGACCCGTGAAATGATGACGTGTCATTTTTTCCGTCAATTAAATTTGAATTACTAAAAAAATAAACTTTGCTAACAATGACAAACCAAATCCCTAACGGTTAAGATCTATGGTTTATATTAGATCTTGTTCCATCTCAAAGATGAACGTTTAAGATCTACCTAACTAATATAACATCCCAAAACGATTCCATCTATCAAAGAAATTGGGTTCTCCGCCTCCATATATCATCTGCTTCTCCGCCTTCATCTACTTCAGCTAGTTTCCCTTCTTTTCCGCCTCCATCTATCATCTGCTTCTCCGCCTTCATCTACTTCAGCTAGTTTCCCTTCTATCTCTTCACCGAACATCACCATAACCCAGTTGAGTTCAGCTACTTTCCCTTTTTTTCCTTTAGGCCAGGCTCAAGAACTAGCAGTTGAACCCTATTTCTCGCGGACAGTGGACCATGGGATAGGGGCAAAGAAGAAGAAATTCAGATGGGTTTTGTATGGTGGCCGAAATTGGTGACTTTCGAAACCGATAGAAGAAGGGAATAATGGGTTTTAGTTGAGATGAGGAAAATGGATCTGTGAGCGAGAGAATGAGGTGCCATCGAGAATGAGAATGAGATGAAAGTGGGTTTGTGGCTCGAGTCGGCTATTAAGATCAGTTTGAAGAGGAATCGATTGTCATAAATCTGTGTCGAGTTGACAGCGAAGATGAAAAGAAAAGATTTGATGGTCGTTGTTGTCTGTAACAGGGAGAAGAAGCACAGGGAAAAAAAGAAATGGCAAAGAGACGAACCATTAAGATGAATTTCATAAATTGATAAATGGGTTTGTGTTGATGTTACTATAGCAGTGAGAAGATCAAAATTTAAACCCCACTTCTTCTAGGTTTGGATTGAATTCAAATTTGAATCTATGAGTTTGAAATAATGGGTGATGTCTGTTAGAGAGAACAAGAGATGGGTTTGATGATTTGTTGTTGCATAGAAACAATCCGGGAAAGAAATTGATGATTCTGCCGTGATTTTGAAGTTGTGAAAGCCTGAAGAGGAGTTAGGGTTTTTATGGGTTCGATTGAATCTGAGCCAGAGAGAAAGATTTGAGATCGAGTGAAGAAATTGCAGTAATGGGTGTGTTTATTTACGAGATTGAGAACAAGGTGGTATCGTTGATTATTGTCACAATGTTTGATATTTAAGTCTTCTATTTTTGTTATATGACTGGAGTCTTTGATATGTTTCAGCTTCCATATCTTCTTTGTTGAATGGTTGGAGTGGGATGAATATGGAGAAAGCCAAGGAATACATAGTGAATTGTCAGGTTTGTTTGTGTATATGACGATTATCTTCTTAAATATGGGTTCTGGATATGCTACCTTTGACAAATCTCTACAGTACTTCCATCCAGTGCATATTATTTACTACATTACGTTAAAGAAGTTATGACGGTAAAAACACGATGAAGTTGCTTCTAAGAGGCAGCCAGGTGATAGACACATTTTTGTGTCTGATTTGTATCAATTCTATGTATTATTAGTGCTCATTTTTGTATTTATATTGGTGTTTTGTGTGTGTATAGGTGATTTTGAAGAAGTAAACTCTTGTGGAAAAAGTTGTTCGAAAAGTGGTAGTTGGACCCCCAAAGAAAATTACTAAAGGCACCCAAGAAAAGTGTTGAAGACACCCCATAAAATTACTAAAGGCACCCAAGGTTTGGATAAGGGCTCCCCAAATTACTAAAGGCACCCAGCAGAGGGATAAGGGCACCCTCTTCTTCTTCACATTCAGAAGAATTTTGGCGGGAAAAATTGAGTTACACCTACGATATTTGCTGGATCGATTTTGGAAGTGTTTTAGTGAGATTCAATCGCGGAAACGGGTTGGTTTGGGCCTGTTGCACTTAAACAGAACTGATAAGTCCACCAAATTCGATCAAATAGGGCTGAATCATCGGTTTGGAGAGAAAACAGGGCACGCATATTCTGTAGAGATATTCTCGTTTTTTTTTTATCCATTTTAGAAAGGATTGCCTATGTCTTAAGGGTGTTTGACTCCAGAAGAGACATGTAGAAACGTGTTTGGGGTGTTTCAACAGCTGCAGACACGTGAAAATATTCTCGAGTTATTTTTATTAATTGTGAGAAGATATGGGAACTAAAGCCGAAAGATTTGGTGATGTCGAGTATAAATAAGGTGTTGGGACGTCAGAGATGGCGGTAGAAGACCAAGAGAAGGAAGAAAAATCACTCCAGAAAATTCTTTTCTGTTGCTGCTGAAGAACACGAAGAATAAAGGCTACGACAACGGTTTCTTCAACCTCTCTGCCACGGTTTCTTCAACTATACGTTTATCTTCATTTTACAACATTTATCTTGAGCATTTACTGTAACAGTTAATCTGTAACGCCTGAACAGCGTTGCTATTTTACTGTTTTATTCTTTTAAGTATATTTTCATATTCTAAACACTTTTTGAGCCATGTATCAAACTTTTGAAATTGTTTTGAGCATGAAGGGCTAAATACCTTTGTTGAGGCGACGGAGGGAGCCAATGTTCCAAGAAAAGTGGTATATCTCTATTTTAATTGATTTTTGTAATTTATTTTATATGTTTTGATT
This sequence comes from Papaver californicum, assembly GCA_023531435.1. Taxonomy (NCBI): domain Eukaryota; kingdom Viridiplantae; phylum Streptophyta; class Magnoliopsida; order Ranunculales; family Papaveraceae; genus Papaver; species Papaver californicum. The sequence continues at coordinate 8,189,464 of JAJJMC010022854.1, forward strand.
AAAAATTGATTTAAGGATTTTTATTAAGCAGTTGTGATTTCTTTTAATAGAGCATGCTTAGCCTAGGGTTGTTGAAGTTCTATACTTTCGATTTACAATTTTTACTTTGAAAATATACTTTTGCAACATATTAGAATAACTTTAAACGTAAAGAGTTGCATGAATATTAATTATATTGAATCACTTTAATTGGTTAATGGTGGAATCCTGAGTCTTAGTGCTTTTTTTTTATAAACTTGATACCAACTTTGTTTTGAGTTTTCTAGTTTAATTATTAGAATTTGAGTCTAAAACTCAAATCTTTACAAGTTCTGAAACAAACCCATTCTTACCACCATCTACAACCACATCACCTGGGATGTCAACGGTTCTGGTTCCTCCTGGGTACCACTAGACCCGGACCCGGTTTAAAAAGGTGAGTCTGGTCCTAATTTAGTTGATCCGGATCTGAATCCGATTAAAAACTTAAACACCCGCTGGACGAGTATCCGTTGGGTCTCTGAAAATTAATTATATCTTCTGATACATTTATTTTGTCTTATTCATGTTGGCTTGAATCTAATAAATTTGCATATAAAATTATTGTTGCATTTGTATAAATGTTCTAATGAAAGATAAAATCTAAGAAAAAAAAAGAAAAAAGAAAAAAGAAAAAACTCAAACAAAATTAGGAGAAGCCTTAGAATTCTTAGTAAAATTAATAAAAAAAACTAACACATATTCAGATACCCGATATCCACAGGTATCCTGCGAGTAATATTGTTGCATGTCGTAGGTGCACAAATTAATTCTCTTATCTTCTACTTTACTAATGAATAATATAGCATTTAAATAGAGTTCTTTCCCACGAGGAGCGAGGTGTTCTAGTTATCAAATGTCATGAAAAGGTGGGTTTGTTTAAGGTTGAAGTTAAACTAACGAAACAATTAAAAGTGACTAAGATGCAAGCAATGGAGAGAAATATGATCAAGGAATCCTTCTTCGTCACTAAACAATCATTGAGTTAGTATACTCATCTATTATTCATTCATCACATATTATCACCAACTGTAAAATAGCAGGTACGCTTAGTTATCCCCAAAACTTCTACTATCACCGGATAACAGGTAAGATTAGTCATCAGATTTTATCCAACTGAGCCGCCTTGAGGTACGCTTACAAGGTGTAACTCAATCGAATGCTTTAATTTTTGTGAATTTAGGTTTGATCCTAGTAGTTAGACTCAGTACGCTTGGTCCACTTTCTAGTATTGCTCTTACACGCGATTGCTCCACATAATCCCTCAGTAAGGTCTCACGTTCTTTACTTAGGTAAGATGTTATGATACAATTACGGATACCCAACTCTTACTTATATTAATTAACAAATCAATTTAGTTGGCCGCGTAAACGATCTATCAATCAAGCATAAACATTCATATCAGTAAGAACAAACGATAATCATGTGAAGAACTTCAAATTAGATTCATATATAATAACTCAAATTATGTTTAGAACTTAAACCTCATCCTCAATCAATTAGGTGTTTAGATACTCATGGATGTAGAAGTATCCATGATATACATATAAGAAATAGTTAAGAAATCGTTACGATAATGAAACCGCTTCAAAACCCTAGCTTTCTCCTCTTTTGGTGTTGTTGATCTCCTCCAAGACTTGGAAAGTAATGTAAAAGTTGTAAAAAGATGTCTTGTTAATGTCTCGTGAGTCTCCTTTTATACTAATCCATGATATCTAGGGCTTCGAATCCTTCCAGGATCGGGTTTCCTCTTTTTAGAAGTCAAAAACACGTCAAACGGATCCTTTGGGTTTTCTTAAGTCGGTATAGATATTTCCCCACTAACAATAACGACAGTTGGTAAAAGTTTCTGCCACCAAACTTGCTACATCCGGCATAGATTGGTTGCTAATGAGCAATGCCGACTATTGAACTGTTGGTGACTTTTTCTTCGTCTCGACTGTTTTGTCCATAACTTCTTCGTCCGAACTCGGAATGACCTCATTCTTTCGCCGTTCACTTTGTATTCACGTTATATTTAAGATAATATCAATAACTCCTGTATTTGAATGAGTATAATTTTAGCCCTTTTTTACTTGTAGAACTCAATTTCCTTGGTCATTTCATGTCGCAATGAACTTCGTTCTTCTGATTTGGCCTTGGAATGCTTGAATACTTGGATTAATTTACTTATTAGCTCTTTTGTATCCACTTTCACTCTTACTAGGATGATTCACCTAATACAAGATATAAGATAGAAAACAAATGTAATAACAAGTAATATACAAAAATTATAGCTAAAACAAGCATGAATTTGACACTAAAAACATGTGAATTATGCACCTATCAAATACCCGTTAGGACCCGCAAACTTATCGATTCATAACGGTTATACTCGTAGGGTACCAATATTGTTAATGGGTTCAATCTTGGAACCCGAACCCAATTTCAGATGATTGGGTACCCATTAACAACCCTAGAGGGAAGTAACTTTAGGTAGGGCAGCACATCGGTCGGTCGGCCGTTTTTTTTGTCAAAACCGACCACGGAGCCGACCACTCTATCGGTTCACAAAAATGAAACCGGTACCGAGCCGACCTACACTCGGTTCGGCTTCAAACCGTCCGACTCGGCTCGGTTCGGAACCGATTTAATACGATTTTTGTACTGGAAGTTGAATATTTTTTATTTAACACATCAAAGATTAAAAATCATGATAAATTTCATTCATAGTTACTTTATGTTCAACACAAAGATCATAATTAGTTAAATTATTACAAAACAAAGAAAAATAAAAAGATCTAAACTTTTCTGTGAATAATTAAGTAAAAACTAAAAATTAAAAGATAAAATAATTGTAATCCTATGAGTATCAGTCATCATCTTCTTAAAGTCTTCAAAATTAGCATTATCCTCACCAACAACATCAACAGAACTAATTATATTCTGGAACAATCATGAACAATACATACCTCACCTAAAACTTTCAAAACCATATGCAAGTCAGCAGCATAAATCAAACCATTATTATCTACATCATGAAACAACTGGATTTTTTTTCTTCAAGAAGTGGTAGTGGTACTGAGAAATCAATCAGTATTAATGATAAGAACCTTTACAAGAAAATCTATTAAAAACCCAATTTTAGAAAAACCTAATTTCAAAATACCCCAATTTAAAAAACCTAGGGTTTCATTTTCATGAAAAAGACTAAATTTGATTTATATAAAATAATCTTTCGATCAAAATTAAAACAAAACCAAACCATTAAAATCAAAAGGAGAAATCAGTATATTATTGTTGATAAAACTCATCAGTAGTTTGAAAAAAAAAAACAAAGAAAAAGATTAAGAATAAGAAGAAGAAAAAAAAAAGTAAAGAAGAAGAAGGTGTTGGTGGGTTACGAAGTACTGCTCAAGGTGATGGGGGTGATGGTAAGTGGTGGTGGTGGCAGCTGTTCTGTGAAAAGTCTGAAGAACAGAAGAAAGGAAGGAAAAAGGAAGGAAAAGAATTGAAAAGGGAGGCAAGTGAAATGAGAGTAGTTGAGTTATGATTTAGATATATAAATGTGGTAGGTGGATGGCTAGGATTATGTTTAATAATATGCTACCTATGTTTCAGATTACTCGGTTTTTTCGATATGGCTCAGTCGGTTATACACAATATATCGTACACCGAACCAACCATCCTACGGTTCTGATTATCAGTACGAATGCCTACTATTTGATTCTCGGCTCTGTTCGGTTTTGGTCTCGATACAGGCGGTTCCAACACGGTTTATGTCGGCCCGATCAATTCATGTGCAGCCTTAGCCGGAGGATTCTGGTTAACATACCCAACCGAATACCTAATGCCAAATCATATGTCACAGTACGATGGTAGAGTGGTACGGCCCCAATGAGTAAAATAGAATAAAGAACAAATACAACGTGCACTTATTGGGGCTGTTTCATCAAATAAAAGAGCACTTCGGCGCACTGATCAAATTCTTTACTCAACTTCTAAATTTGAAGATACCGACAGATTACATTCTGAAACCTAAACCTACATAAAGAAATCCGTGCAGTAGTTAGAAGATGACCACAAACGGGGAATAATTCCTATCGTTACCTCTTTTTTTATGTCATCACTGATTTTACTAGCAATATCATTTTCATCAATATTGAGTAACCTGTGTGTGTAATATGCATCCACCCCATAGTTTATAATGACACGAGACTTAACCAATTAAAGCATTGAGAGTGAGTTGTGAGATTGGTGTAGTTTTATTTCTATTGTTGATAGTCACTTGTCACTCATGAGTCACATGTGGACGGAAGAAAAACACCAACAAAAAAGTCTAAGAAAGAACAAAAATTGGTATCATCCTTACAATGACAAAAGCACCAAAAGAAGCATAGCATGGCATCCCATTAACCCTACTATCTTTTCTCATTCTACGGGAAAGATAAAAAAGAAATGATAGCCAAAAAGAAAAGGAAGAAGAAGAAGAAGTCTTTGAAGCATCCTATATTTGTCAAATCTCACTTTTCTTTTCCTTATAATCCCATCTTTTCATTTATCTATATCTCAACAATCATATACATTCTAGATTTATTCTTTAATGACCTAATTTTCTTGTTTCCACTCGATTTAGAATTAGAAGGCTGATATAGGAGTTCCAAATTTGATTGAGGGGCTCCTCTAATAAGACGAAATAGGGACATTATGAAGTAAAACTCAAAAACCCTTTATCCATAATATTTTCACAATACCCAAACCACCCCTCATTAGTAATCTTAATTACATTAATTAGTTAAGATTAATTTAAACTAATCATGATTAATTAAACATAATCTTTTACCTAATCAAATGATTTGATTTTTTTTTTTTTTTGAATTTGTGTTTTGTGGGAAAAAAAAACTTGATGAAATTTAAAAAAATTTTGTCGTTTATTTTTTAAACCCTAGATTTTGATTCAATCAACCATAGTAGCATTTAGATACCTCTAGATTAAACTCTTGATCTTTTTATGGCTCAAATTAGATGAAATCACGATTTGAAAGTTTGATTTTTTGTGATTCAGAGAAAGTTACCGTTGGGTTTCATGTCGAACCCAACCGTAACACCAAGAACATCCAGACTTACGGTTGGGTCTTGTTGAAAACCCAACTATAAGTGGAAGAAAATGAAGAACACCATTTCAACACAGAGTTACGGTTGGGTTATGCCTTAAAACCCAACCGTAACTCATCCTTTTGAGCATTGGTTTTTGAGGTCAAATTTGAGTGTTAAAATCAAAATTTTTTGAAATTATTCAATCATTTTAACTAGATTAAAGGTAAATTGGGTCATTCAAACAAAGAAAAACCGAAAAACACAAAAATTAGACAATCTAATTTTGAGTTCACAGTAGAATTTACGGTTGGGTTTTGGCTTATAACCCAACCGTAACTAATTTTGTTAGCTTTAGTGCATGTTTCATCATATAGTTAAGGGTGGGTTTTGCGTTGAAACCCAACTGTAACTAATCTTCAAACCCCAATTGTAAAATTAGATAAATATATTTTGAGATTTTTTTCATTTCTATCTTGTAGAGAATTGAAAGACGGAGCTAACCCAAAAAAAATGAGGTCAATCGGACATCGTATGAAGGAGTTATGATCAAAACGGTGACATTTTTATTTGTATCCAGGAAGAATTACGGTTGGGTTGGGCCAATAAACCCAACCGTAACTCTGGCCTCTTGGAGGCCCAAAATGCTCAGAGTTACGGTTGG
>JAJJMC010022854.1:8195618-8343492 GCA_023531435.1 Papaver californicum
CAATGTACTATACTATCTTGCTTTCTTATGTTTAGATTATTGTGTTTGTCACTCTTCATTCTTCTTTTAATTCTAATTCTTTCTGGGTTTTTCAGTATTATTTCGAAGGGAGATACGATCTGGTTCGATTTATAAAGACAATACAGAATGCTGGGCTTTATGCTGTTCTTCGCATTGGACCTTATGTTTGTGCTGAATGGAATTTTGGGTAACCTACAAATCAAAATTCATTTACAGTTCTAACTCAAGTTTTGACCTAGTTGAGTTTTCTTGATTTTCATCAATTGACTCAGTTGAATGCATGTTTGATATTGTGCAGAGGGTTTCCAGTTTGGTTGAAGTATGTACCAGGTATCAGTTTCAGAACAGATAATGAGCCTTTCAAGGTCTCTTTCCCCTCTTATCCACAGTTTAATTTTTGTTTTTGGATAGCTGCTGTTTTTGTTTTTGAGTGTGGGTTTTAGTCTTACAGAATTCTTTTGTAATGTAGAATGCAATGCAAGGGTTTACTGAGAAGATTGTGCAGATGATGAAGGCTGAAAAGCTGTTTGAATCTCAGGGTGGTCCAATTATACTCTCTCAGGTTCGTTTTTTGTACAACGGTTGGTTTCATTGATGGCGTGTGTTTTCCGTAAATACTAGTTCTAGGGAACACTAAATTACTCTTGATTTTTCATTGGTTTTGTTTGATTTGTATAATGAAGAAGAAAATGAAATAAAAGAATTGAGTAATAACAATGTTTGATATAATTTAATTTTTTATATATGCAGATCGAAAACGAGTATGGACCAACAGGTATGGCACTTGGAGCTGCTGGACATTCATACATGACATGGGCAGCTAAAATGGCTGTTGATTTAGATACTGGTGTCCCTTGGGTGATGTGCAAGGAACAGGATGCCCCAGATCCAGTGGTAATTTATTTTTTTAATTCATGGGGTCTTCGTTACTGTCTAGTGTTCATAAATTTTCATCATACTTAATAACCTTGGAGTTTTTTTAGCTTACTCAAGTTGCCTTTATGGCCAAATTGTTGCGATTGTTGAAATTAATTAAGAATCAAGTGGGAAAATTCTGATTTTTTTCCTGGATATCTTCAACAGATAAGCACATGCAATGGATTTTACTGTGACGCTTTCACTGGCAACGGAAATAAACCAAAAATATGGACTGAGGCTTGGAGTGGCTGGTAAATTTGAATTTACAATTCTTGTTAATGGATATGTTGATTGTTAATATTTTTTTTTGTCTCACTGATTATCATTTCTTACCAAAAAAACATTAAAGGTTCTCGGAGTTTGGGGGTTCAATCAAACAGCGACCGGTTCAAGATTTGGCATTTGCAGTTGCACGATTTGTACAAAAGGGTGGTACTTTTGTTAATTACTACATGGTAAAATTCTCTCGTTTCTCAGTTAAGAATCAAAAAGTTTTGACATAATATTTTAAAGCTACTATCTGCACTTTTAAGTGTGATATGTCTTGGTATCATTGTATAGATTCTTGATTTTGAAGCTATGATAACCTGAAAGTTTGTGTTACGTTTGTTGCTATAGTATCATGGAGGAACCAATTTCGGGCGAACTGCAGGGGGACCCTTCATTACCACCAGCTATGACTATGATGCCCCACTTGATGAATATGGTGAGTAAACTTAATCTAGACACACTCTATGATCACTTGCTTCTGATGGAAAAAAAAACATTGTTTTAATGCTCCATCTCTGATAAAAACTTTCAGGTTTGATCAGGGAACCTAAATATGGACATCTGAAAGAGCTCCATAAAGCTATTAAGCTTTGTGAGCCTGCTTTAGTTTCTGCAGATCCAGCTATAACTATTTTGGGAGAGAACCAACAGGTAGCTGGCTTTGTTTCTTTGATTTGGAAAACTTCCCCCTATTTTTTATCTTTAATTAACCAAGTTAACTTGACAAATTTCATCTTGCAGGCAAGTGTCTTTTCCTCGGATGGAAACTGTGCAGCTTTCCTCTCAAACTTCAACGCAAGGTCTGCTGTCAGGGTTATGTTTAATAACAGGCATTACACACTCCCACCTTGGTCAAGTAGCATCCTTCCCGATTGTGAAAATGTAGTCTTCAATACGGCCAAAGTAAGTCTATTCTCACGAGGCTTAATAAAGAAGTTGGGCTGATTGGAATTACTGTATCTGAATTCATTGAAGCTAGCTGATTTTTCTATTTCTTGTATCCATCACAGGTTGGTGTTCAGACATCGAAAATGCAAATGTTGCCTGCTAACAATAAATTGGTTTCTTGGGCGGCGTACAATGAAGAAATTTCTTCACTGGGTGACGATAATAAGATGATCACAGCTGTGGGTCTCTTAGAGCAAATTAATGTTACAAGGGATGCAAGTGACTATCTGTGGTACATGACTAGGTGAGTTAGGATTATTATTAAGTTGAACCTTTACTAACATATGTGTGAACTTGAGTAATAAATATGCAAACAATCTGTGGTACATGACTTGGTACCTATCAGCGAACTTCAGTAAGTGATATGTAGAATATGGATGATGAAATGCTTTACGATCAATAATACTGGATTATAGTATTCTTCAGAAGGTTGAAAGATTTCTGTATGTCTATAACTCTTCATTTTATATTTCCAGTGTTGAAGTCAACCCATCCGAGTCATTTCTGAATGGAGGAGAATGGCCCACTCTCATCGTGCAAACATCAGGCCATGCTCTACATGTGTATATCAATGGACAAATGTCGGGTATGTTGATAGACGACAATTTTCTCTAGATTCAATTTTGCTGATAAATAAGCAGATGAGATAACACTTCTCAGAAAAGAAGTCAAGCTGATTCACTTTTTAATGCTGTGTTGCAAATTTAGGGTCAGCCTACGGGACAAGGTCGAATAGGAAATTCGCATTTACTGGGAAAGTCAACCTGCGGGCTGGAATAAATAGAATTGCACTGCTCAGTATAGCAGTAGGCTTACCGGTTAGTTATTTTCCAATTCTGTTGATTATATCATCTTAATCAAGGTAAAATGTATGTACATGTTGGCACTGAACAATAAGATGTGTTACGCTATCTAGCATCCTTGCTAACTATTTCCATTTGTTGGGATTTCAGAACATTGGAACTCATTTTGAGAATTGGAATACTGGGGTCCTTGGTCCTGTTGCACTCCATGGTTTTAAAGAGGGTAAAATAGACTTGACCTGGGCAAAATGGTTTTACCAGGTGAGAGATTTTTTGTCTTTGTGATTGCTTCATATCTACTTCCTAATGAAACAATTTTGACTTTGATGGTCCTTCCGTTTTGGATCCTGCTTTATACAGGTTGGTTTGAAAGGAGAAACTATGAATCTTAGATCTGTGCATGGGGTTTCATCTGTGGATTGGATACGAGGTTCTTTGGTTGCAGAAAAACAGCAGCCACTAACATGGTATAAGGTAAACTTACAATATATGTCATGTCTTCCCCAGTGAGTGATTGGATTATGTTTTTCCACTTCTTGCATTCTTCTAATTCTCATAAATTTGCAGGCTACTTTCGATGCACCTGGAGGAGATGAGCCATTAGCCTTGGACATGAGTACTATGGGTAAAGGTCAAGTTTGGATTAATGGAGAAAGCATTGGAAGATATTGGAGTACTCCTGCAATTGGTAATTGCGCTCACTGCAGCTATGCCGGGACATTCCGACCGCCAAAGTGTCAATCTGGTTGCGGGAAGCCGACTCAAAGATGGTAAAACTCTCTGCATTGTTATTTTGTGAATAATTCTTCTTTCTTCTAGGAAGGAGGCTAGACCAAACACATTTCCAATGGAAGATCAAATATCATTGATTATCTAAGTTTCTTACCTGATGTGTTCAATATTATTTTATGATATTTCAGGTATCACGTACCTCGTTCGTGGTTAAAGCCAACCCAGAATCTTTTGGTACTTTTCGAGGAAATTGGTGGGGATACATCAGGAATTTCTCTTATGAAAAGAGTAGTTACTAGCGTTTGTGCTCAAGTATCTGAGTATCACCCTACTACAAAAACCTTTGAACTTCAGAGCATTGGCAAACATGATGAGGTCCCGAGACCCAAGGTCCACCTTCAGTGCCCACGTGGACAATCTATCTCCACCATTAAGTTTGCAAGTTTTGGCACCCCTGCAGGAACTTGTGGAAGTTACCAGCAAGGAACTTGCCACTCTTCAAGCTCATATGACATCTTAAAACAGGTACTCAAAAGTCTTTCATGTTTTTAAAGTCCATAAGTCTTACAGTTTGTTTGCTCACAATTGAACGTAGTCGTGTTATTCTACCATCCTTCTGATATTTAATATATTTGGTCTCATCTGGTTTGTCTACTCACAGCAATGCATAGGCAAGGAACGATGCACAGTAATTGTATCAAACAATAACTTCAAGGGAGACCCATGTCCATATGTCCTGAAAAGAGTTGCAGTGGAAGCTGTTTGTGGCCCTAAAATTACTAATAGAGGTTAAGATACCAAGAAGAAGGGAGCGATCAAAACTACTTCCACGTCAAAATACTATCTCTGGGATTTAATTACTGCTAACTGTGGTAGTCCACCAACAAATCAGTGAAGAGGGGAAGGCGTCCCATTTAAAGTATCTGGAACGTCAGTATCCCAGTTTCATACAATGAGCTAAAACGTCAACTTACGGTGTTTTAATCATACTGCATTTATTCCGAATCCTAGATTACGGGTAATTTGCTTCTGTAATATAGAGAGTTTCAGTAGCTAGAAGAGAGTGGATAGGTAAAGGGTCACATAGTGGGTATTACCCTAGTTGATTTCATTTGCTGGTTCATAGTTATTTAGGCGACTAAAGGAGATGGCAGAATTTGCTTTCTTCAATGTCTAGGATAATTCATTAAGGAAACATTTATTCTTCTGATTGTATTCTATTACAGGGGAAATTTAAACCCCGACATGAACACCGTCTTGAAAATCTGTTTGGAGATGAGTGATGTTTGAACTTAAAATTTTGTGAAAAACAAAAGGAGGCTATTGTCCTCTTATCTTTAGTGAATTTGATAATGAATTCATTCATTTTGCTTACTACTTCTGGAACAAATGACTGGGAGAATGCTTTCACTATAGTTTCTTATGTTGGTGTGGGAGTTCTTTTCTTGCATAGTGGTTACCTACCAGAAAACAGCAGTAAAATAAAATTGTGGGAAAATTTTGGTAAGTTACAGCATTTGTACATTAAAGTTTTAGGGCAGAATATGCCAATTTAGTACGAGCACAGGGATTTGAAGTTGAAGTAGACACATCAATTTCACCCAGTTCTGCAACTCGAGTATTTGATTGAGAAATTCAGAAATCATGACCTAGGGCAACCTTTGCTGAATTCGTTGCATACCTCCCAGGCTCCCAATACCAATGACTCCAACAATACTGAGTTTCAATGTAGAATTTGAGGTTTGCAAGCACGCCACACCAGCAGCATACCGCCAAAATACCAATGACTCGTTTAGTATGGCCTGTCTTCGGCCTAGGTTATGAGAATTAAACATCGGTTAGAGCTGATAGACCTCAACATGCCCTTTGTCAAATACAACTAAACTCCTCGTTCTTCGTAAGCTGGTCATTAGACATGCGTACACGGTGAAAATTTGTGCCACTAGTTGCAGTAAAGCGATTTTCAGCAAACAAAGGGATACTTGGGTGAGAGATTAAAGAATGAGCAAGTGGGCTACAGTTTCAATTCGTGTCTATGCCTTTAACAAGTAGTCCAAGGTTTTTTTAGAAGGCCAGTATCATCAGGGATTTCATCCAAATGAGTGCGGATTCTTGAGGAAATGTGGAGAACCTTAGACGACGAGAGGTTGAACAGTATACTCTTTGAGAGATACATATGTCCAGAATATCTTACGGTTTTTACAAGAGCTAGTGTCAGCAGCATTTCTTTACAGTCGAGAATTACCGAGACGAAGAAACCATTGCTGAAGTTACTTCATATTTTTACTCGCAAGACCTATACTTCTTCAACTTGATCATTCACTGAATATCGTCATTATTGAAACAATAGAACAGCAGTTTAAAGCTAAGCAGATTGGAAGCAAAAGGAAGGCACTGCGGATCCAACCAAACCAAAACGAAGGAACAAAAGGGACAAGCATATCAAAGTAATTAATCTCCGAAATACCAAAAAGCACATTCAACATGCAATGAACACTTCTGCTTATATATTAAAAACATCAGTCATAAACCCCAGATATAATTCCTCCACACAGATATGATACAAAAACCCAAGGCTTAGTTAGTTCAGCTTTAATTAGTTCATAGTATTATTGAGGCACACTAAAACTCTCCTCCACACAGATAGACATGGAAAGCAAACTACAGTATAATATGCAACAGGCAGAGTGCTGTGCGGTATCATCTGATTAGCAAGAGTGCTTTGCGATTGTATTCTGCAACTCATCTTTTTTTGCACCCACAACCCTGTCAACCTCCTTTCCGTCTTTCAAGAAAACAAAAGTAGGCATTGCTTCGACATTCCATTCCTCAGAAACAGTCTGCAAAAATATAAGGGTCAAACAATATTAGACTAACATCTATTAAATTTGAAAACATGCTTTCCAACAACACATTTACAATGTTAAGCTTTACTCACCCTCAATTCATCTACATCCACTTTAAGGAACAAAACATTAGGCAACTTCTTGGCAATCTCAGTTAGGATAGGCGTAATCATACGGCATGGTCCACACCATGAAGCAGTAAAATCAACCACAATCTGCAGCATATATGAAACAACACCAACAGTAAGCTTAATAAATCTATGCCACATAATTTAAACTGCAATGCCTATTTGGCTCATCAAAGACAACTAGAAAGGGGAAAACAAAAGAACAAAAACATGACAGCAGTCAGCAGAGACGCATCCATTTTGCATCAAACAAAACAAAATAAACAAAACAAGTACTTGCACCTTTTCAACATAGAGGTATATCCATGAATGAATTAAAAATAGGATTATCTCTAATCCGTAATTCACAAATTTTTAAAGTTTAACAATCCCACACTAACATATACAAGAGAAGCACATAGTGAACTGAGATCTAAGACCAAAACCCTAGCAAACTCATTCAAACAATCTAAAATACTACAAATCTCTTTAAAACCAACAAACTAAGATTAAAAACACACAAACACACACACACACACACAAAACCATAACCATTAATGGAATCTAAATCCACAGAATTCAAAAAAATTGCATGAACAACGAAACCAAAACAATTCCGAAAAGAAAAGGATCGTAGGAATTTTTTTTTACCAGCTTCTTGGCTTCGTTGCCTTTGTTAATATGTTCCTTCCAGACATCCAGAGTGTGACACCCAATTACTTGTCCTTCTTCAACTGCTGCTGCCATAATTTTTCTCCCAATGATAGTGATTTTTTTTACTGGAAAGATTTTCAGAGCTGAAAAGACTGTTTTGCAGTTTTATTGATCTACTTTATACATCTTCCTTGAGTTATACCCCCAGGAGGTTGCCAAAATCACGAAACTGTCACCGGCCTTGCCATGTAGGACCAGAAACGCCTTTGCCGTTTTACTATACACGCGCTTTGGGCTCATATATAACTCATGTGAAGAGCATTTGTTATTGACGATTCACTGAATTGGAGCGTAATTCTCGGCCACAAAGCTTATATTGTCCACATTTTTTTATAATAAGATTTAACATTGCGTCGTGAACTAAAATAAAAAGTTTATTAAAAAAATAAAATAAAATAATTTATATCTTGTTAGAAACTAAATTAGCAGATAAACAACTGCATAAAAGAAACATCAAGAGAAAAGAGAAAAGAGAAAATTTCTTATCAGTAGAAACTGGTGTGTAGTTATTCGTGGGAAAATAAATTAAGAAGCTAATTTAGAAAAAATGAGGTGAGCAGGTGATAATTCTTATAATCTTTAAACATTTATAATGTTGAAGTATTTTCTTTAGATTCGAGAGATCGATCTGTACAATCCTGGCCTAAACCAAGCAATGGTCGTTCCAATCTTGCTTCAGTCATAAAGGAGAAGGGTTGGTCTTAGGGAGGAAAGCGAGAGAAAGATTGATGTCAGAGTATCAGACTCTGTAGGATGTAGTTAGGCGTGAATAGTTATGAACAATTCTCTATGTGTGAGAAGATTGTAGAAAATCTGATTGTTCGACTTATGTTGTTCTTGTTAGACTTGTCTCAATAGATTGAGGAATCTATTTATATTATAGCCATTGTAACCGTTAACCTGACCTCTTCTCTTCAAGGAAGTGTCGATGACTGAATAGTGGTGGAGTGAAGATGGTGGAAAATGTGTTGATAACCGTTCCCCACTTTGTTTGAGGTTGAATGGACGGTTGCTCAACCTACCACTTCTCTACTCAACTGCTAATCGAATTTTCCAAATTCTCTTTAGTGGGTGTACTGCTGCACCACGTGTCATAGACCGCCAGACCAATAAACTAGTGAATATCCCCCCATTTGTGACATCTTTAATGTCTCGTGTAATTCCGAAGCATTTAAGCACTATTAGTGTTAAGTCGAATGAGGCCTGCGTAGTTGGTCTCTTGACTAAAGACATGTCCTGCTTGACTAGCCTGATGAGTCTAGCAAGATCAAAAATATGTATTTATTTTATTTACGAGGAACAATATGTGTTGAACTAGGATCATTTGCATTGAAATTCTTGTGTTGTAGAAATAAATGTAGCATACTGAGCATAAGCATATATATGTAAGTGATCGAGGCTTAGTATGGACTTTGATAGACAAAGGCATGACCTGAAGACTTGGACGGACAAGTTAGGGTTTGGAAAATTGGATGTGTGAAGCAAGCTTGGATGGACAAACACTGCTAGCATGGATGGACAAGCATTGCTAGCTTGGACGGACAAGCCTTGTACATGGAGCTAAGGAAGACAAGCATTAAGAATATATCTAAGGCGGACGAGCTTAGCTAGGGCTAATACAGACAAGCTTAGAAGTTAGCTAAGACAGACAAGATTAATGCTAAGCTTAAGACGGACAAGCTTAATGCTAAGCTAAGGCGGACAAGCATTGTGCTAAAGCCCTAAGATGGACAAGCTTAATAGTCCCGACTAAGACGGACAAGCTTTGTGGTATCGACTAAGATGGACAAGGTTTGTGGTCTCGTTAAGGTGGACAATCATTAGGAGTTAAGGCTGAGACGTATAAGCATTAGAAGCTAATGCGAACAAGTATTAGGAGCAAATACGGACAAGCATTAAGAGTTACTGCTAAGACGGACAAGCCTTGTCCATGAGATAAGACGTACAAGCTTTGTGACTTAGCAAAGACGGACAAGCTTGTTAAGCTAATATGACGAGCTTTGTAGCCTAAAAAGGATAAAATTTATATCCTAAGCAGGACAAGGTAAGGGGGCATCATCCCCTTGGAATCAGACGGGCAAGAGAATCCTTTTCTCTCTCGACTTCTTCTTCTTCTTTTAGTGAAAGAATAAATAATTTCGTGAAACTTCGTCGTCAGAATTGCACCTTACGAGCTTGATGTAAAAACGCCTTTTTAGGTCTTTGGACCATTTGCTTGCGTCTTGGATGTTAGATAATGAGTTTTTATGTCATTGATTCACTTGTATTATGAAATTTCAAATTGGTGCTTGAATTCTTGTTATGTAAAATTATAGAATGCCTGGAAATATTATAATGAACACTAGTGCCATTCTAATAATTTTGTTCAGGGATGAATATTGATTCATCTAACGAATTTTGATTGTATATGTAATAATATGATGAGGTCAGTCATGTGATGCATTCATGTGATTAAGTACATAGAGAAAAAGACATGGATGAGCACCTGCTTTAAAAATTCTTTGCAGAATTACAAAGTTCAATATTTTATGAGACCCGGGTCAGTGATGGGATTTTAATTATGTACCGCAAGAGAACGACTGTCGATGAGATAATATCCAAGCACGGTTCGTTCCACAGGGATTTTGAAATCAAAATTTTTAAATTTTAATTAACTAATGTGCTAATAACAAATATGGTTGGTGGTTTTAAAATTTTAAATAATCATAAAATACTAAAAATGATTTACAAATGAAAGAAAACCTAGGATGTTGAGATTTCATCACTACTATGCATACTAGATGTGTGCAACCATTCTCTATAATTTTCTCAAAATAATACTCAAGATGATTTTAGACAAAGTATTTACGTCTTGGAAGATATATCTTTCAATTTAAGTATTTTTCTCAAAGGATTAGTAATCATCTTCACTATAAAATGTTATTCTCTAAAAGGAATATTTAAAACAATTAATTAAGAATCATAGGACACATGAAGAAATTATTATCATTATTAAGAAAGAAATAGAACCATATAAAAAATACTCACAACATGCTAGTAAACACAATAGGACTTCCTCTCTAATCCTAGGTGAGGGTTCTAGCTATTCATGGCAAAAGAATCACAAGAAAATAAAGAAGAAACCATTAAATTAATTAATTTAGAGATGTTTACAAAGATGAACTAACTCACAATGTCGTTGAATGATTAAGAACTTACTGAAACAATTAAAGAATTAACGACACCTAATATGTGATGTAAACAAAGAACCGACATTGTGACTGTAGCAAAAAGTATCGCTGAAACTGTTGAATACAAGGGTATTGGCAATATTTTAAAATTGACAGTTCTCACTTGTGGTTTTCTCCTTCTTTTTCTTCCTCGATGCTTAAGAATCCTAAAGTGCTGAAAAGTTTCGTATTTTATTTTTGAACTTTCTGGCAGGCATCCAGCCTCCTCCAATTAATCTCTCGACTCCCTATTTATACTAGAACAACAACTACTCCCAAATCTTCAAAAATATTTTCTTTTTAAATGGATTGAATCTCGGCAGGAAAAAAATGACTTCTCGATCTGATTTCCTTCCTTCGGTGATTTATTTGTTACTTCTTTAGACCAACTCGATCATGTTGTTGCCTTGTTTGTCTCATACTACTTCGAGCAGTTTGGGAACAGAATCGAGTGAACATAAAAAGGAAATCCCGAGTTTTCTGTTATATCTTTTTCTCCGATTAATTTCGAGAAGTAAATATTTAGGATTATGTTTTGATTTTATGTGTACATCTTGTGTACACGTTTCTAGAAAAAATATCTCCTTGTCTTAACTATTAAAAATGTCCAAACTTATCGATCCCAAATCTGCGCAGCTAAGACAAATTAAACTCCCATCAAAATTGATTTGAATTCGAAAGAGAGTGGGTGCCTTTATAAAATTTGTGGGTGCTTTTAACATTTTTTAAACCAATTTTTCCATAAAAGTTTATTCTTCCAAAAATACCTAAAAAATACAAAATAATAATATTAGTACAAAAATTGAAAAATAACTATATAACTATGAGACTAATCAAGACAAAAATATGTCTATCAGTCAGAAACATTATATTTTACCATTTTAACCCTGAAAAAACCCACCATCAACAGTAGTACACCGAGAAAAGCCACTATTTATAGGCTAACATAAGATGAGAAAATTAAGATGGCATTGAGTGTAAGTAATGGCATGCAACCATTATTAGCCATTATACATATACTAATA
Source organism: Papaver californicum (assembly GCA_023531435.1). Taxonomy (NCBI): domain Eukaryota; kingdom Viridiplantae; phylum Streptophyta; class Magnoliopsida; order Ranunculales; family Papaveraceae; genus Papaver; species Papaver californicum. Next base: position 8,207,212 of record JAJJMC010022854.1, read on the forward strand.
GTGGGGTTACAAAATTGGACATGCATATACTGCCTCGTTAAAACTTTGCTAGAAAAAAATTCAAAGGGATAAAACCAAGACAAAGGAAAAAGAGTATAACATATCGAATTACAGATAACATTGACCACACATGCCTCATTAAAACTTTGACAAGGAAAACCCGATGGGACAAAACCTTGAATGAATAAAAAAAGTACAATGTGTTTGAGTCCGATATAAATCCAACTTAATTACTCCCCCTGAATTAAAAGTTTCTCAAAACGGTTGGTGATGCAAATATTATACTGCTTTCAAAAAACTGTTTTACCGTAGCAATATATAGAAGATTGACCACCGGATCTTGCTCCTGGTGTACAACCAACATTCCACACCTCGCATCTAGATTCTTTAGCCGTTGCACACCGGTTTCAAATTGTTGTTTTAACTTCAAGGGTAATAATGAAAAAGGATTCTTGTAACCCTTAATGGTACTTATGTACCAAAGAACAATATGTCTACGTATGTGACGTTTATATCACCTCACGTTCTAAAATATCATAATAATGGTGATATTTTTTGCAGTACAATGAGTACCATAAGCATCAAAATTGAATACTTTAGTTTACACAAATAGGTCTTATGCTAGCATGTTCTCGAACTTTAGATCGAAAGAATATTTCCATTTTAAACGAGATCTCACCGTTTTGTTCAAGTGTGGACTTTAGCATTATAATAGGATTCTTCAAGAACCTAAAGGTGATATCATCAATTCATTTGATTTTGATCTTGTACCAAGAATGTTAAACACAGAAAAGATTGTTCACAAACTTTTCCTATCCGAAGTGGTGATTATGACCAAGTTTCAACCCTGAATTATCTCACGAGGTCAGATGGCTGCCTGATTTAGAAACTCAAATCTTTTAAGGATTCAAACATAATCACCAACCACTTGTCATAGCTAGATGTAATATGAGTCCTTCAGGTACTACCACCCTATATAATGTATCAACATCAGGATAATACTTTAGCTTTACAGAACCAATCCTGGGGTCCAACAGAAAACCCTCATATCACACTTATAGCGATTATATTTCTCTCTTTGCGCTTCATCTCAAACACCAACATGTAACATTCATGCTTTATAATTTTACGATGTGAGTCGGATTCGAACTTTGGGATTTTCGAGATAATTCAATCCAATTAGTTTGGATTATATGCCTATCAATCACGATGTTGATGTTCCTCTGCAGAAGGGTAGATAATTACTACTTTAAATATTTGACAACCAGATACAATCTCACAAATTTTTCTAGTTCATGCATATTCAATAAAAGTTTCACAATATACTGGTACCAACGTCACTTCAGGTGCATTATCATCTCATCATCTTTAATAAGGAGGCGTAAACTTAGAGAAAGTGGATCATATTCCGATTGTCTCCTGCGAGCACTATCGTTAGTTTCTTCAAGAGAAATACATATTATAAATGTGATTAATTTCCCTTTTTACGAGGCATATATGAGGTAGTCGCTTACACCTTTAGCGTGTCTTAGCAAATGACTTGGTCATTCGGAGATGCGCGACTTGTCCTACTGAGAAAACTTTACATGTCAATCGACATTCTCAAAAATTGTAAATTATTTATTTATAGCTACTATACCTATATGCTTTACTCATGAGTAATCTCCAACACCTAAATTTTAAATGTCTTGGTGTGAGAAAAATAAAATGAGATAGTTTCTCGCCAAGTTCTAGCGGCAACTTGATTTTTTATGATCAAGATGGAAAAATGAACCAAATAACCTATTAAGTTGTCTACATTGCTTACACCAACCTTTTGGTGGTGTTTTTATTCTTCCCGACTTCATGGGAAACCCATTTATTTTCCCAGAATAACCTGTGTCAACTTCTGCTGGAGGTTATTCTCTCCCTGGTTAAGGTGCACAAAATATTTTAAGTTATCAACATAATTCACATCAATATTTTGTGTTGACTTTTCTCCTTTGTTTAAAGTGGGAGAACCTTAAAGGTTATCTTACTCATGCCAACTGTTGATGGCGAGTTGTCGTGCCGACAACCTTACTCACACCAATTTTTGGTGGCGGATTATCATGTTATCTTCTGGTGGCATTTTGATTTTCCTAGTCGTAGTGGAAACAATATCATCATTTTTTGCAACTTATGGTTTCTTCCTTTGTCTTGATTTTCAAATAATACAATTTTACTCCTGATAGTTTTGGGGTTTTAATTAATTAAACCACATAAAAAGTATCCAGAAACAGGTGCATAGGACCGTCTTAGGCTATAAACGAGCTATGCCGTTTCCTATAGCCCCATTTTGTTCGGGGTATAATTTTATTTTATTTTTAATTAATAGTCAATTTTATCCGATAGTTATAAGTGTTACGAAAACGTTTTGTCACGGTTATTTATATTACAAATAATTGTGACAATTATAATTGTTACTAAATATTTATAACAACTATAAGCACTAAACATTTAAATTTTGAAGTTAATAACCAATTTTGAGGGTATTTTATCTCAAATTACAAGTTTATAACCCAATATCTATAAAAAAAGATAAAAAAAATTGGGTGGCATTCGTTCGTATAGCCGGATCCAAGTTATCGCTTTAAATATATAAATTTGTCTCCCTAAACTAAAATTCTAGCTCTGTCCCTAATTTGATAACCCATAAAGATCCCTATACACTGAATTCTCCTAAAGCACCGCAAAACGGTAAGATGATAGGATTTTGATACCCTATATAAAATAAACAACAATCGCACGATGTCTACAATGCAGACAACGACAAGTACGGGTCGAACTCACATGGAGCGGGGACAATACTGCAATCAATATTCTTAAAAACTAACCAGAAACAATATTTTGGGATTTTTAGATTTACGAATAAAATAATAAAATAAAATAAAATAATAAAACAACTAAGCAGAGAGAGTCGGTAACCAGGGTTTTCAGTATCCACCACTATTTCTATTTAATTACTGAAGTGAAACATAACTCCTGAATATTCATCTATTGTTCGTTCTATCGACATCACCTATTATATGTATGAGAGTCGCAAATATCACTGGGACACCCTAAGCATGGCGCATCAAAATCTCTAAGTCTCATGCATACACCATCTAATTGCGTTAGCGAGAAAATAATACAAAACTAATTATAGATTCACAAATAATATCTGGCTCTTCTAAGCATACCTCATCTATGGATTTAACCAAAGCATGAAATATCAAAAAAGTAGACAAACATATTTGCTATCCTATTAATTCTGTGCATAGGTTACTGTATTGTACAGAACCGGTGAAGCAACAACTAATTTTTCATTAAATCAATAAATCAAAATCATGAAATTAATCTACTCAAATCATAATAGTCTGTATCAAATAATTCAATTCAATTGATCTAAAACTTTGAGTGGTTTCAACATTAAACCCTAGCTACAAAATAGTTAGAAAGACATAGATATGGTAGTGGATTTCTCAAAACCCATAAAATAATTACTAGAAAAGTAGAGAGAAAAGGATTAAACCAAAATAGAACAAGGGCGTTGTTTCCGTCTTCACACGTTAGACCTGTACAGAAAACTCCACCTGCTTCTCTTTCTGTCTCTGTACATAGTCGCTTTCTACCTTGTCTTTTCTAATCTCTCGTTCACCGTACAGGCTCCTGCTCAACCTGTCTCTCTCACCTCCTGTCTTTTCTCTCACTCTCTCACCTCAGTTCATGCCTCCCTTATTAACCAACGTCACCTCTCTTTAATCCCCTCTCCCTTTTTCTTTCTCTCTCACCTGATCACCGTACTATTTCCACAGCCTACTCTACCCTAGCTCTCCCTTCACTTCCACCACCTTCTCTCCGCTTTCCCAAAAATCCCCGACCTAGCTTCCCTCCCTCCTTTCAAACCGTATCCACCTCTCTCTACCTACTCTCCCTAAAACCTAAAAATCCTAAAAAACATAAAAAAAAAAAAAGATACCAAGAAAATCCTTCACGTGCCCCCCTTATTTCCACTAAAACAAAAGACCTTTGGACTCCTGCTTTAGTCCTGCATTCATAGATCCAAGTCCACCAAAATGGTATCCAATTTTGTTACTTAATCCATATCAGCACTTTATCCCTTTAATTTGTTATGTCCAACAAACAAAAATGCCAAACCTTATTTGTTTTCTTAACGACTTCACCTATGTATTTTCATATAATAACATTTCATGTGGCTCCATTTTCTTTGCACTCCACCTACTCCCTTGTATCACGTCTCTTTCTAGCCTAAACCTGACAACGACCTACCCTTCTTTTCTTAGCCACATCTTCTTTATGTCAATGTGTGTTATAACTTGGGAGTTGAAAAGAGGATTAATATGGTTGTCCATGATTAAACCCTTTCTTTGTTTTATACGCTAATAAGCTGCTTTTGGTACACCATATAAGGCCCAACAGGACCCAAGCATCAGTTAAGCAGACAATCTAGTCCATTTAGTCAGTATAATTATAACATCGGATTTTACGCATTCCACCTAATAAAATAATAAAAATTTAATGATAGTAAAAATTCAAGCACTAGCAAATATAAATTAAGCGGTAAATATGTATGAGTTATGCCCTATAAAATACCCCCAAACCTATATTTTGCTAGTCCTCGAGCAAAACTAATCTAAAAATAAAATAAAATCCTAACTCACTTTCACAGGAATCGTAACTACATTTATCATATGTAATAAGCATTTAAACCCCTAAGTGGACTTAGCGGACGAGTTTTGTCTCGTGAGGGTTTACAAGAGGTATACCCACAAAACCTTACTCCAAATTTTAGCTACATGTGAACGATTAAGGATAGACACCAAACAAGCTATTTAGTTGGCGTACTAAATTCTTCGACTATAAAAATCATTATCCTGTATGAATCCAATTGATGTACACGAGTTTGCACTCAGCGTACTAAAATTCATATAAGAATGCAATCTCTACTCAAATAATCATTGAACATCCAAAACTGGATAAAAATTCACATTGCTCGAAATCAATCAAATTCAAACACATGGATATATTAGAAAATGGATATAAAAGTGATGAATGGTGCATATGTTGACTAAGATGAACGGTGTTTCCCAAAATATTAGTATAAAGTCCGGCTCGGATGCTCCTATTTTTATTATTATTCCTATACATAATATATTTTTTTTTTTATTTTTTTTTTGTGACTACATGATTAGATCTTTCGAATCTAAGCGCATACTCATTTTCAGCAGATTACATGATAGCTCCCATGGATCCTGCATTCCACGCTTTCTTAGGCGACGGAGACAGGGAAAACACACACATATTATTGTCAAAGTGTCAATTTTTTTAATTTATTTTTTAACAAAATTAAAATTCTAATACATCCGAGCTATGACCTTATGGCAATACTAGGGCCCCACCAAATCACTTAGAGAAACATAAAATTGCAAAAATAAAAATAGAAAGTGATATGTTTATGATGATTCCGAGATAGGCTTGTTCAATGATTATCATGTTATTACTAACACCTGAGTGCATCCAGATATGAATCGACCATTTAGCTGGGCACACCAATTCCTATAGATAAAAACTATGTTTTCATCTACCTAGAATGGTTAGTTTCATTCTGAATAATTCACAAGTTTCTAAATTTCAGAGTTTCTTTATTGGCATCAATTTTCGGAAACTCTACCCCCAAACCTAAATTTAACATTGTCCTTAATGTTTCAAACCGTGCAACCTAAAATGGTATGCAATAAATATAAATAAGAGAAACAAATGTAAATCAAAAAGAAGGGATTGAAACGTCTCACCTGATTGACGCAGAAAAGCAGTATTCTCTGCAACACATATCAAATGATAGTAATAACAAAGAACACTGAAAATAAAAATAAAAATAAACAAAAATCCTAAAATAAAATAAAAATAAGAAAATAAAAGTCTACCTACTGGATATGTACAGAAAGAATCCCCATACACTAATAACCTGAAAATTTGGGGATCAACCCAAATCAAAATATATACAAATGACAGTTTCACAATTATATTATTGCAACACAAAGACATTGAAACTATCAAAAATAAGGGATTACCCCAAAACCTAGTTTTTACTACACTCGGAAGTGCGTAAAGAACAAAATATGGGGATAATATTGGGAAAATATTGATTGGTTCATGCGCAATGTCAGTAATAGGCAAGTCCTCTGGGTATTTGGATGCAAAGTGATCCAACAAAACTTGAGAAGCACACAATTCTAACCCTATATTAGGTAACCTTTGGAAGTCTAGGGGTTTAGAATAATTCGTTAAACTTAAATAAAGTTTCCTCGGAATTAACACATACATCATTACCAGGTTTACGTTGCCATTTTCCATAATCCAAAACGGGTACAGAATCTAACAACACATTAACTTCTTCCAAATACATATCCTCATCGTAGTAGGCTCCAAAATGGATTAAGCAAGCCTCTAACGGATCATTAACACTATTGGTGCTAGAATCAATCATGCAAACAGACTCCATATATACAAAAGAAAATAAAATAAAAATAAATAATTGCTCCTACCCTTATAATTGGAACGGAAGAGTTCAAAGAATTCAACTAAGTATTCTCCCACTTTGAAAAGCAGTACTAGTACCTCGTATCAACATTCAAAATTTAGGGTAATGAGCGTTCAACCTGTACAAATCGTTCAATATATAACTCACAAGCCAGAAAACCGTGAATATTTTGCAGCAGACGAATTTTGTTGAGCTAGACGACCAGCAGCAACCCAAAATGTACCTGAAATAAAATTCTAAGACACAAAACTAGTCAAAAAGAACTAAAATCCTAAAAATAAAATAAAAACAAAAATATATATAAAATAAAAATAAAAATAAAACTTAAACTACGATTAGAAAATCAAAAATACTAATTACAATATTCCATACCGCTCCCCGGCAGCGGCGCTAAAAATTGATAGGATTTCGGAACCCTATATAAAATAAACCGCAATCGCACGGTGTCTACAATGCAGACAACGACAAGTACGGGTCGAACTCACAAGGAGCGGGGACAATACTGCAATCAATATTCTTAATAACTAACCAGAAACAATATTTTGGGATTTTTAGAATTACGAATAAAATAATAAAATAAAATAAACTAATAAAACAACTAAGCAGAGAGAGTCGGTAACCAGAGTTTTCAGTATCCACCACTATTTCTATTTAATTACTGAAGTGAAACATAACTCCTGAATATTCATCTATTGTTCGTTCTATCGACATCACCTATTATATGTATTAGAGTCGCAAATATCACTGGGACACCCTAAGCATGGCGCCTCAAAAGCTCTAAGTCTCATGCATACACCATCTAATTGTGTTAGCGAGAAAATAATAAGAAACTAATTATAGGTTCACAAATAATATCTGGCTCTTCTAAGCATACCCCATCTAAGAATTTAACCAAAGCATGAAATATCAAATAAGTAGACAAACATATTTGCTATCCTATTAATTCTGCGCATAGGTTACTGTATTGTACAGAACCGGTGAAGCAACAACTAATTTTTCATTAAATCAATAAATTAAAATCATGGAATTAATCTATTCAAATCATAATAGTCTGTATCAAATAATTCAATTTAATTGATTTAAAACTTTGAGTGGTTTCAACATTAAACCCTAGCTACAAAATAATTAGAAAGAAATAGAGATGGTAGTGGGTTTCTCAAAACCCATAAAAATAATTACTAGAAAAGTAGAGAGAAAAGGATTAAACCAAAATAAAGTAAGGGCGTTGTTTTCGTCTTCACACGTTAGAACTGTACAAAAAACTCCACCTGCTTCTCTTTCTGTCTCTGTACACAGTCGCTTTCTACCTTGTCTCTTCTAATCTCCCGTTCACCTATCTCTCTCACCTCCTGTCTTCTCTCTCACTCTCTCACCTCAGTTCATGCCTCCCTTATTAACCAACGTCACCTCTCTTTAATCCCCTCTCCCTTTTTCTTTCTCTCTCACCTGATCACCGTACTATTTCCACAGCCTACTCTACCCTAGCTCTCCCTTCACTTCCACCACCTTCTCTTCGCTTTCCCAAAAATCCCCTACCTAGATGCCTCCCTCCTTTCAAACCGTATCCACCTCTCTCTACCTACTCACCCTAAAACCTAAAAAAACCTTAAAAGAAAAAGCTACAAAGAAAATCCTTCACGTGCCCCCCTTATTTCCACTAAAACAAAAGACCTTTGGACTCCTGCTTTAGTCCTGCATTCATAGATCCAAGTCCAACAAAATGGTATCCAATTTTGTTATTTAATCATATTAGCACTTTATCCCTTTAATTTGTTATGTCCAACAAACAAAAATGCCAAACCTTATTTGTTTTCTTAACGACTTCACTTGTGCATTTTCATATAATAATATTTCATGTGGCTCCATTTTCTTTGCACTCCACCTACTCCCTTGTATCACGTCTCTTTCTAGCCTAAACCTGACAACGACCTACCTTTCTTTTCTTTAGCCACATCTTCTTTATGTCAATGTGTGTTATAACTTGGGAGTTGACAAGAGGATTAATACGACTGTCCATGATTAAACCCTTTCTCTGTTTTATACGCTAATAAGCTGCTTTTGGTACACCATATAAGGCCCAACAGGACCCAAGCATCAGTTAAGTAACCAATTTGGTCCATTTAGCCAATATAATTATAACATCGGATTTTACGCATTCCACCTAATAAAATAATAAAAATTTATTATTAGTAAAAATTCAAGCACTAGCAAATATAAATTAAGCGGTAAATATGTATGAATTATGCCCTTATTATAAGACGACACTACAACTGCAGGCTTGACAAAAAAATGAGATATTTCACGTCGTTTTTGTTACAACTTACCTTCTCCTATTAACGATGGGAATACAATCTCATCTGTAATTTAGGCTATAAATAAGACATTATTTCTGTTAATGCTAGTTTAACAACCAAATGTCTCAGGAACAAACAACAGAATCGACATCCTTCTTCAACATAAGCTTCAATTATGTAAAGATATCCATGGACATTTTGTATTGTTCTTCTCATCTTGGTAGACTATAGGTTTCCAAGCCAACCATGCCTAAGCGTGAATAGTTCAAAACCATTAAACTTCTGGTTACTGAAGAGAAAATCTTAAGCTTCTCTACAATATACTTCTGACACAAAAAAATAAAGTTATAAATACTCCATAAAATACTCACTTATCATTTCAAGATGGTAATACACCAAATATTTTGAAAACTTAATAAATTTTTCTAGAATCCGTTAAAATATAAAGCATTAATAACAATAAATTATACACCACCCTGATAGCGTTATTCAAGAGTTGTTCAAACTCAAAATGTTATTCACATTTATTTTAAACTTTTGCAAGGTTATAAAATACTCATGGGGGTTCAAAAATGGTATTTGATGTTCCACTGTCTACGAGACAGATATCCCCATCGTTTATATTGATGCCAGATAAATTACTTCCTAACAGAACCATCAACAAAATCAATCATTAAATTATGAGCCTTATCAGTAACCAAAAAAAAATCATGACTTATTCCTGAAATCTAATTATTTTCATAGATCACTTCTTGAGTCTATATTTTATGGATTAGTATCGGAACACATAATAATTTGGATCATTGAAGGAATTTATAATTTCCATATTATATTATTTTTAGAGTCGATATTTTATGGATTACTGTTGGAATTCATAATAATTTAAATTACTAGAGAAATTTATAGTTTTCATGTTAGACTACTTCTGGAGTCAATAACATCATATAGATTGCTTTGAGATAAAATAAACTAAATTCATATGGTTTATCTCAATCTACTACTCTTTCCACACCCGTCTAGACCTGCTTTTACATCAAATCCCACTTTATTTTTTGTGGCGGTACAAATGAATACAAACAAATAAAGATAAAGTGCATGCATATAGTGCTCTTGGTTCTAACCACTACATTAGATATGCATTGTACCTGCAAGTTTAGGGAGAGCTCTCCTACTTCCATGGCCATGTTTATGAATGTACTGAATTAGTTTATCAGATTCTTCAGGAGTCCATGATCCTTTCTTGATGGTGAAACCATACTGTTATTGTTATTGGTACCATCTTGTTGGTAAGAAGATAAGATTACGATGGTCTAATTATCATGTTTCTTTGTTTCAGACTCTAAGTCTTTGGTGTTGTAGTTTTCTTTGGTTATCAACTGCTTCCTACTTATCAAGGAAAAGAAGGGGTCATATCAAGTTCAAATGGATACCAGTACTCAAGCTTCATAAGATTAGAATGCTGCTGCTAAGAGATGGTCATGAATGGAATTATGTAATGCATATGTTGTGTTTGATACTTTGCAGTTATAATACTAGTGTGAGTCTGTTATGCTATGTGATGCAACGTATGTTACTATATTTTTACTTTCTAAGTGTGTGTTGTGTCTCCTAGTCTGGGTTATGTAAAAATGAACATATTTTTAATAAATGGAGTTTTTGTTCACCATGTCCGTGCAATTCACCTATTATAAATAGTCTTTGAAGTTCCAATGTTGGAAGGTTCAACTAAAGAATTAGGTGGGTGATTTTGATTCCGCTGTAGGAAGCAGTTGATAACCAAACAATCCGTAGGATGTTATTTACTCCAGAAATAGTCCAACATAGAAATTATAAATTTCACTAATAATTTCTGTATGACTAGCTCATAAGGATATCCCCTTGTCTATAGACCCCACTTGATTCGGTAGTTTAATTAGTGAGAATATGCTTGGTTTATTTATAATTTTAATGATTCTTGGCTGTGAATTCGTATGAAAAAATTATACTTCCTCCGTGTTAGAAAAAGAGTTACTTTCTCTTTAAATTTTTGTTCCAACAAAAGAGTTACTTTCATTTTCAATATAACAAACTTTCAAAATTACCCTTGTTATTTTAAGAAATGTTATTATTCTCATTATAAAGATATATGTAGTATTAAACTTTTTGTTAGGGCAAATTTGGAAATAAATTATAAAAGTTATTCTCTCTCATCTTGCCTTAACAATTGTGCAAATAGGAAAAGTAACTCTTTTCCTGAAACGGAGGGAGTATTTTTTAACAATGATAGGGTCAAAAAGTAAACTTACAGTCGAAGATTTTTCTTTACCCCATCACATATAACTCTTGGCTCTGTTCCTGAACAATGGTATGAGATATTCTCTTCTTTGCATAGTATGCAGCTTGTAAATATTTTTGTTTGTCCTTTTCTTTCGACCTTAAAATAAAATCGTTTTTTTTATTTATTTTTATTATTACGATTTCGAGAATCCTCCCAGCAATAATGGGTACTATGGTTTTGGAAATTTTCCTAGTAATGATGGATACGTTTCTTAACCAAGTTATCTCTCTATCTTTTCCACTTCTTACGAGATCAAGAGTTCGGCACTATAAATAAATCACTTCATCTATTTCCACAACAGCCATAGCCACAACACAAGTGAGACAACAAGTTTATCGAAGTTTGTCATGCTATCATACTCCTTCCGTTCCACTTTAGATGATAGTTTGAGAGTTTTTACGCAGATTAAGAAATGGAGAGAGATATGAAAAAATTTCATATATGCCCTTGAAAAAAGTCTTCAAACATTAATTGCTATTAGTATAAATAAATTTACAGTTCCAAGGCAAAATGTTAGGGTACTATTGGTAGTTTTTTGGAAAAATACGAAAACTATCAAGTAATGTGGAACAAAAAAATAACCCTAGACTATCATCTAAAGTGGAACGAAGGGAACAAACAACTTCATCTTCTCTACTTGAACTCTGCTACAAAGAATTGAGTTCTCCGACTAGAACTTACCAAGATCTCATCTCATACTTCTCTGTGTTCCTCCCTAAGATCAACCCTTTCTCCTCCTCTGTGACCGAAGAAAGGCTCGAACGACCATTTTCTTAGTTTAGGCTAGCCTTGTATGATTTTGATCCATCGTATTCTTTACAATTTACCATTTCACCTTTTTATCTGTTTATCCACTAAAACATTTTGGCGACCATAACGAGAGATTAATCTCTTTGTTACAGAAAAATCATCTTCTTAAAAAAAATGGTTGAGATTAGATTGGGTTCAGAAACTTTCAAGCCTCATTCTGTCAATACCAGGGTTAACACTCTGGTTACTCCTGGTATCACTCTAGTTACTTACGGTATCACCTTTATTACACCTAGTGTTACTTTGATCACCACCAGCTTTCTCCCCGGTTAGATTCCTAAAAGAGACAATAATACTCCAGATCCAAAGAGTATTGTGGATTTGATGAAAAGACAAGAAACTCTGACCAGAAACCAAATCGATACGGTGAATACTCAAAAAAGTCGTGTCAGCGTCACCAGACGTACGAAGCCAGAAACGTTCCCAAAACTACCACTGATGTTGACACCTCCCATATCCATATCCAAGATGATGATGAATCTCCTCCACATGCCAAATCTGAAAAAGGAAAAAGCCTAGAATCCAACTTTTTTACTCTCAAAAATTTGGAGAGATTCTTACATACTCGAGGTAAGGAGGGTACGGTCTCACTATATCAGCACCATCCTCCTTACTCTCTTGAAATCCAGAGGATCCCTCTTCCAAGGGAATACATCTTTCATCCTTTCTCATTTTATAAACGGAGTGAGAATGCCCACGAACATGTCTTCAAGCGTGACTCAAATACAAATGGTGGAACTATGCATCAATAGAATGATACCAGTCTATCGTGCTCTACTGGAGAACTTGCATTTCCAATCTTTCTTTGAACTTTACGAAGCTTCCAAATGAACAGCCACAACTACACTTGTCTTAATAGAGAATTAGAAATTTCAAGAATAAGTAAAGTCGTATAAATACTCAGGGGATATGTATCGTCAATGAACAATTCAACGCCCAAATATATGCCGGTGCAAAGGAAGTAGAAGTAAAATCCCGTCAATACTCAACATACCAGAAGCTAGACGCCAACGCCGGCTTCAACTTCAACCCAAATTCTTGATCCATCATAGCGGAAAATTCCTAGAGGCATGGACCCATGGTGGCATCATCAAATTATCTGTTGTCTAGTATTGGACCCAAGTAAGATGTGCACTTATAGAACAAAGGCTCATTTACCCCTTGAAGAATCAACACAATCATCATCGTCAACCAATAGGTCTTGATCACTCATATCTCACCACCTCTTCTAGAAGAGAGTACTCTCATCCTTTGTGGGAATATAAATGTTGGTATGAAGTCACAACGCCTAAGGGTGTACGAAGTCCTAATGGTTTTGAAGCAGGAACTTGAAGGAGACACAAAAATCACTCATCCATAGTGTCATGTTTATGTGAATCACATTCAACATATCTCCTTGTGTAGCTAATGAACACCTCTTTTCTGTTCTACACTTGGGGACTTGATTTTGTTGGAAAGATTAATTGAACTCCATCCAACCAATATGATCTCCCGAGCCAAGCTGGGGATTCAGTGACGTGTTCATAATATTGATTTTGAAGATAAATTTCACGTCTTGATTCTGTCTACTTGGCTTGATCCTTGTTGGTCTTGTTATCTTAATCAACTATTCATTCTCTTTCTTCGGCTACGACATCACTCCAGAAATATGGCTCTGATGGGTCAGGATGCTCCAAACGCAAGAAATTCATACTGAGACATGAAAACATGGTGATGATAAATATAAACTCATCTCCAAATTCCCACGGTAGACATGAAGATGCCATAGTCTTCTACAAGATGTTTTTACAACTTCTACAAATGGGATGCTACATGCTTTAGTTCAGTAACAAGAAAAAACATATAACGGGTGAGGAACGGGGCAATACATTCTTGACAAGGGATGTTCGTCTATGTCGTCACTTTACCATGTCAGAAGGAATCGATATTTCGAGTTACCTTTTAGGAGATACGCCCATCGCGGTGAAGTGCATGAAGTTTGAAAATTCTAGGATTTCTCCTGATAACAATCTCGAACGCGTTTTTCACCGCCAAATCAATTTGAAATCCAAATTTTCCTATATTAGATTAAAGGTGGGTCTTTTCCAATAATTGGGGTAAACTACTGAAATCAGACATCATATGAAGTTTCTATAGCCTCCGGAGTGAACAATGTGCAAACAGAAATTTCCAGACGTGATTCTCCATCCCCAGATCTGGGACCCCGACCATGATTCTCTATCCCCAGATCTGGGACCCCGATGTCGTGGTTCTCCATCCCCATCTCCATAATTATATCGTCATGATTCTATGACCCCAGTTCTGCGACTCCAACGTCGTAATTCTATGATCCTAACTCTTTATCTAGCTCTGGGATTCCCAACGCTAGCTTTTTCTCCAGCGTTAACTCCATCCAGCCCCATGATTTTTCACGGAGCTATGAATTTTTCATAATCTAGCATCTCACAATGGCATCACCATCTCCATCAACTCTCTTATTCGTCGTTCGTTGCTACTCCTACTATTACCTTTGCATTCCACAAACTTGGAAATTGGAAACAATCAGTGAGGAATGGGGGAACGAATCATTCATGAAATTTTATGTCTCTGCTACGATATACAAAAGAACACGCCAATCGGATACACGAGCTAAGAGATATAACTCTTTTACCGAAGAAAATCAAGTTAGAAAATTTACACGGGATTACTAACTAGAAATGGGTGTGCATGTTTTACTGAACTAACAAACTCCCAATGGAGTTTTACTTTTTTCATATTATATCTTAGTCTCTTGGCTTCAAAATTTTGGGTCAAACATCTAAAATCCAACACCGTATGAAGTTTTTACGGCTCCTGGAGTGAATGGTGTGCAAGCAGGAATTTCCAGACGGGATTTAAGGATTTACTAATTTATGGAAGAGTCTGGCACCATATCAACATCCAACTCATAGGGACTTCACCATATATTCATGAGGTCTCCATCTCTAACTCATGGGGACTTCACCACCTATTCATGAGGTCTCCACCTCCGGATCATGAGGCCCTCACTTCTATCTCTAAACATCACACCCTCTTAAAAACCTTCCTTACCCAGGAATCCAACGGTGCCAAAAATTCTCTTCGTGCCTAGAATCCCAAGTTGGAGCCCTCTCACCATCCCAGGATAGTGCAACCTAAAACCCCAAGCTAACAACATCTCCATATGATGTCATACCTCCAATCACAATATGATCAGAGTCATGGGAAGTCAACACCAACTTCATTCATCACTGTCTCCGCCATTCTCAGCTTTTTGTTATTTGTTCATCCGACTTCTAGAATAATACTATCTGAAACGGTATCACAACTGCATCAGAGATAACATACTCATGACTCTGAATTTAGAAGTAGACTTCATGACTCTCTTTGGATCCTACGACTCCTTCTCTCTCAGTGATGAATTCATTCATTCATCCAACCATGGTCATAACCTAAAATACAAGTTCAACTACAAGTAATGTAGTTTTAGCAAGTTAATCATAGTAGATAAATCTAATGTAGCTACAAATACATTAGAAGAATCTACTACTTTTATACCCTTTCAGGAAAAGGTAAATGAAGCTACAGAAACAAGTTCATTCCTGTCTAGGGGAGCTTAGAGTATGCAAGTAACATTTACCTATCTCTTCTATCTATATATGTTATCTTCAAAAAACAAAATACAAGTTCAACAGGTTAACACGCTCCAAGCATGAGAATTCAAGTAAAAGCCATAAGTTTTGGAGTATGAGTGAATTAATGACATAAGGATTCATTATGAAACATTCAATATAGGAGCAAGTGGACCAAATACATAACAAAGCGTCTTTCATGATAGTCGCGTCATGAATATTTTATGTTAAGTTGTAAGATTTCAGAAACTGTGGATAACTGGTAAAGAATTAAGAGGAGAATTATATACCAAAATGTTCACCTTTGTGTCTACTACAACATACTAAAAGGGGCGCCAATCGGATAAACAAGCTAGGATATGGGACCGAAGTACTCATACATATGCTAGTTGAAAACTGTCAGAATTTTATTTGAAATTTTCTTGGACACTTACTATTCACGTTTGACCGACCAAACAAGATCCAAACTCGAATTTTGTACTTTCGGAAGATAGCTGGTCTTTCTTTGATTCCAAATTAGGGTTAACCGTCGAAAATGGACATCGTATGAAGATTCTATATTGTTTTTACTGGAGTGTCTCATATCTGAAATTTTCTGACGACTGGATTAATAGAAGAATTTTGTTTTCTCATGCATATCTCAATTCATCCAACCATTCGAAGAGTATGAAAATGTGATTATGAAAGGTTGAAAGACCCACTCTATGTTCACCCAAAGCACTGGGATAAATAAACTCCACCATATCAAGTTAGAAGACGTCATCAACCTTGTGCCACCATTGTTCCACTATTGTGACTATGTCGTCTCAACTTCTGATGTGGTTGTTGTCAGCCCTATTGCTCAGTGCTTCTGTTGATACAAGATAAACTACAACTCGAGTCATCATCTAATAGTCATTGGTGTTCTAGCTCCTACCTGATGTTGCCTTATGGACATCATCACTAGCACTTAACGTAATATAATAAAACCCTAACCACTGACGTTTATTGCTTACTTATTGGAGAGTCTAATACATCTAAATCCCAAATCCGCGTAAAGGATATTGTCTGAAAGAGACAAAACAAAGTTGATATCCTATTCTTGAATTCAATCTCAATCATTTATTGGACATATTGTCACAATCTAATTCTTACTACGAAATATAATTGTTCCGCACTAAGCAGGGGACTTAATTTAGTTGGTGGAAGTTTGATAAGGGTGAAAATTATAAAATTATTTTCGCATATCAGAAATATCGAATTTACAAATTTATTTTTGTCCCGTATCAGAAATATAGAACCTGGATATCTATCATACTTCCGAACTGAGAATACAAATTTTATTAATAATTGTAGTCATTCTACGCTGATCTTATAGCTTTTCTACATAATATGTATACATATATGCAATACTAGAGCTTCACCTGGATGTACTTTTGATATTTGCAATATAATCTTATGTCAAGCACAATAATTCCCCAGATGAATTCCTTGGCTTCAAGTATCAATGGAAGCAAGCACTTGCTTGGCCGCAGCGCCAACCTTGCTTAGTCCTCGTGCACACACAAACCCTTGCTTGGTCCTCAAGAAGCATGGCGCCAATTCTTGGTCGGCACTCGAGATCATGACACCAATTCTTGGGGCACTCGAGATCATGGCGCCAATCCCATCCTCAGTCCTTGAAAACTTTTGCATAACCTTGACTTCGAACACTTCCAAGCTTGTGTCATTCCCAAGTATGCGCACATCCATGCTTACCGCTTCCAAGTTTGTGTCATTTCCAAGTCTTGCCACTTTGAAGCTTGTGCAATTCCGATCTTAAACTTAATAAATTAACTAGATTAAAACTAGTAGTTAGTTTACCTATTAATCAAAAGAGTCATTCATGTGACCCAACCATCAAATCTACGAGACACCAAACATGTCACATGGGGATACTCATTAGGGTATTGGTTTGGAGGTCTATAGCATGTGAGGTGTAACTGAACACCCACGATGATAAGGAATTAAGTGGAGTGTTACTAGATGAGGGATTTAATGAGTATTATGATTTTAAGAATCCTCCTAGCAGTAATGATTATTACGGTTTCGGGAATTTTCGCAGCAATTATGAGAATGTTCCCAACTATGTTCTCTACCTAACTATCTATCCATCTCTTCCATCTATTACGAGATCAAGAGTTCAACACTATAAATAAATCACTTCATTTATCTCTATAACATAAAGAACCAAAACACAAGTGAGACAACAATTTTATCGAAGTTCATCATACTATCATAAACAACTTCATCTTCTCTACTTGAACTCTGCTACATAGACTTGAGTTCTCCGACTAGAACTCACCAAGATCTGGTTTATCCTTCTCTGTTTTCCTCCCTAAGATCAACCCTTTCTCCTCCTTTCTGAATGAAGCAAGGATGGGATAACCATTTTTTTACTTTAGGCTAGTCTTGTACGATTTTGATCTCTCGTATTCTTTATGATTTACCTTTTCACATTTTTATCTTTTTTTTCTACTAAAACAACTACAAACGTGTAAGACAAGATTTTGTGATTGCGTGAGAGCAAGACTTAACTTCTCAGTTATGAGTAGAGGCCTTAGATGGATACATGATGAGTATTATTTATGATTGTACCGTGGCAACTACTACACTCTTTGTTTGGGAAAGTTGGGATATTGTTTGCGTGAATTATGAATTTTTATGCTGACATTGTTGTAAGGCTATATGAATATACCCAATTGATGTTCTGATGATGTATTTGATCCTAAGATGTGATTCGTGCCTTTTGGATAGTTGTAAAAAAATCACAGCTACTCAGTCATTTAGAGCTTGGTAGGTGGCGTTCTTCAGACTAATACATTTTTCTCTCTCCGAATGATGCTTCATTATATTTCAAACCCAACATCAAACCAGATAAGGGGATCATGAGTTAAATACGAAATTATTTTTATCTAATTCTTTGTATTATGTAGCTGACGTCGATCTTTTTTTTACTTTTATAATACCGTTTCATTTTCCCTTTTCTTTCAATACATAGTCGTTTTTTTTTTACAAAAAGTTGTTTCTTTATTCTTTTCCTCTAACTCTAATAAAGCTTCCTCATACATTTGATTTGATTTTATTTATTTTATTTTTATTTTATCTTTTTTCGCTCCGACTCCAATAAAGCTTATTTATGCAAACAATTTATTATTTCACCATTTTCGCTCCAAATTCACTATTTGTAAAAGTTTATTTGTCTTTCCTTCAGCTCTAACAAAGTTTCTTCATGATTTTTTTTTCTATTTTTTTCTTTTACCTCCCCAAAGCCTCTTCTTGAATTTATTTGTTTTTTCTGTTTCCTCTCGCTCTCACTCCAGCTCCAATAAAGCTTTTGCTTTTTACGTGAATTAATTTGTTTTTTATCTCCTCTCACATAGTCCCCGATAAGGCTTCCTTATGCAAATGATTTATTATTTTTTCCTTTTCGATTCGGGTCCAACAAAACTTCTTCATACATTTTTTTTTAATAAAAAATCGGTTAATATCTAACAATGGTTCTTCATGCATTTTTTTTCTATTCGATCCATATACTATTCTAACAAAACTTCTTCAAAACTACTTTTTTTACTCGTATGATGAGCTCTCATTGCCCAGAAAATATGGTTCCAATGCACTAGAATTGGGGCCTTGTTATCATAAACTACTTAGCTTGTTATCATTGCCCTAAGATGAGATTCCCTACCCTAGAAATGGGTCCTTGTTATCTTTAAGCTTGTGTTAATACTGTTTAACTTGCATATAAACTTATGGAAAAATTAACTAAGACTATGCGAAAGATATTTTTGAACAACTCCTTTAATCAAAGTCAAGTTTGTTTTGTTCTTACTGCCTTGAGATGGGGTTTCACTGCCACTGGAACTGGGTCCCTGCTATTTTTGAGCCTGTGTTAATACTGATTTAGCTTGCTTGTAAATTTGTACAAGAATTGACTAAGACCATGCGCTCCTAGATCAAAAATGTGATGATCAAAATTTCTCTGTAAGACCACTTTTTTATACTTTACTCACTCTTTATCTGGTATCTGCATAGATGTTTTTGAAAAACTCCTCTAATCAAAGCCAACTTTGTAATTCGTCTGAGTTATGTGAGAATTATTGTTAAAAAACTCTAGCTAGTACCGAAATTTGTGATTGATCCTAGATATGCTTATTGTTAAACAACTCTATCTAGTGATGATATATATTACCGATCTTAGGTGTGCGAGAGTTATTGTTAAACAACTATGGATAATACCAAATTTTATGTATGGAAAATTAAAATTAAAAATAAAAGTAATATATATATATATATATAATAAATTGGATAAGTGTTAGAAATACCTTATGAGGTGTGAATGGATCCGACATCAGAAGTAGGCATCTCGTAGTCACCATGCCAGTTTATCGTCTAGTTCATCAGTTGAAAATAATGTATGTCCATATTAAACTTTTTACAAGTTGATGGTGTTCCAAGATTTAGGCTCCATTTTTCTTATCCTAAAACTAATATAATCGTCGCATGTTGGTTTATTTATCAGGTAAGGTCCTTTTCCACTTTTCATTGTTTACTAAGATATAAACAAGACGCTCCCAGTTGTTTAACTATTTTAAGAGAGATTCATCTTTGTTGTAATTTTAATTTGGCGCTTGTAATGTATATGATGAAATACCTCATGAGAAGTTGCAAAACTCTTAAAAGTTCTCGACGAGCTTATGTGTTGCGACGTCATTGCTAGTGGTAGCGTTTGTTGAGTAACATCCAAGGTTGTACCATACCGGATTTCGGTTCGTACCGGTCGAGAGCGATACACTGGTACGCCGGTATACCGGGAAAATTTCGGTTTAAATATCGGTGGAATATCGGTGCCTATATTTTATACCTATAATTTTATGAAAAATTACTAGTTCACATTTTATAACTATAAATATATTTTAATACGTTATAACAAAAAAATTTCACAAAATTTAAAAAGATAAACTAGTATTCATCCAAAATATATAGATCCATAGATTTCATACAAAGTTCAAACTGGAAATACAAAAGAAACAAGAATAACTTTAAAGTTTATCGTCTAAAATACTAATTAAACAAAGATACTACAATTTTAAGATCATTAGATTAATTATAGATATTATCATATGCATATATAATTCTAAAATATCATAAAAAATATGAGTAACAATTAAAAACCCTAAAACAAGAATAATTTTTTTTTTTTTTTTTTAAAAAAAATAAAAAAAAATTGATTGTACCGGTCAATACCGGCCAAACCGGTACAGTCCATACCGACCGATATTTTCGGTCAAATACCGTTTACCGGTATATCGGATTTCGTCCCGCTTTTCGGCCGAAACCGGTAAAACCGGCGGTATACCGACCGTACCGGCCGGTATGGACTGCACTGGTAACATCCTTGTTAGTTGAGGCTTACAGTTTTTAGATTAATCACATCCTTGCCATTGTTGCTAAATTCAGTTAGTCATACGCAGCCGTACTTATGCCCCAAGATGCAGTATCCTTCCCTAAATAAAGGTGTTGTTTGTGTTCTTTATAAATTAATTATACGATAATGGATCTTATGAATTTGTAAGTGTGGATCATTGGATCTCTAGTGCATGTGTTGGAATATTGAGGTAGATCAACAAACTAGATCACTAGTTAGATCGACGATCTAGATTGCTAATTGAACCAGTGAGTTGGAATGCTGGGTCTAGCGAGTTAGATAGTTGGGGAGTGTTGAGTCTAGATTGGTGGACCAAGGGTGCGTGAAGGAACAATGAGTCATGGGGTGAGTAAATAATGATGGTTTTGGCGTAGTGATATATTCACTACACCAAATTTAGCGTTTAGCAACTGGGAAAGGATGTTGCAAAACGGGGTTGTAATATCAATTAGCCGTTACAAAAGGGGGTGAAACAAAATTTAGTAATGAGCATGTCGTCGTTACTAATTTGTTCGTGTAACGATATTTATAACGGTTGTTTTGCCGTTACAAAATTTCAATTAGTATCACACAGAGAGCCGTTACTAAATTTTTACCACTGTTGCAAAATCTTGACTAGGTCAAAGAAGACCGCTTCCATTTTTCTGGTAAAAAATTAGTAACAGGTTTGCCGTTGCTAAATCTTTTTATAACATAAAAAAAAATCAGTCTTCATTGACCTAGTCAAAATCAATTTTCCCCCTTTACCACTAAAATTGATATTCAAATGTTCAATAATACATTTCAAACACAAAGTCATTCACTCATTCTACAAAAGAAAGGAAGCAAACTAAATCGAATAACTATGTTTCGTTCTTGTAACTATATTTCTTCTAAATTTCAAACTGAGGTTATAAGCTCTTCCAATAAATGAGAGAGTTAACATCTTAACCTCACGAGTCTGTAGTTCAAGCTTGTTCATTGCAGCAGTTGCACCACTAGCTGCTTGCTATGTGCTAATAACCATTCATACTACCTAGTAGATGCAAACACAACATAACAAAGAGATTAGTAAGATACACTAAGAATAAAAATTACAGACTATAATACTTAGTAAAAAAGGAACATGAAAGACAAAGAGAAAGGGTAATCACCCTACATATAATTTTAAAAAATTATATTAGGCCAGTTGAGAGCACATCAGAAGCTTTTCATTTTCTCGGAGAAGTTGGTACAAGCTAAGTGATCCTGCAAAAGGAAGACAGGTTCACTTCATAAGTGGGAGTAGTCATTTGATAGCAACAGGGAGATATAATAGTTCCTTCAAATTTCCAATCCAAGGAACAGATAAGGAAAACGACATAAGCTGGAAAACAATCACGGTCCATACCTTATAGTTGCAGATTATATGGTTGTAAAATCCTAAGAAGTCTCCGTCCATATCTTATAGCTACGGATTAATAACTGCAGAGAACAAAAAAAACAATTTTTTTTTAAGAATTAATAACCTTACAAACAAGATTATCGACGATGGAACAAAGCATAATAGCGAAACTATTTCCATGATCTGAGGCTCAAACTATGTAATACTACCTAAGAATTATTTTGTCTAATCCTCTATTTCACGACGTCACCAATAGTTTATAATCAGAATAGGAAGGACACTAGATTATTGACTACAAAATGTCCCATCAAAATCTTAACCACATATTAGGCCCATCATGAACCACTTCTGCAGATTCCAAGTTAATCAACTAAAGCAGGACTTCAGCAAGTAAAAACTTGGCTGACCTTCAGTCACTGCAGAAGCTAACATTTTACCTTTACTAACCTTACAAGTCAAATTATGGGATAAAGCATACCTGAGAAACTATCTACCTGATCCGAGGCTCAAACCCCATGTCCAGTATAGAGTCGGCCTCATCCAGCATAAGGTATGTTACTCTATTCAAGTTTGCACGGCCAGATTCCAGCATATCAATCAGCTGTCCTGGTGTTGTGATTACAATCTCCTGGTAGTGTATATAACATAATTTGTAAGAATAAACATGAATAACAAGTAATCAAAATTTTCCAAGGAAAAGGAACATCTGGGAGACCTGTTCGAAGAGCTCTGATTTGTTGTCCTTTTGGTGCACCACCATATTGCATGTACTTCTGATATGTGACTTTCCTATATATTTTGACATTTCTTCTTGAAATTGAACAACCAACTCTCTGGTAGGTGCTAGGACTAGCACAACGGGACCATCGCCTTGTTCTGAGACAAGGTAGGCAGAAAAAAATGAGTATAGAACTACTCAGACATTAGTTTCACTGTCCAACCAAACATCATTATTAACTACCTTCAAAAGTCGGTGGTGATCGATGAAAGGTAAGTTTTGAGCGTGCAGCGAGCAAGAGAGCGATCCTGCGAACAAATGACAATCTATGAGAGTATGTAAAAAAAGAAGAAGTGCAGAACAATTATGGGTTAACACAAACCAACATAACAGGCAAGACCTAAAACACAAAACTATTTAAACTCAATTAGATTACATAAAATTCAATGTTTGTTATCATAAATTGGTTTATATCTCAACCCCCATCAGAAACCCTAAAATCTAATCCATCATAAATAAAGAAAGAACAAAAACAACAACAATTCCATCACCTGAAGCAATTCCAACCACTTGAAGCTTCCCAGCTACCTTGTCAACTTCATTCCCATCTGCATCTAAGCAGTACAAATCATATCAAAGAGAAAACAAAATAAAAGATTTGGGATTCAGGGAAATTAGTACCTTTATTGAGATGGTAAATCGAATTGGGGAAGTTGAAAGCCTAAACCTAAAACGAAAAGGTTTAATAAAAGATTGAATTAAGCAAACGTAGTATTCTTCTTCACTCAAAACCAAAAGGATTGCTTAATTGATCGAAGTTTTGACTGAATATCTAAATTTATGGTTTTAATTTTGGTTATTTTCACGATTTCAATCTCATGGTAAAACCCTAATTGTTGTTTCAGAAAGATCTGAAGTTTAAAATCGATGTAGTTATGGTTGTTAAAGGAATTTCTAAACCAAAGAGGAGACAATGGTGGTGGACGGGCGGAGGAAGATCTGATTTTTCTGTGAAGTTGTTGATAATGGTGGTGGACTGGTGGAGGCGTTTCTATACGAAGAAGGAGATAATGAAGTACCAGAGAAAATGGGAGTTAGGGTTAGAAAATATCCCACTTATGCACATGACACACACAGACCACACACAAGTGAGAGATGGGTGGAAACATACTCGTCTCTTTCTAACCATTTTAAAATTTTGGGCGGAATCATACAAGAAAGTGTTTCCAGGCACACACTCCTTTTGCACGATTTTTTCTCGGTTGTTGCTAATAGTAACATGTCCTGGACAGTTACGAAATTAGTAACAGTGATAGACTGTTACTAAGTTTTAGTAACTGAAATTTTAGGTTACGAATTAGTAACGGCCACATTGCTGTTACTAATTTTAGTTACTAATACACAAATTTGGTGTAGTGATTGATGATGTTTTCGTCGATTGGTGAGGCTAGGCTAAGAGAATGTGGGAAATTTGAATATGTGGGTTATACTTCATCAGACGTCGACAATTGATGTTCATGTGCGTACATGTATCGTTGTTGCTGGTCTTCTTTTTTTTAATCTGACATTGGAAGCATCCAAGGCGAGTTGCAGCCGACACTGAGTAACCATCTAACAGACCACGTTGAAATTCTGAATTGAATATTACTATCAAGAATTAGAAGATGTTTCTGAGAACGATAAAAATCAAATAAAACGATCACTTAATTTTACTAACTGAACATCATTTATTGAACTCTTGTATTACCTCCATTTTTTCCACGCTCTGAGTTTTTTTTTTCTTTTAATTGTAGTTGTTGTCATATTCTTTTTCTCCCCTTAGTTGGCGCCAAAAGTTATTGTAGCAAAAATATTACTACAACATTCCTCGAGATATGTGCTTGATTGATGATGATACTTCAATTTTGACAGCTACTTGATGAATTTATCTTTGCAATCACTTCAAGTCTCTAATGGTTGTAGCAGAATGAAGGTAGGGGATACCTGCAAGGACATTTTGATGCCTCAATAAGTAAGAGCTCTATGCAGGTTTTATGAGGAGAAAATGATTAGAGAATGTGTACATTTCTAGTTGTAATTCCTTCTTTGTTTATAGGTTGTAGAGGATATTATCTAGTTTACTATCCATCCTGGATTCATTTTGACTATGTACCTGGACTAAGCGTTCTTCAGGTTCATCCTTATCTTAAGGATAATTGAATTAATATTATGTATCTAGACTAGTAGCTAACCAGGTTCATCCCCTTCTTTAGGATAATTAGGTTTGGACTATGTATCTGGACTAATAACCAACCGGATTCATTCCTATCTTTAAGTTTGGACATGTACCTGGCCTACTTCTCATCATGGTTCATCTTACCTAGTAGTTACATTGTATCTTTACAGTGAAAGAGTGTGTGGATTCTCAAGAAAATTAGGAACTGAAGTTAAAGGTATTACTAAATATAAATTCCAGAGGTGAATATTTTGAACTAATAATGATAATTGCTTCTCCACCAACCTTTTCACCTCAAAAAGATTCACATGTTTTGGAATGGGTGTTGCAAGCAACAGGTTTCCTAATAGAAAAGTGTTATGAAAGATTCAACAATGAAGATAGAAGACCAACAATCAATTTCTCTAAATTTATATGGCAGAAAGGAATTGCACCAAAGGTATCAGTATTATTTTGGTCAGTTTTTCATGATTATATGGCAACTGTGAAAAATCTCCAGCATCGGAACATTTCAGTTCCTAACTCAATATGTAGGCTTTGTACTAAAGAGGATGAAAATTGGGATCATATATTCTTTCATTTTGATTTTTTTAGTCAGGTTTGGCATTATTTTACAAAGAGTTTTTTAAGTTAATTGGGGTATGCATCAAAATCTGTAACAAAATTTTAAAGTATATATTCATGGAATTGTTATCATGGATTTTCTGGTAGAAATGAAAAAACTTGATTACATAGTGATATAACTAGTTTGGAATGAGAAAAATTAGATGATATTCAACGATAAGTCATCAGGACCGGCCCTTCAGTTAAAGCAACTAAAGCCTTGCTTCAACCCACAAGTTAAAGGGGGACATAATTTATTTTTTGTTTACTTTTAATACTAGTATAAGATACGATTTTTTTCTCAATTTAAAAGGTTGGTCCCACTTGTGAAAGCAAATAATCTCCAATACACCATGTCATAAGAAAGATTAAATGAACAATTATGTTGTCTATTGAACAAGCAATTGCTGAAAGCTTAGATTTTACTTCTATTATTAACGAAGTTGCTATTGAGAATGTAGCATTTTTAGTGGATTATAATTAAATGTTTTTTAAATTACCAATATAATTTTTTATTATATATAATATATTTTTTTTAACAAAGGGTCATAATTTATTTTTTTTGTAATTAGACCACATAAAATACGGGACCGGCCCTCAGATCTAGGACCGATTTAACTTTGGAAGTTAAAGCTTTATACTCGCAACGGCTCTGACAGTGCTTTATTTAAATCCATAGTTGTAGATGCGGTGGTTTTTTAGATTTTAGTTGTAGATGCGGTTGTTTTTTAGATTTTTTGTTAGAGCTCAGTTCATTTGATATTTTCTACTTTTACCAATAAATTCAACCATTTCGTCATAAGAAAGAAAAAGAAGAAGCTCATGATTTTTTCTCACCAAGAGAAAACGCAACAGTCGCACACGACTAACCTACAACACGAAAAGGCACGATGTTTCTCATAACTGGTGTTGGTGGATGGGGACGAGTTAATATAGAAACGTGGCATTCTATAAAGATGACGCATAGGGAACACGTGAAACACACTCATGTAGACGTATCTGATTACGTCGATGGTTCTTAGAAATTGAGTGCAATCACCGATATATCACGATGCTACGTAACACATAAAATACCACGTTAGTTGTAACAGTAAACTTGACAACTATTTCCACTCAAAGAACCAGCTGAAGTAATAGCGATTCAATGTTAAACAGAGATTAGGAATAACCTTCTTTTCACTAATCCAATTCCAAACAAACCCTCGACATGACCACAACCAATAAAACTTTGACGGGATGAAAGGAAGAAAAGGTGATTGTGAGTTCCATTTGTCAAAAATAGATATTCTATTCAAGTGGACAATTGAAAACAGACATTTTTAAGATTTAGACAGTAGAATATTAAGTAGTAAATGGTCCCGGAAAATAAAGAAAGAATCGTCTGCCCGACCCGAATGAATTTGATTCACACAACGTGGCTAATGCAAAGTTGTCCTTGGCAATTTGAATGGAACATTCTAGATCTCATCAGCCAAGAACAAAGGCCAATACAAGAGAAAAAAAGACTTCTTCTTTCTCAACTTCAACGGATGTTAATTAGTCGTTTTCAAATGACTTTTTCTTTTATTTGAAGCAATTCGAATGTATTCCTTCCCAGAGAAAGGCATTAATCAAATGAGTTCACAAACAGGAAAGTTTAATTCAAAATTCACCGATAACTACCACTTACCAATTAGGTAGGCACATAATAATACTGATGCGTATTTTTTATGATGCAAATGAATACATTTATCAAAAGAAAAGATATTCACGTAACAAATTTACCGAGGAACATGCTATTGTACTCGTATCTTTATCTATTTGATTTAATTCTTGACGTTACTACCTTGACCACATTTATCGAAATCAAATAGGGAGTTAAGAGTTCGAATCCGTTTGGGGTGTTCTTCATGGTACCACTTCTTTTATTGGAACGAAGGAACTAATAATGTGTTTGGATATTAAAAATATAAATGTTTTTGTTTCTCCAAAAACAAAAATCAAAAAATAATTTTTTATTATTAAAAATCGTTTCAAAATTCTATATCCAAACTAATTTTTTGTTTTTAAAAAAGCTCCTTCTAGATGTATATCAAAAGGTGAACCCTCCGGTAGAAAAGTAATAGAAAGGGATATGCTTACGGACTTCTGGTTTTGGAGTCGGTCTCTTCGAACTTGACATTTATGGCTCATTTTAAGCTGTTTCTGATGTACCGTATCATCCGCGTTTTGTTATATAAAGGAGCCTCGGCTGCATAGAGAAAAGCAACAAAGCTATCAATATTTCCGATAAATACTAGAAACTTTATCCCTTTGATTTGTGAGTTTAATCGATTTCAAGAGAGAAAAAGAATCATGGCTGCTGTTGAAGAAGGACAAGTTATTGGATGCCATACTTTGGAGCATTGGACTGACAACCTTGACAAGGGCAAAGAACACAAGAAATTGGTAAAACTTTACTTTAAACCTAGTCTCTTTTTTATGGATTCATCTTAATTTAGTGATATAGAATTGGTAGACATAAGCTTATTTGATTGATCTCTCATTGTGAAAGTTTTCCTTATTATGATATACTTGTTCTCTACTTATGTTATGAAGTTTTTTTCTTCAATCAGGTTTACTTTTCTAGTATAGCTTTACCTTGGTAAAACTAATTAGGGTGCTTATGGCCCTGGATTTGAATTTTAACATAGCTTAAGGTCCTTAGTGTCGTGTTGTAAAAGCAACAAAGAGAATAGGGGTTCTTCCCCTCTTTTTCTTTGAGTCTGATGTCAAATTTACTTGGTTTATGTTTTGTTTTTGGTGTTCCTGATAAATCTTCTTGTTAGGTTTTTATGTTGCTCATAACCTTTATGTGTTGTAGATTGTGATTGATTTTACTGCTTCGTGGTGTGGTCCTTGTCGCATGATTGCACCTATCCTAGCTGAAATCGCCAAGAAGCTAACCAATGTATTGTTCCTTAAGGTGGATGTAGATGAATTGCAGGTGAGTTGAATTATGAAACAATGACGCATCTTAATTCAACTCTGTAAAACATGTTTATTTAACAAGCACAAAGGATTTTGGTATCCTTGCCTCGTAGTACCTTAGCTATCTAAAACTTAAATTGAACAAACTGGTATACTCTTGCAGAGTGTTGCTCAGGAATGGAAAGTAGAAGCAATGCCAACTTTTGTCTTTGTCAAAGAAGGAGTTGAGGTCGAGAGGTTCGCTGGTGCAAACAAAGCCAAGTTGGAGGAACTGATCGCAAAGCACTCTTGTTAAACTTTAGTTTGACTGTAATAGACTTATTATATATGTATTGGGAGTTTGCTTTATATTGCCATCCATGTCTGAGGATGTGACTTTGCTATGCATGAATCTGTAAGAGCAGACTTGGCATCTGTCTTTTTAATAAACTCCGGTTTATCTTTTGTTTGAGCCTTGCCCACATTTTCTAATTGAATAAGTGCCAGTAGCAGTATGTATAAACTTGGCTGAATCTAAGAATAAACCAAAAAAGTGCTAGGTACCGAGGGCCACCTAGCGCCATTTGTGGTGTATGTTGTGGATGGCAGTGTTAATGATCGAGTCTCCTGTAGAAAGTAACTTCCTTCAGACAGAGAACAACACAATGTTCACACAATTGTGGGAGAAAATCTTCAGTATATGTTGACAAAAGTTACAATTTAGTTGTTACACTTGGGATAATTATCAAAGCTACTACTTCCACTACAGCTGGATCAGACTCTTAAAGCAGTAGGTACCGAAACCAACCAACAACAATGGCAGTGAATGCTACCAGTGCAGTTAAGAATGCCCAACCCCCGAATGTTACCCCTAAACTGAAAACCACCACAAAAGGTAAACATGATTTAACAATTGCTGTTTTACTTACCCAACGACCTTTGAAGATCAAAATTGCCAAATTCACTACATTCCATCTCCCAGTACCATATCCCAATCTGTTGAGATTATTTGCAACTAATGAGTGACAATTACATGTGAACATGCTGTAATTCCTATGTTGGAATTCTTGTGTGCTCTTCCGTATTGCATCATCCCATGACATTATCTCACTTTGTTGCTCTGTTCTATTGGACCTAATCTGACTTTCGTGCTCAGACATGCTGGGAGAAATGCAGCAACACTGCTTCAAGACAACAATAAAGTAATTAAGTACTGGCAATATTGGAGCTGATTTTATCTGGTTACTTTTAAGTTTTAATGGGTTTAGAGGAAGTTTTGAGAAAACCTTTTCTTTGGTTATCTGAATGTACCGTGTTGCCGCCCCAAATGCAAAGTGGTCAACACATACGAAATTGGGCCCTGCAAAGTCTAAGATGACCCCATCCTCTCTGCATATACCAATGTGGCCAATGAAAGGGATAAACCATGAAAAAACGGGAAGAGGTGACCACACTATGCACATGGGAACCGGGCTCTTTTTGGATCAATCTGCATGATATATGGCTCAGTCTCCCCAATCATTAGAGCACTACCTCCATCTGCATGAGTTTCCATAGGGAAATTTGCCTTAATTTGTTAATTCTTTATACAGTATGCCTGCAAGAAGAATGGGTTGGCCCTTATTATACTGTTAAGTTATACATCGAGTATAGATCCTTTTGCACCAGATATGGCTATAACAAGTTTAACAAGCAAGTAAGTATGACAAAACCCATATACAATACTCCACAGCTAAGTAACTATAAAAGCAGGGTAATGCTGCGAACATGTTAGATACGAAATTAGTGCTTTCCCTATCATCATTAGAGCTGTAGATACTGTTCATTTCATATTTGAAAATTCATGGCACCAAATGTTCCATCACAGGAACCAAATCATACGTAAAAAGATATAACAAGTTAAGCTGGTTAATTTGCCCTAGTAGGTTGGGGATACTTATAACTAAATCTTAACCAAAAGTACACAGTTATACAGATCCTACAGTACATTTAAGAATCAACAAATCCTACAGATCCAAAAGTATACATTTATACAAATCCGAAAGTATACATAAGAAAGACATAACAAGTTAAACTGGCTTTTGTCCGAGTAAGCCGACGATGCTTATAACTTAATTGAGCAAAATGAAGATTGTTTTAAGACAATGGAGTTAGCTTCGATAGCTAACACTCGAATACATCCTGCTAGATGGCAATACAAGTAACTTGCTCACGAGTAAACCAAACAACAATACACACACACACGAGGTGCGAGGCGGATGGGTCTCCCTACCCCTTCACTAAGATTTGAAGTGTTCCTCAAGGGCAATGGTTTTGGGGATCCATCCCGCATTCTCTCAACAGGAAACATGAATTAATATCTCCAACTAACTTAATCAAATTCATTATATTAACGGAAATTAACAATTGCAGGTGTACAGAATACAGATATATTTCTGGAACACTAGAACTAGTAAATATTTATAATTTTAGGATTCATATAATATTCAATTTGAGGTTGCTATGATAATAGATCAAATCTAGTTTCATTTAAAACTAAATGATCTCCATTAAAACTTATAACAAACAGAACCGAGAAAAGGATTTAAAAGCGAGCAATTTACCTGATCTTCGCTGTGAGAGCTCCAAATTTCCGAACCCGAAATCTCAAAGACTCCAACAACATAAACCAGAGAAGGACTAATAAAAGCGTGCTTCGATATATTTTTTTTGAAAGGAATAAACTAAGACCTTTCCAGTAATCTGTACCATACAAGGAAGACTAATTTAGGGGCTTTAATAAAAAAGACTTACATTTATAAAGGGGCTTTAATAATAAGACGGAATATAGATATTTAAAGTAAAATTTTAGAATCTTTTATTCATGATATTTTTATAACGGTTAAAATATTTTTAATTAGTTAATATTAATAAAACTAATTAGCTAATAGATTAAGCTAATCATGATTAATTAAAAATAATTTTAAACTTAATTAAATCAAATCAAAAGAAAAATTTATTTGGTTTAGTGAGAAAAAAATTAGAAGAAATGTAAGAGAATATTTTAGGGCTTTTTAAAAAACCCTAGATTTTGATTCAATCAACCAGAGTAGTGAGGTATACCTCTAACTTAAACTTTTGGTCTTTTAATGGCTCAAATTTGATGAAATTACGTATGAGAAGATGATTCTTTTTTGATTCAGAGAATTTTATGGTTGAGTTTTCATGTCGAACCCAACCGTAAACAGAAGAAACATGGATAAACACCAAATCGTAACAGTTTTACGGTTGGGTTTAAGCATCGGACCCAACCATAACTCACAATTACGGTTAGGTTTTCATCCTATAACCCAACTGTAACAAACAATCACTCGTACAAATTTTATGGTTGAGTTTTAGCATAGAACCCAACTGTAGCTAATCTTCAAACCCAACCGTAAAATTATATGAATAGATTTGAATATTTTTCCATTTCTATCTTGTATAGAATTGAAAGACGAAGCCAAACCCAAAAAAAATGAGACCAATCGGACATCGTATGAGGGAGTTATGATCAAAACGGTGAAATACAAAAAAAATCCAGGAAGATTTACGGTTAGGTTCGACCCAATAAACCCAACCGTAAATCTGACACAAAAATGAAGCCCAAAATTCCCAGATTTACGGTTGGGTTTATTGGGCGTACCCAACCGTAAATCTTCCTGGATTTTTTTTTTGTATTTCACCGTTTTGATCATAACTCCCTCATACGATGTCCGATTGACCTAATTTTTTTGGGTTGACTTCATCCTTCAATTCTCTACAAGATAGAAATGAAAAAAAATTCAAATTTATTCATCAAATTTTACGATTGGGTTTGAAGATTAGTTACGGTTGGGTTCTATGCTAAAACCCAACTGTAAAATTTCATCTTCATCTCCTACCTTTAAATTTACGGTTGGGTTTGTTTAATAACCCAACCGTAAATAATCCTCAACAATTTTTTTTAACTAACCAGAAGAATTTACGGTTGGGTTTTCCAATCGAACCCAACTGTAAAAATTTTCAAAAAAAATTTGTGCAATTTTTTTTACTGTTGGGTTCAGAATCGAACCCAACCGTAAAATGAAAAATAAACCAGTTACGGTTGGGTTTTCCAATCGAACCCAACCGTAAATTTTTTTGTAACCCGATTTGTTCTTCAAATTCTTCATTAGGTTGTTTAGTTTGATTTTGATTGTCATCACTAATACCTTCTACACCTTTAGTAGGATTCTTCATCACGAACTTTAGAGTTTAATCGACGACGAAATTTTCGAATTGCCAATTAATTGATTTGATGGAGAAATTTAGTTGAAATGAAGAAGGAGGAGATATGGAGGGAGAGGGAAAGGTTTTGATTTGGAATTAAATATTTGTAAGGTTTTGTTTTGTTTAGGTTTTAATTGATTGAAGGGCAAATTAGACATTTTAATTGATAGAAAGGTAATATGGACATTTAACATATGAGATTGGAATCCCCAGAATATCCCTTAACACATTTTTGAGTCACCCTGCCTCACATTGCAGCCCCTTTACCAACGTGGGAGCCCCTAAATTAGTCTTCTTTAAGAGTGTAGACTTAAAAGTCAGATAGAGTATCGATTTATAGCCGTTGGATTAATGCGTATATTCCTCGATGGGTTTTAGGAGACAGCACATATTCACGCTAGTGGACTTAAGGTCAAGAATCACAAGTTGAGAAAAGAGGATTTTTCAGAGACTCCGTAAACCCCTTGAGAGCCCTTCCTCTTCTCTTTTTTTCTTTTCTTTTCTTTTCTCCTCTCTTTCTCCCTCTCTGTCTCTCCATTTTGTCATCATCTCTATGGTTAATGGCAAAAGCTAGGGCACCAAAAAGAACTCTAGATTCCTACACAATCAGAGGAACAAACAAGGTCGTGAAAGGTAAAAAAAAATTAAAATGAATTTCTGAATTTTTCAAAATTTGTTAAAAAAAATTTAATTTTGAAAGTTGTGACCTAATTTTTTTGTTTTTTTTGTTGTAATTTGTAGTTGGGGATTGTGTATTGATGAGACCGGTAGAAACATCAAAACCGTCGTATATAGCTAAAATAGAGAGAATTGAAGCAGATGCTAGAGGTCATGTTAAGGTACAAGTCAGATGGTATTATAGACCAGAAGAATCACTTGGAGGAAGAAGACCATTTCATGGAGTAAAGGAGGTCTTTTTATCTGATCATTTTGATCTACAAAGTGCAGATACAATTGAGGGTAAATGTACTGTTCATACCTTTAAAAGCTATACAAAGCTTGATGCTGTTGGTAACGAGGATTTCTTCTGCCGGTTCGAGTATAATTCTTCCACTGGAGCGTTCAATCCTGATAGGGTTGCTGTGTATGTTATCTATCATTTTCATTTTCTCATTCTAAATGTGGCAAATTTAGGTTTTCTTTTCGTAGTTGATATTGAAATCAGGGGTTGTTTTCTGTCAGAATGAAAAAATGTTGCAACTTGGTTAGTGATAGGCATATTTGGTGAGTAAAAAGGAGGTGCCTTTGATGGGTGTTGGTGAGATTTTGATTTCTTTTGTTGAGATGTTTTCCGTGTAGAACTTGTATATTGGAAGAGTGACCCCTTTCTTTTACTTAAGTGCTGGCCTGGTTCTGCTTTTCTTTCTCTGAAGGGGACACTTTGAGGATTGTTTTGCTTGAATTGATATTTTGATATGAATATTTGCCTTATTGGATAAGTTGGAATCCTGTTTGAGTTATTTGTTTTTGTATAAAGTTTGTTTGGCGTTATCTGTTTGTTAATTATTAGCGCCTTTTGTTACAGATACTGCAAGTGTGAGATGCCTTACAACCCCGATGATTTAATGGTTCAGTGTGAGGGTTGCGATGATTGGTACGTCTTTGTTCCTTGGTTGAATATATTCTTTTTCCTTTGGTTCTTGTCTCCAGTTATGAAGAGGATTGAGGAATATTAGGTGTATTGTATTTGGATTTTTCTAAGACACTGTTTATTAGGAACAACGTTTGTAAGTCGTGTATTTAGGAAGAAAAAATTATGAAGAAAACAACTTAAATAGGGTACATTGTACATAATACAAAAGTGCACAACTGCTAAGGATAAGGAACAGTCTAGAATCATCCCACTTATTCGCATTTATTGGTGATGATTTCCTTTCATTGCCATTAATTGTCGGGCATGGTGAAACCATAATTTATATTAAGCATCATTTATTTGTCTACAAGCTTGGTGCCTTTGTTTCCCTGCTTGACCTCTTCTAGGGTTAAAAGAATCTCACTGTTTCCATCTGCTTGCATGAGACCCTTTAATCTCCTACCCTGAACATGCTTTTAGAGTTGAGAAGTTGGCCAAAGAGGTTAATAATATTTTTGTCGGCCTAACATCAATTATTTGTATAATCTAGAAATTATTCAATTGTAAATGTTAATCTTCTGCTGAGCCTTAAATTCAAAGCGGAATTAGCCAATAAATTGCCGAGGACAGCAGTCGGCAGCCCTACTCTGTGACTATGTTGTGTGAGGCGCGCTGAGGAGGCTGAGTGGCAGATTTTTGCCTGGGATGCCTCGCCAGCCTAGGCCCTGCCTTTTTCTAGATTTCTGTAGAAAACCCTAAATTTTGCAGTTAGGCTTCTATTTAACAGTCAACCCCGCATCTTTCACAGGGCATTAAGGCCATGTCTTCTGTTTTGGGTATATTTGATTTAAATTAGGGTTTGTACTAAGAAACATATTGCACTGCTAGTAATTATGATTTTTTGGGGTGGTATAATCATCTGTTGCTGCAGCTCTTCTGCGGCACCATATTTGGCACCCAGCGCCTTGCCGCACACCTTGCCCTAAACAACATATGTCGATATTGTTTTTTTGCCATGCCATTCTAATAAGGTTCCGGTTTATGAATGAGCATGTTGGTGACCTTTTCGTTTTGTAGCAACTGGGTCTGTAAGTAGTTGCAAGTTGCTCAATTGGAGGCTGCATTAATATATGTTATTTTGAACTGAGATGCATTATATGTAATGCGTGCTCTACCAGAGCTTTTCCTGTAATTTGATTTTATCTATCATCGTTTCTGCCATTATGTGCCATATGTATATTTGGTTCACTGAGCATCAACTTTGAGGATGGATTTTGAATCATCTTTCTCCTGCAGGTTTCATCCTCCATGTATAGAAATGACTATAGAGGAAGCAAAAAAATTGGAGCACTTCTACTGTCAACAATGCGCAGCCGATGAAGAAATCAAATCTAGGAATCACACTTCTAGAAACTCAGAGGTCAAGGTATGTATTCTAATTCTAAGTGGTAAACAAGTCTGCAACTTCCTTTGTTCCTGCAGAGGATCATTTGTGTTTCTAATCCAAGCTGACTTGGCTGTAGTGTTCTTTCAAGAGATTAAATCTCTTAATAGATTCATCAAAGAAATATATTCTCTTAGTATGGTTTATTTGACTTGGCGTAGCTCTCATACCATTGTCGACCTTGTAAACTAACTTATAATGGAAGAGCATCTTTATTTGAGGTTACTAGAGCTTCCAATTGTCGACCATTGTCGACCTTCCAATTTCTAGTGGAGGTTACTAGAGCTTCTAGGTTGAAGTGTACGTACAAATTTGATTTTGCTGTATCCACAGATAACAGTCGGTTCTCTGTATAGGATTTTCTTTACTTGACAAGTTCGAGGAGCCTAAGAACTATTATAGCGCCAATAAAACCAGATCCCTAAACCATCTAAAGGCAGGGGGTTTTGGCTGGTTGTGGCCTATTGTTTAAGACAAGGACATTGCAGGATCATTGATTGAATAATTGTATGGTTGGCTTATTGACATTGACCTTTATACATTCATGTATACACGGATCCTTTGACGAAGATCTCTTTTGTGCTGATTTATGATTATTTTACAAACTCAGTTCTATTCGGTTGTGACAAAATTGTATCATCTCATTGATTTGTTTTACAGGTGGACACCAAACGGCGGAGAAGGTGACAGACCTTAGATGTAAAACATTAAATGAACATACTTACAGTTGGTGGAATTTAAGGTGGCGTGTTTTTCTCTCTTTTGTTAAGCATGTCAAAAAATCAGTTGTGTACACAGAAGAAAACCTAGAGGAGTTTATGTCATTGAGTTGCAATTTATTAAAGCACTAGGAAGAAGAAAATGCTAGAGTGGGCTATAACACTTTCTTTTTTTATTCTTAAACTATTTTTAATAGTATACATTATAGGTTTAGTGTGTGCCATGTGTGTATGAGCAGCTGCTTTATTTCTCCTTTTTCATATTGAAGGTGACAGAGGCTTTTGCTGTTCTGTACATAATGTGTGATTCTAGTTTTGCTGTAATGTTTTGTGTTATACAGCTTCGCCTCTTCTTTTCTTGCTTCTACGGTTGTCATCACTTGCTAAATTCTCCAAGTCAGTGCAGCAGTGCTGTGTATTTCATTTTCCCTATCTGTTCTGGACTTATTCATCAGCACAACAGAAACTGTTATTGAATGGGAGGATTACATATTAGAATACTCTCGACTCGCTTCCTTTTGCGGCCTAACTTATCAATCAGCTTCTCATTAACTCTCAAAAAAATTGAGATACTGGAGTTAGTTTTTCTCGACTCATTCAGGTTGAGTTGCCTAATGGTATGATTTCTGTTGCTGAAGGCCAATGCTGGTTGCCATGCATAATGGTACGGTCTCACTGTTGCTGGAGGCTGAAGCCTTGGCTGACTCTCCAGAGTCCAAAACAATATCCTCGCAAGGTCTGGAACCTCTCGGACAAACGCTAAACTTTACCCACCTAAGATATAAGTGAATAAAATTATCCGAAACCCTAATCCCAATTCTGTTTGTTTCCTTGTCTTCTACCCGAGTATCTGTCCAGTCCAGAAGAGTTAGTGAGTCTGAATCCCGTACTCTCCTCCTCCCGTCTTTTTCGACTCGTTCTCATTTTATCCACAATCTCCTCCACCAGATTTTCTAGAGAGAGAAACTCAAACTAAAATTAGAAGAAGGAAAAAGAAATGAAAAACAAGAAAAATGTCTCTATTCCTCATTATTATCACTGAGATTCCACTCTAGTCTCTCATCTTCATCATTCATTCAATGGCGTTACTTCCTCAAATCTTGAATTCACGAACAACATCATCATTTGGTCTCACTTTGTTAAACCCTAATAAACCTAATAGACAACAATCATCTTCATCTCCACCTCACCAATCCCAATCGACAAACCTAATCTCTCCTCTGCATCGTCGCCGTCGAAACTCGAATCTTCTTCGATGTTCATCATCATCATTTCCTGAGAAACATCATACATCAGGACCACCACCACAATCAGACGACACAACTGAGCTTCCGTTATTTCCACTCCCATTAGTTCTATTCCCAGGTGCAATCCTCCCCTTACAAATCTTTGAGTTTCGTTACCGTATGATGATGCATACGCTACTTCAGACCGATCTTCGTTTCGGTGTTACTTACTCTGATTCAACTACGGGTACAGCTGATGTTGGTTGTGTTGGTGAAGTTATTAAACATGAACGTCTTGTTGATGATCGATTCTTTTTGATTTGTAAAGGTCAAGAACGATTTCGTGTAACCAATATTGTTCGAACGAAACCTTATTTAGTTGCTAATGTTACTTGGTTGGAAGATAAACCTTCTAGTGATGAAGAGGAAGATTTAGAATCATTAGCGGTTGAGGTTGAAACTTATATGAAAGATGTAATTAGGTTATCGAATCGATTGAATGGTAAACCTGAGAAAGAAGCTCAGGATTTGAGAAGGAATTTGTTTCCAACTC
This sequence comes from Papaver californicum, assembly GCA_023531435.1. Classification (NCBI taxonomy): domain Eukaryota; kingdom Viridiplantae; phylum Streptophyta; class Magnoliopsida; order Ranunculales; family Papaveraceae; genus Papaver; species Papaver californicum. The sequence goes on from JAJJMC010022854.1 coordinate 8,245,881, forward strand.
CATTTTCATTCTTTGTTGGTAGTACATTTGAAGGTGCACCAAGAGAACAACAAGCTCTATTGGAATTAGAGGAAACTGGAAGTAGATTGAAAAGAGAGAAAGAAACTTTGAGGAATACACTTAATTACTTAACTGCTGCTTCTGCTGTTAAAGATGTGTTTCCATCTTCTTGATATTCATAAAGAGATTTGAAAAATGCTGGAGCAAATTGAGACTTGGGGAAGAGATGATAAAGGAGATGTAATGAAGCTTACTGGAGCTGAACACTGTTAAAATTGTAAGGAAATCTTTATAGGTATTTTTCTGTGGTGTTCTTAAATGTGTAATGTTGCATGATTTGCATATATAAACAAACTCTTTAAAGTCTCAAAACTCAAATTGATTCTCTACATAGTCAGTGTTTTGTGTTGTTGGTATATACTGTAGTACTGTACTTCTTTTTTGCTAAATGTTTGTTTCTACTTTCATAATTTTATTCTTTAAAGTTTGGAGATAGTTTTGGTTAAAACACTAGAATGACAGGATGATGAATGCAAATGCAAATTGGCTCTTGAAATTTTGGTTTGCTTTCGCAATATCTGATAATTGTGTTGGAATGTTAGATTTGGCTCACAGAGAATTAAGCTTTTGATTGGTTTAGTTTCAAAGCATTGGAAACAATAGTAAGGTAGTTGAACTTGTTGTTAATGGAATCTTTTTTTGTCTCCTACAAGTGGAATTTGATGTTATGAACTTATGATACATTGACAAGGAAAAGAAACAGGAAAAAACTTTTGTACTGTTTTCTGGATAAGCCATTAGCAAACTTTCGTCAAACGGCAAGGAAATAAATGCTGCTGGTGTACTAGCAAAGCATACGAATTCAAAATTTGTAAGTGATGTCTGGTATCAAATGCCTCCCTCTTTCATCTCTGTGATAATAGAGGAAGAGGCAGTAAACACTTATGTAACTATGTAAGAAGTTGATTTTCTAATGCCTTTTTTTCCTACAAAAAAAAAGACTTCAAAACTTCACTTATAAAGAGTTTTCCATGAAAATGAAAATCATATTCAGTGAAAGTTAGATGTTTGAGGTATTACCATTACCTAAGTTCAGTTCAGGACATTGCTCGTGGCCGACAGATAAAAATGAAGTTAGAACATAAAGAGTGTTGTAATAAATAAGAGCAGAGTGGCAACCATTGGCCACATCAGTACTTACTCCTTTTTGTCTAGAGCAAAAAAACAAACAAGAATTTACCGAAAAAATTCCGTTGCCAGGACTTTTGCCGGGACTTGAACCCGGGTCTCTCGGTAAGCGCGGAGTATCCTGAGCACATAGACTACAACGGATTGAGGTTGTTGGTGGAACACACAAACAACTCGTAAGAAAACAAACCATAATTGATAAAGGGATACCAGTATTAATAGGGTGATAAAAACAAAATAATCATAACCACTTGATCTCCAGATTGATATCCCCTCAAAGTATTGGTATCCGTTTTATCAATTATGGAAGAAACTATCCACGTTTAACTAACAATTTTATTTTACTAGGCATTTCGTAACACATTCTGATATTCACACATTCGATTCCATCATACAGCATCGATGGCACTACAATCATATAAGCATTTGGGACTAAATAATAACAGATCCCAACCATGGTGAAACCAGGTGCAATATTATAAATACATTACCAGTACAACAGAGTGAACTTAACCAGCTTAGGCTACTAGTGTAAGTATAAGATTTTAGAAATTCCATGCCTCTAAAAAGGTACTCCAACCTCCAAAATTTCCTGAAGAACTTCTCTTTTCAAGGGCTTTCGTCATCGTTGAATTTCCAGTACCTTGTGTTGCCTGTAAACAAAACAATTAAATCCCAGTAATTAGCAAAGTGGTCTACAAACAACTTCTCTCTCCTCTTTGTGATTGGACAACAAAGATGATGCATATAAACACTTGTGAAGCAGGGCTAGTTTATTTGACCAAGTTAAGAAAAAGATATGCAATACAAACCTTGAAGCATTGGTTTGTTTCTGTATTACAGATTGGATAATCTTGCGGGCGACAGTGCTTCCCGTCCTTGCAGCACACAGCACCATTCAGTGGGCAACATTTCCATGAAAGGCATACTCCCAGAAAACTGTGGCCACAACAGCAGGTTTCCCCTGCTGCACACTTGGTGAAAAGACTGCATTTAGTTGGACCCGGAGGATTAGGAGGGGTTGGTGGATTTGCACTCGTCTTAGTTGGGTATGAAGCTAGCGTGTTTATACCACATACACCTGCTTTACTCGGACCATTACGTAGCATGTCCATGTACCCGTTAATTCCCCAACTTGTTCCCCATGAATTTTTCACAATCCAGTAATCAACCCCATTTTCAGACCCATACCCGACGATCAGCACAGCATGGTCCAAAGACGTTGAACATGGTCCACTGAAGATCCCCTGATAAATAAGCAACGAATGTTTTAAGCCATGAAAATAGTCGTACTTCTTTGTTGCATTATAAGTCATTGTATCCACATAGAATGTTTCTCAAGTACTCACCTTGGAGTATAGTTGGAATGCCGAATCACTACCACATATACCCACACTCACAAGTTGAATTACAACAGCCTTGAGTATTTCATTCTCGTTTGCTGGTACGTCAGTATAACCATCGATGGTTACTACACGTCTTTCTAACCGTAAAAGCATAAATCCATCAAGAAATTAGCGTAAAAGAAACACAATAGATGCTTCGAAGAGCTACTTTATACCTTGTTTTTATTGCAGGTTCTGTCTCCCATTTGATATTGATAATCTCCCTCAGTGTCAATCCCTCCATTCTTCACAACCCATTTGAATGCGTAATCCATAAGTTCACCATTGCACCCACTATTGTAAGACTTGTCGCAATCAACTAGCTCCTGTTCAGAGAGACTCACAAGAGATCCTGTGACTATCTGGTTTATGCCTTCCATTGCACCAGTAGCTGAGAAAGACCAACAAGCACCTGGAGAGGAACACATAACAGCAATGATTACCTTCTACGGAGAAACTTTCTAACAAGTTTCATGTATTATGTACACAAACTGAAACTTAATAAATTAGCATAGTGATAGACTCAGATAAAGCACACAACAAAGTACCATAGATATCTCATGAGATTAGCACAGAGTCACAGACTTGCCATCTTCGTCACAGCCTCGTGTTTGATGAATATAAAAGTATTGTGAAAATATTCAGACAACTCAAATGTTTTTCTCAAAACTTAAACAGGGAGTCAGCAGGCAGAGGAATTGGTGGTTCTACGAAGACCCAAAATCTAAAGACAGTTTTGGCTTGGTCAACATAAAAAACTTGATCAGTTGATCACTTAAATCCTAATTACCTTTCATTAGGTCCACACAAATCCACTAATAACTCATTTAGTTGTAATTAGGTTGTTCCGAGTAGGGCTTTCAACTAGTACATTGTGTGTTGAGAGCACAATAGGGCAATGGTTGTAAGCTAAGCAAGAAATGGTTTTTGGCTTGAGCATGAACTCTATGAATGGTTAATGCTTATCATTTTTCTCGTTTTCAAATGAAACTAATTTTTTTTTTGCATAAGAAACTAAATTTTGGCACTGAAGCATTAAATTCAAGTATTAGATGAACAAAAACAGAAACTTCTCGTTTGGGTATCCGTAAATAATATCAGAAATTAGGATAAAAAAAAGCAATGAAATCTCTAACAGATAAAAATGAAAACAAAGACATAGAATTTAAGAACATACCACAACTACCCTGATCTTTCACAGGTGTAACTGCTCCTTCCTCTCTCCAATCAAGAGAAGCTGGAATATCACCAACAGTAGACCCTCCAAGAAATGATGAATAGTTCCTAGGAATCCCATTAGCAGCAGAAAGACCCAATCTTGAAGCTTTGAATTCATGGCGGGATAAATCAGCAAAAGAGTTTAAAGCAAGGGTGTAAGTGGAACTTTCCATATTGTTATGTTGACAAATGCAAGATTTTTTTCAAACGCTTGAAATCTATAAAGTTTTTCTTCCTCTAAAGAATAGATCTTTCCATGATGTTTACACCATGTTTCAAAGAGATCATTGTTATCAGCTGAAGAAGAAGAAGAGACGAGAAGAACAAGGAAGAGAAGAAAAAGAAGGTGAAGAGAAGACCAAAATGAATTCATCTCAGAGAGGGAGAGAGAGATAGATGATGAGGATGAGTTGGGTATTTCTAGTTTTTCCTGAAATATGGGCAGGAACTGAGAAAGCCCAACAAGTTTGGTGTTGTTCTTGGTTCTAAACCACCCCACGTGTTTCTTACTGTACTTGTTATTGTTTCATTACTTTCACCACTTTCTTTGTAGATTTTGCCATTTTGGTCTTTAAATGAAGAAATTTTGTAATTTTAGTAGATGAACAATTAAAGCTGACATTTAATTCTGCATATTCATTTGGTTTGGTTTTGATAGATGAGATGAGATGAGATGAATAAAAGAAGAATGTGCATTGATTACTTACCGCTAGGGTCGAGGATAATTTGGAGCCGGACTTTGAATGAGACAACTCTGGCTGTTTGGTATTAAGGAAAAACATTGATAATCACGTTTAAAAAGCATAATAATATCATTGCTTTTTCAAACAAATGAAGGGGGAAAGGCTGGTAATTTATCAGCCTCTGCACCATATTAGCAAATGGTAACCTTAACTTTAATATGTTGTCACTAAATTTCAAAAATTACATACTTGAAAAAAATTAAGATGTCAGACATGATGTAAATTCTTTGAAGAAAGTAGAATCATGTTCAAACATTTTCTACATCGATCAAAAATGATAATGTAAGTCATATAAAATGTCTAGCCTTGAATATCAAACGAAAGAATCTAACAATAATTGATTAGAGTTATATATTTGTGTTCACGTTTCATGGCATTTATTTAAACTTTCAGACTCAACCTGCGCATATTTCGAATATGTTAATCAAAAAATATAAAACAGATAGTTTGAAAAATGGAAATCGGATTCAAATCTGGATTCTTATACGGATTCCTATTTGAATATAAAACTTAATTCGAGTGTAAATATGCTTATAAGCATGTCTACGAAAATACTTTCTGACATGTTCTTAAAACATGAATCCAAACTAAAAATCTAGTTATCGAAAGTTCAACATTAATTAATAACGAGTATAACAATAGTGTTATATGTCAAAATAATCGAAAGTATAGAAAAATACTTCGTAACTCTATACAGTAAGGTGTGGAACATAACTAATGTATATTCGACACTTTGATCATAGATAATGATCAAATAACTTATACGAAGACCATATAGGAAAAACTTCGTATTTTATATTTCCCAATAAATAAATTGTGAGAATAAATAGAAGTTGATCAGTCGTTCAATAGTTACTAACTCTGTTTGAAGGATGATGTCTTCATTTATTTGTTTTTAATTTTTTATTTTTCTGATTTTTTGCTTTAACTTATTTATCTTTTAGAAAACTCATTAACTCAAAATTTGAGACCCCCTACCCCACCCCCAAATTTCTCTCACATTTTTGCCTTGGATTTTTAATTTTTCTCTTAAATTTACTCTTCAATTTTTCCCTCTCTAGATCTTTTAATATTTTTAGATATAATTTTTTTACCTTTAATTTTATTTTATTTTGTGTTTTATTATTATTTTATTTTCTTTTTTTTTGTTTATTACAAAATGACGGTGAATAAACTATTCATAGCAAACCCGTTATGTATTTCTCATCTTCTTCCTAAACCCAATTCTTAAAATCTTACGCTAGAAATCCTCATCTCAAAATCATAGTCTCATCCTAAGATTCCTAACCCCCATCTCAAAATCAAAACCCATATGTATCATATTTAAAAGCAAACCCCTCTTTTGTAACCCTAGATCTAGGTTATGTGCTCCTGAAATCAAAAGAAAACCCTCATCTCATATTCGATTCAGTTCATTAAAGACTCTAAGAAGGAGATGCATTAGGTATAAACCCTAGTTTTATTATTTGTTTTGCCGTTTTTGCTAGATTTTAACCTAATTCGGTGAATAATATCTTTTGTAAGGTAATTTTTTTGTAAGGATTTTGCAATTTTTTATTTTTGTTTACTGTATTTCATGGAGATTTAGAGAATGGGTTTTCTTTTAATTTCAGTTTTATGAACTGATATATTTATCATGTTTTTACAGTTGTAGTTCATCTTATGTAGTTGTGGTTCTAGCTTATGCTTCAGTAAAATGGTGGAAAATCTTTACTCCTGATTGATGTTCTGATATCAATAGATTTGAAGTCTGATATCACTCTTTGAATCCTCTATTCTCACCAGCACCACCTCATCTTCAAGCAACAACAACCACGTCAGCTGGATAAATGACCAATCTTTAGTTTCTTTTTGGATCTCTTCATATGAGTATCTTAACTAACTGCTACTAATCCATTCTTCTTTGTATACGTGTTTACAGTAAGAACAAGAGAATATCCAAAGTAAAGAAGTGAGGAAAGAAGAAGACGTAAGTATATCATGAAAAAACCCGAGTACTTTTTGAAATTCTTTGTTTAGGTTTCTGCTATTTACTTTTAACTGATGTTGTTTTTTGAATGCAGCGTTGATCCTTTTTCCAAGAAGGATTGGTATGATATCAAGGCACCATATATGTTCTCTGTGAAAAATGATGGAAAGACTCTGGTTTCTAAGACTCAAGGAACCAATGTTTGTTGTTTATTTCTTTTAGGTTTGATTTGTTACCATTGTATTTGTTGAATGAAAATAAAGGATTATAGAAAGTTTACTTCATGCATTTGGTCGATTAATGATTTTGTTTAGACATGAATCTCAGACTTTTTATAAAGCTAATATTTGTTTAAATGTTGGTACCATTAGTGGTGACTGGTGATGCTTTAGGTATGGATGGTGGTGGTGGTCTTGATATGAGTGTTGGTGTTGGTATTAGTGGTGGTGGTGGAATTTATATGGATGGTGGGGGTGACTTGATTTATATCATTTGGCTTATTATGCAGGGGTCTGAGAAGGAGGTAGTAGTTAATGCTACCTCAAAATGGAACTACATTGCCTTGTTCTTTACTGAAAATGTTATTCAGTTTGTAAGCATATATTTATGGTTTTTGTTTTTGCTGAATAGGTTCAAGTCTGGATGGTTTCGATATGTTTAAATGGTCTTAGATACATGCTATTGTTGTGTGTAACCTATATTAGCATTTTTATGTGGTTATGTTTTACATTATTTGATTGTTAATGGTTGTTAGAGTGAAAGAGGTATAACAATGATTGTTAATGCATATTCATCACTGTAAATAAGGGAGGAAAGTTTTTAGGAGTTAAATACAAGCAACATAAAATTCAAAATAGTGAACCGTACTGTCTGTTGATGTGTGTCATACCACGTTAAAATTATATTAACTTTCTCATTTATAATTGATTTAGATTAAGTATATAGTAAGAAAGATTTTTTCCATGGGAGGATATTGTTGTTATTCAATTTCTTAAGTAACAAGGGGGAATTTTCCAGATTTATGAAAGTAATAAAAACTAAAACAAAAGCAAAGTAAATAGTTGAAAGTAATCAAGAGTTGAGAATATATTTTGGTTAAGGGATTGTATCATTCACAAACATGTATTTGTATCAATAATTAGAATTGCTATTAAATCTCTCATTGTCATAAACCCTAGAATACCTTGATCGCAAGAGTATCACGTTTATTTCCAAGTTCATCACAAACATATTAAAAAGATGCGAGTATGAATTCTACCTAGAGAACAACCCAACGTGTAAAAAGTACTAATCAAGTTTAATTCCCCAATGGGCATTCAGTTTTGTGAAGTAAGGCTAATCAATGTAACTGAACGTGGAAAACGCACTAATTCAATTTAACAAAGTTTATGATTCATATGTGATTGCTAGGATGTATCGCTACAAGCAACAACCACAATTATACTACTTGAAATCAGAGTTCGTCAAATTTTTCGTATTGAAAACCCTTGTTTAACTTTAGATATGAAAACAAGTTAAATTGATTCTGGACTCAACCAAAGAAGTGTTCAAATCATGCAAAAGTTATAAACAATGAATCATAAACGACAAATCTTGAGACAAAACTAATATATTAATCAAATACCATGTTTGAGAAATCAACTTTTATCCTTAACCAATAAATAAGAAATTTAGCTACTCATAGATATGGAGTTCATACACATATATAAAATAAAGAAGAAGATAAAAATATTGCAAACCCTAGATGCGTGAAAGAGAATGACGGTTCCTTGCTCCCATGTTCTGGGACCATGTTCTTTCCAAAATAGAGTAAAAAAAACGTGTCAAAAGTGTCTTAGAATGGTATCAGGTTTGGCTACTTCGTGTATGGACTTTTACAACCGAACCTGACAAGTTAATTTTGCTCCAGATTAATGTCAGGTTCGGCTAGTAATTAAGTGGACCATTACCAGACGAACTTCCTCCTGGACACTCCAAAAACTTGATCTTTAAGCTTCAGGTTCGGCTACTATTTGTGTTGAGCAATTCTCATCCGAATTTCTCTCTATAGACTCAATTCTTCAAAGCTTGTTTTTTCCATAACTTCTTCATCCGATGTCGGAATAACCTTTTGCATTGTCTTCGTATTTCAATTTACTTCAAGATAAAATGAAAAAATATTAGATTCGAATGAGTTCCATTTGGTCCTTTCTCTAGCTCCAATTGTAACACTTGATTTCCTTATTTATTTTATGTCGTAATGAGCTCCTTTCTTCTTCTTTGATTGAATACACTTTAGACCTCCTAAAAACTCAAAAACAAACAAAATCAAAGCATTATTATATGAAAACTAACAAGAAATAAATGAATTAGAGTATCAAACAAATGCAAATAATGCACCTATCATCTATCTCATTATTCATGATATTTGTTATAATTCTATGAAATCAATGTGTTTACATGTGTGAAATTTTCATTGTAAGGTTTCAATTTAATATCTACAGAGATTCTGCGGTATGATAGCGACGAGGTTTCTTTAACTGTTTCCTTTTTTGAGGTAAACATTTTTTTGCAATTGGTTGTCCCGATCTCTTATGTTTGCAGTAATTTGGTTGTCTGATGTAGCTAAGTTTAATTTTATACGAGGGATCCTTACCAGTAAAAGAATATATCTTGTTGATTAAATTTTGTGATTGCGTTGGTTGCCAAACTTAAAATTCATAGATTTATACTTTTGAAACATCCTCCTTATGACAAACAAATGATCACATTGGAAGCGACATATCTGGAGAAGGCTAAAGAACTCTACAGTAAAGTATGACTTGTGGTTACTGATTTAACCTTGATCTGGATTCTTAAATGTTAAATGAATCCATTTGTTCTCTGGTTTCTCTTAGGTTTGGTTCAACGGATTCTTACCCAGGTCATTTCTATCTCAAATTTCTCTCACATTTTAATTAAATTAGAATTATAGTTGACTTGTGAGCGTTTCAACTCCATTTTATATAGGTCCAAGAAGCTCTAAGTGGATGTATTTTTTTCCTAATGCCTGACGTCTGGTTAAATGTGGCTCATGTTTATTTTTCTCAAGAGAAGATTGTTCTGGATGTGAAAATGACTAAGTTAATTATTTTATTTTCTTTATTTGAGCTTCCAATTGAGGAAGTTCCTTTACTACATGTATAACCTTTGTCTTTGTTTTGCAGTAAGGAATTGGTGATGTCATTTGACATTGTCTATATCCCTGTGATCATCAATTATAAACAGTTATTGTTGTAAGTTTATATCATTGCTAAATGATGGTCATCGCAGCTACCTAGCGACGTGAAAAAGTCTAAAGTGGATGGGTCTAATGCACCGTGTTAAGATTCAAAGAATCCTAAGTCTAAGAACAAGAGCAATGCATCCGTTGGGAAATCGAGAAGGAAGCAGATTCCGGAGCATATGAGTTGTTATTAGAAAATGACTGGTGCTTCCCTGGTAGGGTTGAAGTGAGTGAGCTTTCTATTTATGACCATCTTTCTTCCCTTTTCCTTGGTATAAACCCTTGATTGTTAGCAATATGAATATTTTTTTCAATGAAGGTACACTTCTTTGTTTGATTATTTGTCGACGACTTCTCTGATAAAGCATTTATAGTACTAGCAAATAACTATGTCATTGTCACTGATTGCAATGGTACTTGTGTTTTCCACTATGCTTATGCATTTGGAGAAGAGGATTATCGCGTTTGTATTAAAAATAAGATAATCTGAAAGGTTTTACTGCTCTTTTATGCTACTTAATATTTCATTCGGTATCTGTATTTGATCAGGCAAACCCGAATTGCGTATGAGGGTATATTTTATGTGTATTCCTAGTAAGATAAAGGTTTAAAACATATATGCATTGCTTTTCTACCTCAGTAGACTATGTTTACTCATTGTCTTTGGTTAGGCTCTAGGGAAAAAACTTAATTGTAGCAGTTGATGACTATGTGTGCTTTACAGAGAAGATGTCTGATTTTTATATACGATACATCAAGGATGCATATAAAGACATTATCAATGATGTGAAAGGAAACATGAAATTTTTTAAAATAATCAACTTTATGAACTTTTGAATTAATAGTCAATGCCTACCAATTTTTTCTTGCTCAATATGCTGATATTTTAACTTTTCTGGTATACAAGAGAGTAATACTTACATGTGAGAAACAGAATCAATGGACAAGAATCTGAGCATGGTCATGTTCAGTTGTGATATTGTTCACCAAACACGACCATGATATATTATGACTAAATATCTAATGTACTTGCTAACTTTGAGTCCGAAGTAACCTTTTATGAATCTTTCGTGTTGAATAAAAGTATGTCAACATGTTATACCTTGTTGTTGTGTCTGCCTTATTTTGTCTGAGGAAGCTATTGCATCCTAAAATGATTAGTGGTGCTACAAGCATAGTAAAAACTAGTATAATGGAGCTAAGCTCTGTCTTTTATTTTGTTGAGATCAATAGCTGAAGTAGATATCCCAATTGCTTGTATCATAACTGACATTCTCCTAGTACTTCTCCTTCCAGCTTACTATCTTCCAGCCTCAGTATTTGTGTTGTTGAATTTGGAAGGTATCTGAAGATGTTGGTTTGTATGTAAATAAGCTTGTTGGTGCACCTGATTTTATGTTGCATGGAATAGGCACCAAAACTATTTACTTAAATGACACAATTTTTAGAGTTCTAAAAGGTATATAACTGATTAATAAATATTTCACCTACTGTTAGATAATTTGCAGCTATTAGTTTTTGTATTTGAAAGTTGCTTGTTGATTTTAGTTTCCCATTCAAAGGGTAACCAAAATTTTCCATAAAGTGTAGTTGGTTTTATGTTCCATTACTATTAAGTTGTTTGTTTTTCATATGTGGAACTATACCTATATCGCAATATCCCTCAATATCAATATTATAGTTCGTCGAGAGAAGATCTTATATAAATTGTGTACACTCAGTTCCTAACTTTGAAAGATATATTAGACGCCAACTACCATCATTATGACTGTGCATCTATTTTGATATGTATCTATATTGTCCTCTATCAGGCATTTGGGAAGACATTCCTGGAACCAGTGGAAGCCAAGTTCATTCAAGACACAACAGAAACCAAGTTATACGTCAGTAGATGACGATATTTCCAAGAGAAAAAAGAACATCGATAACAACAATGCTGTCAAGGGTGAATTGTAGTGTTAAATTCCTTTCATTCCATTAGGCTAATTATAATTTATTTTTTTAAACAATGGAACATCAATTTAGTAATGGCCAGTTAAGTATACTAAAACACTTCAATATAGTAGTGGTGATGATCAAACAAATATGTTATGATTTTAATTTCTTCCACATGGATAAATTAGGTCTTGTAATCCATCTAGAATGGTATGCAAGTGCATAATTCTATATATAAAGGTGAATAAAATACAATTGCAGAAATTTGCAGGAATTTGTTAACACAATTTTTTTAAACCTAATTCTAATTTGCAACGGATATAAATGTTGTAAAAATACCTTGTTGAATTTTTCTAAAATAAACAACGTATATAAAAATTGCACGATATAAAAACAGAAAGACGACATTCATTGTGGGACCCAACAAAACATTTTTTTAAGCTAATAAACGATTAATTAAGCGTTGCTTAATTTAGTAAATACGTTGCTTTAATTAGGATGAAGCAACATCTAAAAATAATTTAAGCAACTATATAAAAGTTGTTTTATCTAATTTCAGCGACGTTTATATACGTTGCATAAAATGTTGCTTCAATATACGAAAGAGAAGAAATGCAAGTCAAGAAAGTAACCTTTTTTCACAACGTTGCTTAATTTCTGGGGTGATGAAAATAAACATCCCAAACTAGTCAAAATGCCGTAGTAATTTAACTTGTCATAATTCCCTTGTTGTAACTTTAATTGTTAATTAATATATATATGACTACTTGACAGTTGAAATAAGATCAATATAATTCTTTTGATGCATGTGAACTTGATCCGGATTTGATCAAATATTATATGACATATTCACATAAAAAAATCCTATATTTTATTATTATTATTATCGGTTTGATTATTGAATCGTTTTAAACATGGTTATACCGTTTCATAAATTTAAAAACTGTTATTTTTAGTTTCGATTATAATTTAACCCAAAACTATATCGTACCGTACAATGTACATCCTTACCGATGTTGTTCCTAAATAATGGGATGTGTTGTCATAAGATGCGGTGTTTGACAATACTATAAACTAATAAATTATTTCTACTCTAACCGGTAATGGCACCTACAAACCTTAAATTGGAAGAATATTTTAGAATGAACAATATGATTTACTTAGAGTAAGCACTATGTGACATAATGTTTTAACACAGTCCCTTTTCAAATGAAATATTGATGAAGTGTCATGGGGTAAAACTCTGGTATACGACTATATGGTGAATTATGATATTTTCACTTGAGTAATTTTTTTTAAAAAAGAATTTAGGAGGCACTCAAAGTGCCGCCCAAGTAAGATAGAGTGCCTCCCAAGTGACACATTTATTTATTTTGAATAAACGAGGCATTCAAAGTTTCGTCCAAGTTTTGTATTGTAAAAAGATATATTTTGGAGCTTTAAATTCCGTTGAAGTACAGATAAATCTGATTGACTTGTACACTTCATAGATGAAATGTGAGAAGGAAACACACTTGAATTTTCACTTCCATGATATTTATTGTGTAAAACGGCAGACAACATGTCGTTCACTTTCGAATAACATTTCATCTGCCATATAGTAAGGAGTTTCGACTACTACTTCTATTGAAATAGTATTTGATTGAGATCAAGGGATTCAAGGGCTCTACTACTCCTATAGGAACCTCTAAGGCCAAGTCATATGCACCTCTCAAATGGCTTCGTTTGTCCATTTTAAGCTATTATGAACCTCTGAAATGGACAAATTGAATGGGCAAATGCTTAAGTATGGAGGTTTGCACAACGCGACATAAACTTTATCGCTCGGCAGAGACTATGTCGTCGGCGACGAAAATTCTGTTGATCGATAGAGACTATATCGCCAACCGGTTATCTCATCCAACGGTCCTGGATGGACCCCTATAAATACTCAATTTTAAACTCAATTCTCATACACAGTTGTGTTAATCTAAATCAAAACTCTTCTAATTTTAATCTAAAACAAAATAAATCTTTTTTTTTTTCTGCAAAATGACTTCTAGTTCTCAAAATTAATAAAATGAGTCTAGGGGGCACAAAAGTTTGTGGTGCAAGATTTTTTTCAATTGCCGAAGATAAAAGCATTTGCAGAAATTATGCCCATTTCGCATAAGATTGCATCAATGGTGCATCTCAAGCAGGGAGCACCTTGTGGGATAAAATATTTGATGCATTTAAAGAGGAAATAATGAACTTTACGTGATGCAGAAGGGTTGTGTAGTTATTTCACTAAAATTAATAAACAAATAGCCAAATATGTTGCTCATGTCATGTAAGTCACGCATTCTTTACCACCGAGTGGTGAAGTTGCAGTGGATCTGGAACGAAGGTGTCAACACGAATTGCTTGAAATTAGTATATAAATTAAAAACTTAAAACAACAAATAAAAGGTAACTTCAAATACGACCACCCGATCTTCCAAACTCGGTCCAAAGATTAGCAGTCAGGTCTCTTCTTAACCTATCAAACAAAGTTGTGTCTTGAATGTGATTAGTCATTTGATGATAGTTCCTTGCAGGTAGCCTTCTTGGTGGTTGAACCTCATGTCTCAAATCTTCATCAGGGTGGTTAGTCCAATCCATATTACGTCTGTTTTTGAATTACCATTGTATGCACAATGATGCACGTCAGCATAGCCTTATGCATTTCACGAGCACTTAAACCACGATATGATCCACAAATGATAGTAAACTTCCGCTTCAGAATTCCAAAAGACCGTTTTACATCCTTTGACAAAGGAATTTTTTACGTGTTAAAATACCTAATTGCGCAACCCGCACCGCCTGTGGGGGGTTGCTTGTATGCTTAGACTAAGGTAGACCATTTAGGATATATAATACTCATGAGTGTATTGGTTCCCATTGATGTTGAACCTTACATCGGGGAAAATTCCATACTTGAGGTTTCAAACAGAGGCGACTTGTGCAAAATATTTATATCATTTTGTGAATCCGGCAGACCAAAAAAAGCATGCCATATCCAATAATCATAAGAAGCCGCAGCTTCCAAAATAACAGTTGATTTTGGTTAATGACCCTTATATTGACCGACCCAATACACAAGACATCCCTTCCACACCCAATGCATGCAGTTAAGACTCCTTAGCATTCCTGGAAATCCCATATCCTGGTTTTCGTAAATACGTTGGACCAAAATGATTAATCATTACTTCGCAAAACAAAGAAAGATACTTGTATGAAGTTGTTTTTCCCGTATGAAGGTACTCATCGTTAGAATTTGTTGGATGACCGTAACCTAGAATCCTTAGGGCCGAGGTAACCTTTTATTCCGGACTACGACCTCTAATATTCAATGCATCAATTTGATAATTAAATTCAGGTTGTACTCGACAAAGCTCTTCAATAATCTTTACCACCAAGTGTCGAGGCATGCAAAATCGACGTTGGAAATCTTGATCAGAGTACATATAATCGCATTAAAATAATCGTGCATCAGCTTTTGGTGGTACTTTTCCTGCCCATGATACACATATCTTCTTTTGGCTTAAGAGCTCTTGGTATCTGCCCCAATAATTCTCATGTCATCATAATGTTGGTAAGTTCTCGATCTTCATCACACTCATCTTCCAGTAGTTGCAACACTCGAACATAAACCGATCCTTAATAAATTTAACATCATCCTCAGAAAAATCCATCGACTGTATGGCTAAAAGTAAAATAAGTTAAGAAATCTGCGAATTTATTTTAGAAATAGGCAGAGAGTATGAAATTTATGTAAAAAGATGGTGTGGGTTGAATGAAACTGTTGGGGGTATGTATAGTTGAAGGAAATTTGACCGTTTTTACCTGATATGGCCGTTGCCTAAAAATAGTCGTTGACGGCTGACTGTTTGTCGAATGACAGAGTCTCTAACGCTAGCAACATAGACTTGAATACTAGTGATATAGTGTTTGTCGCTTACCGCTTCTCCTGACGCGGCTTGTTTCCCAACCACTTGGCTAGACTGTCTAACCCATTTGATAAGGGTACATACGAACTGACATAACTAATTCGCTTTGGTTTGAATTGGAGTTTACTCTTTGTGCTTTTAAAAGAGGATACAATTACAAGTTTACAACCTAAACCTGCTAGCCTAATCCCATGGGGTAGGCTTGTAAGTGTTACCGTGTCCAGTAAATTTTGCCTCCGGAGGTTTTTACGCTGTATTCCTTCCCTTCGGAATAACATTAGGGTAAAAACATGTAAGTGTGGAGTGTGTCAGAGACTCAGAACGAATTATTGGAGCTAATCGTAATTCCAAGGTCTACCCCTTAGCACACTCGTACTCGGTCTTTCTCTTGAACGGAAGAGAGAGAACTATTTATTTTCTTTTTTTCAGTGCTCATCTGGAGATAAATTTCAGTTGAGAATTTAAAGAAGATTTAAAGCCCAATGATGGACTTAGATCCTCGACAGTACGATCACGTAGTAAGTATCTCATTAAATCCTGAATCGTTTTCCTCAAGATTCTCATTGGTACTTTAAGATTCTAGGTTTTGCAAAACATTATGATTCACTGATTAATTGATTGACTGCTTGATTGTATTGGTTAAAATTTCATCAATTTGACTTTATTATTGCTTTGTTAGTCTGGGTTTTGATTTTCAATAGCTTTTGTCCAATTGTTCAGGAGAAATTTGAGTATATAACTTGTTTAAACACTGTAATAAAATTGTTTGGCCTGGACTTTTTTTTGCAATTGAAGTCCAAAACCATACAGTGATTTCTTGGGTATCGTTTTGGGAATTCATGAATAATATTATTGCGCGGGTGAAGTATTTAGGTATGAGTTTACCATGTGTAGAAGTAATGGGACTCTAAAAACATTATCGTGTTTCATAAAGTACATAGAGAAATACTGGAAGTTTCCAGGTGTTAAGGATCGATTAAGAAATTTTCAACATATTATTCTTGTACATATGCTATTCCTACTTGGTGAAACATATAAGACTACAATTGCTATAAGGAGACTACAGATTCATTTGTTGCTTCTGCTGATATCTGTATCCTTTTTTGAATCTAATGTGTGTTCTTATGACAGGCTATCAATGACAGTGATGTTCGTAGCGTCGTTCTATCATACCTTGTACATAATTGCTTTAAGGAGACTGCAGATGCATTTGTTGCTTCTACTGGTGTAAAGGTCCCTGGTGATTATCCCGTGGACATGGATAAAAGAAAATGTAGGTGGTCTTTTTTTTTTTTAGTGATCAAATTGAAGTCTTTTTTTGCGCATCTGACTCCCTATTTAGATAAACAAAATTTTACGTACCAAGGTACCACCGGAAAACGTTTTTGGTATCAAACTGTTGACTGCAAAAACAAATGTAGTTCCCGTAAAACAATTCTGTCTTTGGTTTCTTTTTCTAGCTAGTGGATTGCTTATGGCTACAAAAAAGTTTTGAACACAAACAAATCAAAGAACAGACTTGCATCTGTGTATTCCATTTTGCACTCATATCTTGAGTTAAGGTGCTCATTAATATTGAATCCTTTTTTGTATTTCAGCCATTTATCATTTTGCACTGGAGGGTAATGCTCTAAAGGCCATAGAGCTTACAGAACAGCTGGCACCTACCTTATTAAAAGAAAATATGGACTTGCATTTCGATCTCTTGAGCCTTCATTTCGTTGAGCTTGTCTGCACTAGGAAATGGTAAAAAGAAGAAAGAAAAAACACAAATTTTCTTTTATTTTATTGTCTGTAAAAGCTGTGGATCCATCAAAGCTAACTTTAAAATTTCGTTGGCAGCACAGAAGCTCTGGAATTTGCTCAAACCAAGTTAACCCCTTTTGGGAGGGTCCACAAATATGTTGAAAAACTTGAAGTAAGTCTCTTATGCCATGTACTTGTTTCTTCAAATTATCAAAGAACTGTGATATAGATGTTTCCATAGACATATGGTCTTGTACTTGTTTCTTCAAATGTCATACATGAGTTACTAGAGATAATGTTGTTGACAATGCAGGACTTTATGGCTTTATTGGCTTATGAAGAGCCAGAAACCTCCCCTATGTTTCACCTGCTAAGTTCGGAATACCGACAGCATGTTGCAGAATCTCTGAATGGAGCAATTCTTGGTTATTTTCTTTACCTCTCAGTACCATTTATTTCTTTTTTCATCAAAATCACCAGCCCTCTCCTGACTGGCTGACTCATTTTAATATCAGCGCATTCCAACATGCCCAGCTATTCAGCACTGGAAAGGCTGCTACAACAAACCACAGTAGTTAGACAAAGTTTACATCAAGAATCTAATAAGGTAACCTGATTTGCTTATTCTGGTTCAAATTTGTCTTGGTATCACTTTCTTCTTCCTTTTTCGCACTGTCTTTGAGACCTTTCCGTGTTTGCTTTATTACCATCCATAAATGTTACAAGAGGCATATGATCGATGAAGTTTTGTAAAGATACTGTAGTTTGTAAAATGCGTTTTTTTTCTTTCTTTTTCGTGGAGTGCATTTCTGATTATATTTGTTTGTGCGTTGGTAGGACGAGCTTGCACCATTTTCTTTGAAGGCTTTTCTTAAGAGTTAAACCTAGGCGAGCAAGTTTCAGACTTTGCTCTTGAAGGGTTGATGTCTGTTGATCCCTGCGTCTGATTATTTATTCATGGTTGGGGCTATAACAGTTTGCTCTAAAGCTGAAAACCTGGGTGGAAAGCAGTCTGAAGCATGCACTTGTAAACAGCTAGATGAGCATTTTCTGTTATAGGGTTCTTTATTCTTCAGTTTGGTCGTGTATAGCTTTTGCGTTGAGTGGTTTAACAAAATGTGGTCTTGGTCTCACGCAAGGCTTTCACTCAAGCATTTGCTAGTATTGACGTTCAGTGTGGGTGTGTAACTAGCTTTGTTAATATTTGGACGGAAAAAGATGTAGAAGTTTTCACTTGCTCAGTTGTCTACTTGTAGAAGTAAATCACATATGGCTATTAATTGACAAAGATTTAAAACAAAACCTCGTGCTCAAGCTGATTCCATTTCACAACACAATGAGGGACCTGTCCGAGCAAAATGGACACATGAGAAGCAAATTTGAAGGCCTAAATTGCCAGATTTAAGAAAAATGGCAGATTTTGAAGGTTTTTCCCTTTCTTCTGGTCATTCAAATCTGGTAGTCCATTTGCAATTGGTACTGGAAATAGTCATTGGTTATAAAAAGCTTAGATGCAAGTATGCCAACAATCCGTTGTAGTCTAGGTGGTCAGGATACTCGGCTCTCACCCGAGAGACCCGGGTTCAAGTCCCGGCAACGGAATCATATCTTTTTTGCCTTCTCACATTTTTCCTTTTCTTTTTCACTCCCTCCGTCTCTTTTTGCCTTCTCACATTGTAGTAGGACGAGAATGAATGTTGTCTAGTTCCAACTAAGTTTAAGCATTCTCTTCTAATGGCTTCTCTACTTTGTCCTTCTGCAACTTCTCTGAACCTAAACCTTCCTACTGATTCTTACCAGTCCACTCGCTTAACTACTACTTGCCTTCCTTTACCTAACAGGTATGTCCTCACTCTCTCTATCTCTCGCTCGCGAATTTTATTCATAGTATTTACCTAGAGCAATTCCAGTTCAACAACAAAGGAAGTACTTGGACTATTAGGTTTCAAAACTGGGATTACATCCTTGGGTTTGTTATGTTTCTCATTTTTGTGACTCCAAGGATGATATTGTTTTGTTGGAGAAAATCCAGTGATAAGATATTTCACGTCCGTGAACTTATTCTAGTTTTTCATTTAAAAATGGGTGGTGCTAGTTTTTCCTTTCTCCACTTCCATTAATCCCAAACAGCATAAAGTATGAAATTTTAGAAACCTTTTCCTTTCTTCCATTTTGGATGAATTTGTGTGGAAACATTCTTACTTATCTAGTCAATTTTTCACTTGTTTTCCGAATTTTACTTTTTGTGCCCACTGTAGCGATGCTAGAGAATAAAAGAAAACCTGTACTTTGTAATTTCATGATCAACATGTATGTTCTCCCAATTTGATAAACAATTTTTGTAGATTGAATTGGGACAGAATACATTCACGACGAAATGGCTGCCATGTTCTTAAGTGCAAACTTACCAAGATAAAGGAATATCCACCGTCAACCCCTTCGACATTGATAAAGGAACCCCACAAGTACTTTGATCAAGTAATTATCACAGTTAGATCTGGTGATGGTGGTCATGGTGCAATTCTTGGTATGCCTGATCAGAAAGCTCCTCCGAAATCGCAAGGAAAATATGGCAAAGAAAATAAGTCGAAAAGTTCGTTCAAAAGAGATCCAGATGGATCACTTGTCCTTCCCATAGGTGGTCATGGGGGTGATGTTATCATTTATGCAGACGAGGGATTGGATACATTGTTAGATTATCATAAGAAGACTAGGCATAACGCTAAGCGTGGGGGAAATGTTGATGCTATGGGTGTCCTGACCAAACAACTGCGTGATGGGCTAGCTGCTCCGAAAGTGCGTATAGCTGTCCCTGTAGGTTAGTGAATGCTAGTTTTGATGAAATTTTTGCTGACTTGCATTAAAGCACCATCTTGTGTTTCATTGTGCAACCTGCCATTCTCCACTGCATGGCTGTATATCATAAGCCACCCAAGTCCATGGTCTGACACTCTAACTATTATGGAAATGTGATAGATATTTCTCCACACTTACAGTTAACAACACCTCGTTTTCACATGTTGATTTATATGTCCATGTATCCATGACAGGTACAGTTGTGAAACGTAAGAGAGGGACATTTCTGGCGGATCTAGCACAGCCAGGTGATGAAATTCTGGTTGCTAGGGGTGGGCAAGGTGGAGTGAGTAAATTCATATCTTAAATGATAAATGATACTCGAGGGATCTAGCCTAACATTCAATATCTACTACTAGTGTGCCAGTATTCCAGATTTAGGTTCTTTTATGTTGTTCCTTCTAGCACGACTTAATTCAACCATTTTCGTACTACTTGATATGTTTATTACTAAGCATAGTCTTCCATTAGTTTTATGTTTTGGTTCTGGTAGATCAGCTTGTTGGAGATGCCTGAACATAGAAAGAAAAAAGCAATGACGATGAGTAGTAATGTCATGAGAGATGACAGTGACAAGGTATATTACTTGGGCATATTTGCAATTGGCTAACTTCATTTTTTTTTAAGCAAATGGTGAATTGACTATATTAATATTTGCTAAGATAAAGTCCATGCTAATCAATTTATTGCAGGTCTTAACTCTTGGTCAACCTGGGGAGGAAGTTAATCTGGAGCTGATTTTGAGAGTAGTTGCTGATGTTGGTCTAGTGGTAAGCACTTCCTATGTTGCTTGATTTGTCAAGGTTCTATGTAGATTACAGGTTTTCATTTTTTTCTTATTTGTTTTTGGTTTCTCTTAGCTGATAAACCACTACTCTTACTGATTGCACTGATGTTGTTTCAAGAAAATCATACTAAAATATAGGAATTATGCATTTTCAGAATCTCATGAGAAGTTGCCAGTGGTCCATTTTTCTAGTGATGATCATTTATGACCTTGAATTATGGGGTTAGGATTCTCTTTTGAAAATCCTGATTCCAATATCTAAGTTAGATAAGTGTTTGAACCCTGGAGCCTGGTAGATCAAAAGGGTGCTGTGCATTCAGGATTGCATTCAAAATCAACTCGTTGCCTTCATATTTGTTATTTTTTTCGGTCAATGATGGATTGAAATTGGTTTTGAATACAAGTTTTACTTGTTTTTCTAGGGACTGCCAAATGCTGGAAAATCAACTCTCTTGGCAGCGATTACTCTTGCAAAACCTGAGATTGCCAATTACCCTTTCACTACATTAGTTCCAAACCTAGGAAGGCTGGATGGGGATCCTAGTTTGGGTTCAGGGAAATTTTCGTCAGAGGCAACCTTAGCGGATTTGCCCGGTCTCATTGAAGGTGCTCATTTGGGGAAGGTAATTCAACTTGTAACCTTGAGATCTACTATCGAGAATTATGATATAATTCATTACTTTATTAAGCTGGATTATGTGAGAATACAGGGTCTTGGTCGCAATTTCCTGAGGCACCTCAGAAGGACCCGACTGTTGGTTCATATTGTCGACGCAGCTGCTTATGATCCTGTAAAGGATTACAGAACTGTCCAAGAAGTATAGTTTCCTCAACCAGGAAGTTCATTTATCAGTTGCATAACAAAAAAATTCCACTGTTTTTTTTTCTCTCATTAAGAAGGAATAAAAAGAAAATTACTTGCAGGAATTGCGAATGTACAACCCTGAATACCTTGAACGTCCATTTCTTGTGGTATTAAATAAGATTGATCTTCCTGAGGTATTTAGTACTGATTCTTAATGACTATTCAGAGGATATATGTTATTGGCTGATCTCTTTTATGTCTATGTTGTTTCTTATAGTGAAACTCAATGGTCTTCACATTCAGGCACAAGACAGGTTGCCATCTTTGATTGAAGAAATATCGATGATTGGTTGTGATGAGTTGCCTGCAGAACTAGAAGTGAGTGTTGATAAAGCAAACTGCTATCAATTCCAAATGAAAATGTAAATGTGCCTTCTTCAGGGTCTCCCAAACGAGATAGGAGGGAGAAACAAATTGAAGAATATCCTCGCCCTCTTGCTGTTGTGGGTGTTAGTGTCCTGTAAGTCATCCCTTTTACACTTCTCTTCCATCACTTTATTAAATGATTCGAGTTCCTCTGTCGCTTTGCCATTTGTAATATATATCAATGTATTGGACCCACCTTCCTTTTCTTTCATGGTTCCTCAGAATCTCTAATGATTATACTTTGTCAATCCCTTAACTTTAATAACTTTCATCTGCTTCTTTCTACAGAAAAGGTATCAGAATTGATGAAATGCTGAAGGAGATAAGGGCAGGTTTAAGGAAGAGTCAAGGTTTAGAGAAAGAAGAATTAGCACTAAGAACTTCATCCACGTGAAGGATGGCCGCATACTCTGCAGATCCATGTGGTATGGTGCTAACTAGATACCAAAAGCATAGATGAGAACACGAGGTCTCAACTGGATGTGTGAATGACTACAGCAAAATTACAGGAGCGTTTACCTCCCTGTTTTGTTTCGCTTACTCTCTTCGGGAGATTAGCCTGGATAAAGTGATCAGTCGACTCATCCTAAGGACCTGTTTAATGATCACCAACAAGATGAGAACTGCACATGTATGGTCTGTTATTAGCACTTCGAAGAAGAGCTTGTGCTTATCAGATAGTTCTTAGTTATAGGCTGCATTTTGAGAGAGCATAATCTATTTTATCTTGTTTACTATAAAATCATATCCGTGGAGAACAGAAAATTGAACCTTTAATCAATATGAATGTATAAAATCTGTTGAGTTGCACTCTGATATGACTAATGATGCACTTACATTTCCACCAGAAAACATTACCCCACACTCCATAATCCAATGGCAATCATCAAGTTCTGCTGTCGATTTTTTTCACCTGTTGGTTTTTGATTCGACACCACACCAAAAAAATACAATACTTCAAGTCAGATGAATATAAATTTGCAGTTAGAAACAACGCTTGCAACAGATTGCCAGTTTCTTTCACTCAAAATAGCATTGTTTTGAGTCATTATGAGCAAATTGTTACAAAGTACAAACATACAGAGTTCATGAAAAATTTATATCTGTGCATGTAATTTTTCTAACTGGTTACAAAGCCTGCTGAGTTCATCCAGAGCTTACGAAGAATACAAGGCAAAACTCATTTCAAAAATCAATGAAAAACACGGAGAGGAGAAAAGATTAGAAAGAATTTATATCTAAATGCTTTGGGCTTGGTACAACATTCAGTTCTTCTAATAACGAATTCAATTGGAGAAAATTCAGTACTTCTAGGTATCACAAGTGGTCCGCTGGATCAACTAGAAAAGTTAGTTTCCAGGTGAACCTATATCCCTTTTCATTCTTTTTCAGTGTATACATGGTAGAGGCATCATCTCTCAGTGTAAACATTGCCTTAACTAGTCTTTGCCCGTTTCCAGACAATCACTGTACCATCAGAATCTGATGAAGCCAAAAAGTTCTCCCCATGGTTCCAAGCAATCCCTATAACTGGAGAACCATGACCCTGCAAGTCACCAAATTTTTAGAGAGAGAGGGAGCACAATGAGGGTTCTTTGCCTAGTAGTGAGTTTTAGACAAACCTGTAATTTGTTTACACATGTGTGTTTTGGACGAGTCAAGTCATAAAAGTAAACGTTTGAGTCTTCGCTTCCAGCAACTTCAAATTCAACAATCAGATTAAAGTTAGACTGCAATATCTATATAAGTGCAAACAGCAAGTTCGAATTGAAAGTTAAACACTACTTTCAGGCCTCAAGTATACCCACTTCCAAGGGTATGCTTGTCTTAATTTCTAAAGTTTTACAGGAGTTAATCTTAGAAGTTAAAATTCCTAGAAGCTCAGAAAACATGAGACAACATATATTAGCACAATACCCTTTTAACATGACCGTGCAAGTTACCTACCTATAAATTCTCCCTTTTCAAGTGAAAGTAGTGGGCAGAATGTTGCGCGGATACTATGCACTCGAGGAGCCAGTTTGAGTGAACAACGGAGAGTCAAATACCCTTGTATCTCCAAAGCAACACTACAAGGCAAATCCCCAGTCCTTAGGAAAAACTCACTCAGAAACAATTCCTAAGCCGTATCCACCAATTAGATGAGAAGTACAAGACAAAACCAATAACCGATACCTAAAAAAGGACAGACTTCCATCCTGAGTACATGTTAAAAGAACAGGACCCCTTGCCAGCAGAGAGAAGGTACGATACTGTACAGTTGTAGTAGGGGATTTTTGTTTAAGGCTACTTCGCTGGCGATGCGACCGGGATAATGCTCCAGTGTGGGAGTCCATAAGTACACTGTATATGCACCCCTGTAGCATTTAAGCCAGTTTAGTTGCAGGCCTTGATAACTGGGGCTGTCACTGAATCCATATCAAGCCGAAGTAAGTTAACAAACCTGAGCATCACCACAAAATATAAGCTGACCAGTATGATCGTGGTCCATGGCTGTAACCTCACTCTCGAACATTGCCTTTTTAATGATCCTCCCAGTGCTGAAATTTATCACCTGAAAAACAATGAAGGCAAGGTTTGGAATTAGACCTTTGAACGTAGCAATATCATCCCATTTTCTAAGTTTTTAGAAGAGAAGTTACATTGATTTCTCTATTTCCATTGCCAACTGAAAGGAAGTTGTTATTTACCTGCAGTGAAAGAGCAAGAATGTAAGAGAAGAACATCACTTAATATTACTCAAAAAATGTCAGGGAGGACAGTGAACACTCACTGGGTGAAAGCGGATGCATATTTGTGGGGAGACTCCATATATTATTCTAACACAGTTGCCTCCTGATAACTCCCATATTCTCACAGTCTTATCCATTGACGTTGAAGCAATATACTGATTGTTGGATGAAAAATCAAAATCTGTGAATAGATAAACTGTTAATAAACATACAGACATCATTTATATATAAGGTATTTTGTCCAGAACAGACAGTGCCAAACTACTGTTTACGTTAAGGTATAAATCATATAACAAAATGGAAGTCAAGAATCACAAATTCTGCATTTAATTTTCGTAGAACAAAGTAAAGTATACTGATAATGTGTTCACTTGATTCCAACCTGTGACATCTTTTGAATGACCACTCAAATGCTTAATGATAGAAGGCGGTTCAGAGACACTGCAAACAGTCAAGGATCCATCTGAAGCCCCATAAGCAAGTAGATCCAAACTCATGTTCCCAAACTTCAACACAGTAACTGGTAATTCAAAGTTATTAGTTTGCTTTGTTTTAAAAGAAACACTAAAGAAGCACTAAGGTGTACAGAGAGGAAAGAGGAAGAGAACAATAAAAGAAGATGGACCATGCCGTAGCTACTTCCAAATTCTAAGAAAGGTACCTGATGCTTTGGAATGGTCAAATATGCACTGCATCCCTACAAAAGAATATGCAGGTTCAACTTTCCGTATATTCCGATCACTATCACTCAGGCTTGAGCTGAAACTTGTACGGCGACCTAGATTGCCACTTCTTAAATCCTGCATGGATGGGATCAGTTAAGCCTGTAACGTATTATACAAATCTTCAAAAAAGAAACATTGTACATCTATCAGTCATAACTGATTCACAATCCAGTACCCTAAAGCTTCTCTGTTGATCGGTTTCCAAGGACACTAAAAGCAATCACATTGTGGTATTAGAGAAAATGAAAAAAAAATAAAAAATTGGCAAGAGTATATCATACATACCTTGCTAGAACCCCCCCAACTGTCCACCTCTAACAAAATAGAGAGTGGGCTTGGAGTCGGAACCCATCGCCCACTGATGCATCAATCAGTAAATTACCCTGATGTCAGAATCGTATGGAAACATAAATTTACAGAACAAGGAAGTCAAAATGTCAAAAAAAATGCATCAATATGAACAAAACCAAATAACATATGATTGCAGTTACACTAACCTTTGGCCAGGTGTGCTCGGGCCACTAGGTATATGCAAACTTTCCCAATTCCTTGGTCTGCATATCCAATTACGATACGCAACATAACCTTTCCCATTGGACTTCCAATCCTTCAACATAAAACAAATTCAGTAAGAAACAAACTACAAATCAATATTGTCATCAAATTGTAGCCGAAATTCGCATCAAAACTACTCCAATGTACAAGTAAAGGTAAATTTTCTCGAAATAATTAAGTTGTCTAATCAAATCTTACTATCTTCAACGCAATGTGTAACGAAACTGACTTCTTAACTCTTAAATCAAATACCAAAAACGCTAAAACGATTTCTAATTAAATTAATCCAGAAATGAAACTAAAAAAACTTAAAAAATAGAGGAAATTTAGAATTTACCTTACGGCGATCAATACCAGAGTTAATTTTCTTGTAAAGAAGTAGACGACGAGTCCCAATGTAAGTAGGATCTGAATCAGCAGTAGGAGGCTGAAGCAAACAACTTATAAATTCTGGATCTGAAGTTTTTTTCTTCTCTACTATCGAAGATGAACTCTTCTCGGTTATATCATCTGCCATTGTCGATTCATCAAAAAAAATTTGTCATCAGCTAGAGGGAGAATCTCATTGTGGGTTTTACGCTGTTGATCGTAAGCCGAAAATAAAACCATAAGTGGAGATGCGGGGTATCGACCCCCGTACCTCTCGCATGCTAAGCGAGCGCTCTACCATCTGAGCTACATCCCCTAAGCTGTCCTTCACAAATGAATCAACTTATATTTACGCTTTAATACTCTCATAGTTGCAGCTTTTCTGATCTTGTGTGGAGCATTCTGCCTCGAAATATTTCTATGCTTTGGTTTGGTGTGGAGTGTGGAATATTTTATCACAGAATATCTCTAGGATATTTTAGACCAGCTCTTATGGAGCTTCACACCTCCTCACAAATATAACCCCAAGTATACTTATGAAGGGAGTAGTGCTGGCGAAGATTTCATATTTTGTTAGTGTGTAAAATTTTTATGTTTTTTTAGTTCTTTGGATATATGTGTTTTGGAGTATTTAAAAGTTGGAGAATAAATTTTGTGGGTATACCTTTTGTAAACCCTCACGGGACTATAACTCGTCCACTAAGGATATTTAGGGTTTAAAGGCTTGTTACACATGCTAAGTGTAACCGTATCGTCAACGAAAGGAAGTTGTTGTATTTTAATTTAGATTTGTAGTGTGCTTGAGGACTAGCAAAAGGAAAGTGTGGGGGAATTTGATAAGTGCATAATTTACATGTTTTATGTATTATTTTCACAAAACTAGTGACAAATAACCAAGGTGAGCTTACCTACTATACAAAAACTCCTCCCATATTTTTTGTTAAAAATAAAAACCATTTGGAAAATAATAAATTCAAAAACCACATTTCTTTTAATAAGTGTTAATTTTAGTTTTTAGTTTTTTTTTTAATTTCCAAAATTACCCTTCCATATATATAATAACCGTTTTAAAAGGAAACAAAATTTCCTCCCATATTCTCTTCTTCTCTTCCAAAACATCTTGTGCTCTTCGTCTTAGGCATTTTCTCTTCTTCTCTTCTTTTCAATCACTAAAACCAAATCTTCTTTTCTTCTCAATCTTCTCCAAAAACACAGCTCTCTTCGTTTAATTTGAGGAACAGAACACTAAAACCTAGTTCTCTTCGTTTTTGTTTCAGTTTTTCGAAGTACAGAAGACATAAACTCAGCTTCAGATTTTGTTTTTGTTATAGTTTAATCGAAGAACATCTTTTTTTTTTCAGTTTAATCGAACATCAGAAGACAAAAACTCATCAGATCTCGTTTTAATCGAAGAACAGAACACTAGTTACTAGTAGTTGAATCAACAATCAGGTAATTTTGATCTTTATGATTTTGTTTGTGTTTTAATTTTCGATTTTATATTTGTAAATTGATCATATTCTTATTCTGCCGAAGCATTTGTTTTAGTTGTTGAATACGAGTTTAGTTCTTTGTTGTTCTCATTCATCTGCCAAAATTCAATTTTAATTGTAGAGTTTATGTTGATTATGAAACTCCGATCTATTTGTTTTTATGATTTCTTTTTGTTGATCTTTTTATTCAGGTCCATTGAATTTTCTTATGATGTTGTAGTTGTTGATATTCTTAATACTGAAACCTTTTTTGGTTTCATACTTTTGTTCTATAGATTAACAAATATGTTCTTGTTGTTTATGTTCTTATTCAAAAATATGTTCTTGTTGTTGTTGATATTCTACTGCTGAAACCTTTTTTGGTTTAATACTTTTATCCTGTAGATTAACAAATCTGTTGTTGTTGTTTATGTTGTTATTCAAAAATATGTTGTTGTTGTTGTTGATATTCTTACTACTGAAACCTTTTTTGGTTTCATACTTTTGTCCTGTAGATTAACAAATATGTTGTTGTTGATTATGTTCTTATTCAAAAATATGTTGTTGTTGTTGTTGATATTCTTACTACTGAAACCTTTTTTGGTTTCATACTTTTATCCTGTAGATTAAAAATCTGTTCTTGTTGTTTATGTTGTTATTCAAAAATATGTTGTTGTTGTTTTTGATATTCTTACAACTGAAACCTTTTTTGGTTTCATACTTTTTCTTGTAGATTATGAAATCTGTTCTTGTGGTTATATCTCACAAAGAGGATACGTTATCGTTTCGTATTGGTCTACAAGCATATCTTTTTGATTTGAAGGGTAGTATATGTTCAAGGTGGTGTCAATTCTCTGTTCTTTCTATAGAAATTTTCCATATAGTTGGTGATCAGCAAAAGGTTATCGATTTTGATTTTGATCTCCAATCAGTTGCTGTATTTATTGTTTTTAATAAGCTTCCATCTCTTGAGTTACACATAAGGGATATAGATGAGTGTTGTAGTTCTAATTCAGGAACTTCAGTAGTTATACCTTTTGAACAACGACGAAGTTCAGGAATTGTATCTTTTGAGAAGCCACGAAGTTTAGGAATTATACCTTTTGATCATGTAGGACATACAAATTTAGTTGATTATGATGTCAGTAATAAAGTTAAAGAACCTTTGAAGTCTGCAATTTGGTTAGGCATTTTTCAGGGTGTCAATCAGGTGTTTAGGGAGGTGTTCAACAAGTTCGTTCTGATTTGTTGAAATATCATGCAACATCTGGGTATTCATTCAAGATGACAAGGAATGAGAAGTTGAGGATTAATGCATGTTGTGCTAAGAAGGAAGAAGAGAAATGTGAATGGCATATATATGTTGTTTCTATTGATGGTGTTGTAGGTAGTCCTTTTATTATCAAAGAGTTAAATAAGAAGCACACTTGTTGTGGTGGAGTTGTAAACAGACCACATGTGACGAAAAAATTAATTAGTAGCTTGATTCTTGAAAAGATTAAACATAATCCAAAGAAGAAGACAAAAGATATTATGAATCAGTTTACACGAGAATATGGCTTTGACATTAGTCGTTATTATACATATGCAGGGAAGAAGCATGCATTGAATATTACATGGGGAGAGAATGAGAAATCATTTATGTATTTGAAATGGTAACCAACAAATTGACTGAAACCAATCCTGGATCTCATGTTGTTTTGGAAGTTGAAAATGAGACTCAAAAATTTCAGAGATTGTTTATCTCTTTCGCTGCATGTATTCGTGGATTCAATTACTGTCGTCCTTTATTATTCCTTGATGCAGCCCATCTGAAGAGCAAATACCTTGGTCATATCATGGCAGCAACGGGTTTAACGGTAATGACGGTAAGTTTTCTTAAACATTCTTTTTTAAAAGTACTTTTTTCATCTTTGGTATGATGGAACCAAAAATGGTTCCATCATTTTTTTTCATCTGGAATTTTTACTGAACCAAAGAAAATGATGTAACCTCTTTTATCAAATGAGATCTTTTAAACATACAAACTGAAATGTTTTTTCCTATTATGTTTCAGAAATTTATCCTTTAGCTTATGCTGTTGTTTCATCGGAGAATGACGCGAATTGGAAATGGTTTTTGGAGAATTTGAAATCTATCCTTTCGCATCTGCGCAAAAAGCTTACTTTTGTGAGTGATCGAGGTACTGGTTTGGTGAATCAAATTCCTTCTGTATTCCCTGATTCTTCTCATGGTTGGTGTTATTGGCATATGAAGAACAATATCAATACATACTTGCCTAAGGCTAATAAGGTTTATAATAATTATGTGCTGGGATTGTTTGAAAAATGTGCATATGCTAATACACATACAGAATTTTCAGAGAACTGAGAGAAGTTATTGCAGGTTAAAAATAAGAAGTTACAAGATTATCTGATTAGAGCTCCTGTTGATAAATGGGCAAGTGTTTATTTCCCGGGCCGTCGTTATGGTAGGTTGTGTTCGAATATATATGAGAGTTTCAATAGTTGGATCCTTGAAGAGAGAGAGAAGCATATAGCCATCATGGTTGATGAAATCAAAGTGAAGCTTATGAATCAAATGTGTGTACGTCGTGAGGAATGTGCAATTGAAGTGGCGAGAAACTTTATGTCCAGAATTTGAAATTGACTCTACAACAACAAGATGCACGGTCGTGAATACAATGTCACCAAGTCGTCGCAATATGTGTTTGAAGTTCAATCGACATTAACACAAAAGGTTGATTTGCAAAGAAGAACATGTTCTTGCAATCGTTGGCGAATTAACGGTTTCCCTTGTACCCACGCTATCCGTTGTATCATGATAAATGAAGAAGATCCTTATAAGTATGTCGAATTCTACTTTACAGTAAATTTATACCGTGAATCGTATGCAAGAGCAATCAATCATGTCCCTAAAGTTGAAAAGCCTTTGATCGTCTCTCCAAAATCCGTTGTTCTTGGTCCTGATGCTCTACCACAACCAGGTCGTCCAAGAAAGAAGAAGATAATTCCTAATACAGGTTCTATTCCCAATAAGAAGATGAGAACTTGTGGTAGATGGCATGTTTTGACTACCCATAACCGAAGGACATGCCTTGCACATCAGATTTGAAGTCATTTCGACTACAATTCATTTTCAGTTTTTGTTTAGACTAATATATGTTTCGATTTATACTTTTTTATAATTTTACAGTACAGTAGTTTCATGCTTTTTTATTTTTAGATTAAGTTTGTCAGAGTTACAAGATTTTATGAATTTTTTGAACCAAAATAGTCTTTTTATAGTTTATCACATGCTCCAGGTTTTTTTTTTTCATCTCTGATATGATGAAACCTTTTTTGGTTCCATCGTTTTTTTTCATCTGAAATTGTACTGAACCAAAGAAAATGATCAAGAAAATGATGGAACTTTTTTATCAAATGAGATCTTTTAAACATACAAACTGAGATGTTTTCAAAACATACAAATTTAAACATACAAACGTTCAACCAGCTAATTATACATTAAAACACAACAATCAAACCGTAACTCAAACCCTTTCCTTCTTTCCTTCATCAAGTGATTAGTACTTCTTTCCTTATTGCTCAACAGGCTCTTTCCACTTAAACAACACCAGACCTGATTCAATGACTAAAACCTTCAATCCACTTAAACAACTCAGATTCAACTTCAATCCTCTCATCAAGTGATTAGTAAGTTAACAAGTATTCTAAAAAAAAAACTAAAATCATTACACAATCATTAAAACTGTCAACTTTTAAGTTGAAATTTCGCCCTCATAGTCTTCAACTTTGTCAATGAGGATCTTGCATGCCAGCTTTCGCCTCATATTCTGCACCTTTTATTTGATATGCTCTTCAGATGAAAAATTTCCTTTCAAGAGGCTCTTCATGTAATAGCAAACATGAAGTCCACAATCATTCCTGATATTAACAAAACAAGATCTTTAAATTAAAAGATTGAAATGAAGATAATGAAGAGAAGATCTCTAAACATAAGTTCTTTTAAAGCACACATCTTGTTGGAAACACAAAGGGTTGTTCAAAACAAATTTATTTGATTGACTTAGTGGGTCTAGAGAGAGCTTTGCAACATGTTGTTTGAATGCTGACACCAATCTTTCTTTCATGCTTTCTGCACTTTTGTTCCACTAATATTTAGTTTCAGCTAACGAGTTATAGTGTGAGAATTCTCCAGTTTCATTATCAAAAGCTAGCAAAGTCCAGTGGTACGACTTTTCACTAAGTTTGTAAGCAATGGAATGAATATGGATTCTGGAGTGTAGTCCATGTTGTCTATGAAAGCTTCAATCGCAGAGTGACAATTTTGTCCGATTGAGTGCAGTGTCTGAAATTCAGTAAAAAATCAAAAATCATTTTCTAATTTGGTTTCAGAAAAACACTTGTTTAATATAATTTAGAGGACACTTACATATACATATGTGCTTAGGAACACTGCTCTTTTGTACTTAAGAGTACCATCTGGGTTCAACTTTTTCTTTGATATGTTCTTTTGCAATTTCAGCATGTAGAATTCAATCATATCCCCGGGGATCTCACCCTTTCTTAGAAAGTTATCCAGATTCCTTCATGTTATGTACAATGCAAACTCTTTTTTATCCCATGCCATGTCACTGTTGTTAAATAGTTGAAAAACAAGTTAATGGTTAAAGAAGAAGAAGAAAAGAATATGAAAGAAATGTATTCTTTTTTTGGTTCAATCATTTTTTTTTCATCTGGAATTATACTGAACCAAAGAAAATGATGGAACCTTTTTTGGTTTCAACACTGATATCATCACCAGATTGATGCCTTTAAGAGGGAGAATTTACAGTTGGAAGAGAATTAGAGATTGAAGAAGATGAATAAGAGAAATGAAAAAACTGAAAAGTATGAATGCCGCTTACCTTTCATTATGCATTCTAAAATATCTGCACACGACCAGTTTCTTAGTTGAATCGAGTACCTGCATAATTTTCAAGTTGTCAACTGCTTTCAACTTCACCTCCTTTTTATCTGTTTTTTTCTTCTCCAACTGTTTTCTTCTTGTAACACAACGAATCTTTTTTCTTTTTTTCTTCTTAACATCCCCAGGTGTATAATACTGCATCTTAACAGGTGCTTGCATACTCCTTTTGTTTTTCCTCATTCTTGATATTATGCTCACCTTTTGTTCGGGAATGACGTCTTCATGATCACTATCTTCTTTGTCACTGTCTTGACTTTGCGTCAATCCCAAAATGAAATGAGGCATATCATCTTCAAACTCAATTACATCTTTTTCCATGTCTACAACTGAGTAGTAGCACATGCCTTGACTTTCTGGCTTTGATGTAAGACCCTTTGGCTTTGAAGAAGAAATTTTCTTCAATGAGGCTTCTAATTCCACCTGCTCAGCCACCTTGATATCTTCTATTGTGTTTGGAGTTAATAAGGCTTTTTAAATTACATTATTTGTAGCTTGCTTCCCTTTCTTGATTTCAGATTCAACTTCCTCAGCAAATTTCAATTCTTCAATTGTGTTCGGAGTTAACTCCGAAACTTCTTCAATTACATTATCTGTAGCTTGCTTCCCTTTCTTGATTTCAGATTCAACTTCCTCAGCAAATTTCAATTCTTCAATTGTGTTCGGAGTTAACTCCGAAACCTCTTCAATTAGCTGTTGAACTTTGCCTTCAGAAGATGAAACCTTTTCTGGTTCCATCACTTGTTGCTCTTGAAATTTTCCTTCAGAGGATGGAACCTGCTCTGGTTCCAACAAACAACCTTCAAAATCGGAAATCAAACCTTGGATCTGAACTTCATTCTCCGAAACCTTTTCAGGTTCAATTGCATCATCTTCTTGTGTTTCTACTTCATTCTCTGAAACCTTTTCAGGTTCCATTGCATCATCTTCCTGTATTTCTACCTGCAAGATTTATTGAGTTCAAAAAAATCAGATTCATTCACAACAAAAAAATCAAATCAAAGTAAATTATCACCTCATCATCATCTTCAACAAAAAAATCCATTTCTTGCTCAATCACAACATTCTCTTGCTCAATCACAACATTCTCAGCATCATCTTCTTGTGTTTCTTCTTGTCGAAGAACCCTTTCTTTTTCTATCATGTCATCCACAATCAATATAGCTTTGTTTATCATTTCCTGCAACATTAACATATATAACTTACACTAACTCAATAAATGAAACATAATATTAACCAGTGGAATAACACCTTACACTAACTAAATAATTTGAATTATGTTTACTTTTTAATATCAGCCATAATTTATCTCTTTCAAGATTTAACATATTGAGTTTAACATGTACGCAAACAGAGTAATAGAAGAAGATATGAAATATATTCCTGATTCGGTAGAAACTCAATATTAACTCACACAAATAAATGAAACAAGATTTAACATATCACCTCCACATGTTCTTCAGGTACCATTTCTTCACGGTTTGAAACTGTTTCTCTTTCATTTCTTTTACGTTTCCTTCTCACATAAGTCTGCTTCACTGGTTGAAGAGAATGTTGTAACCTCTCCTCAGCATCATATTTTGCTATTATTGATTGATCTTCTTCAGAGAGCCCATTGTTACCAACGGTTGTAAGTTTTTCAATCAACATTCTCGCCCACTTATATTTAGCCTTGTAATTTCCAGTTCCAACATTCTCTTCATTTGCAGGATCTTCATTTCCAGCACCAATCATCTCTTCATTTGCAGCACCAACATTTTTTTCATTTCCAGCAACAACATTCTCTTCACTTTCATCACCAACATTCTCTTGACTTTCAACACCAACATTCTCTTCATTTACAACACCAACAATCTCTACACTTGCAGAACCAACATTCTCTTCATTTTAAACACCAACCTAGAGTTCAAGATCAATATACTCTTCGACAGGAATATCTTCTTCCTCTATGCGCTGTACCAAGCGTTCTTCTTGTTCAGTATATGGATACAAGAATGATCCTTTACGGTGACCCACATTCATCTGCAGAATACAATGAACATGATGAAACTTCTTTTTATTTCATTTGGAATAAGGTGCAATTAAATAAAGAATGGAACTTTTTTTATTGAAGCAAAAAAAATGATGGAACCTTTTTTGGTTCCATAATTTTTTTTCATCTGGAATTGTACTGAACCAAAAAAAATGATGAAACCTTTTTTGGTTCTATCATTTTTTTTCTTCTAGAATTGTACTGAATCAAAAAAAATGATGAAACCTTTTTTGGTTCCATCATTCTTTTTCATCTGGAATTGTACTGAACCAAAGAAAATAATGGAACCTTTTCTGGTTCCATCATTTTTTTTCATCTGGAATTGTACTGAAGAAAAAAAAATGATGGAAACTTTATTGGTTCCATCATTTGTTTTCATCTGGAATTGTACTGAACCAAAGAAAATGATGCTTATTTTTACCTTTGAGAAAATATCTGGTTTATTGATAAGATCATCCAAATTTTTCATCACTTCCTTACATATTCCATCTAGGTCCCATGTAGCGAACCTTGCGTACATCTCGGTACCAGCCTGTCTTAAGGTCATCTCGGCAAACCAATAATGAAAAAAAGAATACATAACATTTAAATTAGTAATCAAACTTGGGAAAAATAAAAAACAAGCAACTTATGAATCAAAAGAAATAAAAATTTACCAATGGGTAAATTACGCTACCAGATACATCATCAACTTGATCGGATTTCTTATAGACTCAATAAGATGCTCATGGAAAACATCTGGCCAACACACCTTATTCATCTCAAATACTTGGTATAAGTATTTTGAAGTCAGATTCTGCCCACCTTTGTTTGGTACAAAAATTGATACCAAGAGATAGAGGATGAATAACTTGACGAAGTCTTCATCTTTGGTTTCATCCGCTGCTGTTTCCATCATGGCTCTGACAATATCAGTTTTCCTCATCTTCTTAGCTTATTTAAAATAATCAACTTGAAACATGTTTACCTTTTTCTTCAGGTCAACATCTTTGTGTATATCTACATTCTTCATCATTTGTAGACCAAAAATGACAGCGAACTGTTCAGGTGTTGTCTGTAGTATCATATTCCTTGCTCTCATCAATTTAAAACAATCTGGTTTATCACCCTTGACACTTCTATAAAATGACCCTAAGATCATCTGAACTGCTCTTGTACTTTTCTTTAATTTTTCTTCTTGAAGGGTACCATCGAAGAACGGTTTGAAGAAACGCCAGAATGGACAAGCAACAAGTGCCTTCATGTGTTTTTCTTTAGTTTGCGTCAATGCTTTTATCTTTGGTGCCTCTGTACACAAATGTTGCAACGAGCACCTATATGGTTCTGGTAATTTTTTTTCCCTGTTACAGAATAAGTAAACCATAAGCACAAACATAACTTGTCCCAACCATACACAGAATATGATGAAACCAAATTTGGTTCCATCAAAACAGCCGCCATTAAGTAAAAAAATACTAACATTGTTGGTCACAACCATACACAGAATAGGATGAAAACTTTTTGGGTTCCATCAAAACATGCATTTACTAAAAAACACTAACTCTGTTGGTCACAACCATACACAGAATAGGATGAAACCTTTTTGGGTTCCATCAAAACATGCATTTACTAAAAAACACCAACATTGTTGGTCACAAACATACACATAATAGGATGAAACCTTTTTTGGTTCCATCAAAACATGCATTTACTAAAAAAAACTAACTCTGCTGGTCACAACCATACACAGAATAAGATGAAACCTTTTTTGGTTCCATCACAATACGCATTAAGTAAAAAAACACTAAATCTGTTGGTCACAACCATATACAGAATAGGATGAAACCTTTTTTGGTTTCATCAAAACATGTATTAAGTAAAAAAACACTAACTCTGTTGGTCACAACCATACACAGAATAGAATGAAACCTTTTTTGGTTGCATCACAATACCCATTTAGTAAAAAACACCAACACTGTTGGCCACAACCATACACAGAATAGGATGAAACCTTTTTTGGTTCCATCATAACAAATTAGGTTTAAAAAGATGAAACCTAAACGTTGCTACAAACAGATGAAAATCAGTGAAACCTAGTTTTGGAAAAATATAACTGAAACCTAACTATGAAACCTGTAATTTCGAAAGAGATGAAACCTTATTAACCAAATACATCGATGAAACCAAAATCGCGAAACTAAAAATCATAAACATGCATAATATGATGAAACCTTATTAACCAAATACATTTTGATTTTCAACCATAAACAATCACAGAATATGATGAACCATAAACTTCGATTTACCTTTTGTAGATTCTTGTTTCTTAACTGGTTTATTGATTTTTTACTTCATCTTCTTATCTTGTTTCTTCACCATGTTTAATGATCTTCAGTGATTTTTCTTAGGTTTAAACTGTGATAGGTTTGATGAGTTAAAAGTAGTAGACTCAATTCTACTGTTGATGATCAACAATCGTTTTAGAATCAGAAATTTAGGTTGATGACGACTCAAACTCTACTGTTGATGATCATTTAAGTGATGATTTTTGTTTCAGGGAGATTAATGTGATGATTTTTGATATGGATGATGATGACGATGATGTTGGTTCAGGAGTTTTTCTGTGATGATTTTAAAACGGTGAACGGTTTGATTTTGGAAGTTGTAGAAGATAGAAGTTAAGAGGGAAATAATGACTTCCTTCAATTTTGGGCGTTAATGAAGGTGGGCGTGTGTAGGTAAGTAAGTTGGGCGTGAGCAGTTAATGAAGTTGGGCTGAATTATAAGTGAGGGTAATATGGACAGTTGGTTTGTAATGAGTTTTTTGTGTCAAATTTGTTTTGTTGGGTTTTATGTAGTTGGATAGTGACACCTTTGGGCTTATAACCCACGGCCTGTTATTTTCATACATTTATTTGCTAGATTTTATGTGAATTACCTTGTATTATTTTTACTTTTGTATTTTATGTCTTTTACTAGGTTACATCCCTGAAAGAAATGGAAATAGAGTGTTATAAAGGAAGAAAAGCCAAATACACAATGAAACTCATTTAAATTCAGGATTTCTTCACACCATGTCGAAGAGAACGAGAAAACGATGCCAACAGCGGAAGAATGAAGTTATTCTGACGTCGTATGAGAAAATTATGGGCAAAAAGAGAAATTAAGCTTGTCGGTTCCCAGAGCTAACAGTTAAACGACGTTTAAAACCTAAGTGATAAAGGCATCTACGTTATTACTAAAGGCTGTCACTTATTTGAAAATTTCTAAGAACAACCGTTATTCTTCTTGTGGCACCACCATATTCACATCCTTCACGACAGTATAGGGAGGTTATCTTCTTGGATACCTGAGTTCACGACCAGTTTAAGAAGAATGCCTATTGTGTTGTTGCTGTATAATTTAAGCAAGAAGAAGAATAACAGTGAGAAATAAGAAATGTTTGATGATAGAGAACATTGAGAAGAATACACAGTTCCTCGAAATAGGAACGAAGGGTTTAGGTTGATTCTTGAGTTCGAATAAAGCTTTAAACAGTGAAACTCTGGTGGAGCTGTGGATTATTGATTTATGAGATGTAGAAACTCAAGATCGAGTTTGTGGTGGAGGTTATGCTGGTCTGGTGCTGGTGATTAATGGGAGAAATCATGGTGATTGATTAGGAGAAGATGGAAGGTATAATTGAGTTGTGATGTTGTCAGTGAAGGATATCGAAAATGGATTGATGCATGGTTTATGCTGTTGGTGTTTGAATAACAACTGTGAGTGGTAGCACTCGATCTGAGATGATATAGGAAGATATTAGAGAAGAGATCGATGTGTTCTTGCTCGAGTTTGATTATGTGATGGCTTCGGTGATGGGTTGGAGTAGTGGTAGCAGTCAAAAAAAGATGATGGTAATGGTGGTTGTGATTCATCATGGAATACAATGATGCTGACTGTCGAGTTTAATGGCAGTGGTTGGAGGGCCTTGGAGCTCAATGATGATGAGACGCACCACTGTTGGTCGAAGCAGTAATGATGACGATTCACTGTTGAGTGAAGACAAAGTAGAAATATGGTGGACGGAGAAGATTTTAAGCCGAGATAGAGAGCGAGAAGAAAGAACTGGTGGCTATGGTGGTGACGCTATTGAGTTGGTAGTGATGGATGGATGGTGGGAAGAACTGAAGATAAGAATAGAGGAGATGGATCTGTGATGGTCTGTGAGGGACATAATTGAACAACGAGGGTGAACGTGAGAAGAATAGTTGATGATGTCGTTGTTAGCTCGAGAGAAGAAGAGTTTGAGCGAGATCCAGGGACATGGGTTTTGAACGGAGAAAAGTTAGGTAATAGTGGACCCAATTGATGTGTGACAGCGTGTGCGATATACTTAAGGAAAGATTTAAAGAGTAAGACGGCTGTAATCCGTGTCTATTACGAAAGTTTAGTGGTCGGTGTTAGTACTTATCAAGATTCCTATTCGAAACTCTAAAAAGAGGCGGTGAATGACCTATGCATAAAGGAGCCATGAACTCCACTTGTGATAAAAATTTTATATACAAAGAAAAAATTACAAAGGCTTTTTACGAGGAGGTTGTGGTCTACACGGAAAAGCTAAAGGCAACGTTGGAGTTTTGGGATTATCTTTCCCACTTAATTAGTTTGATTTAGTTATTTTCCTTTATATTTTTCATAGATGATAATAAAACTATGTGTGTCTAATTTATTTTTATTGATCAGAGATTTAGTCCAAAGTCTATGATATGATTATTAGTTGAAGTTTTCGTTCTTAGTATTCATATTTTCTCTAATATCGTTTATGTTATACTATTAATAACGTCATGTATGATTGAGTTATTGCTTGTTAAAGTCGCGAATTATATAATCATAAATTTATAGCTAAACTAGGGTTTGAGATCCCAAATTGTCGAAAAATCCTTGTTATAAGTAGCATAGCATAATTTCTAACGACGGGTGTTGCCATGTGTTTTAGGGGTAAAAGTGATAGAGTAATATGAGAGCCTAGTATATCCACATCAGGCCCAATTCCCCCAAGAAGAGAGAAAAAGACATGTTCCAAATACCACCTTCTTTCCCTTTTATAGACTTTTCATTTCTTCCCTCTTTAAGACACATGTCTTCCTCCTTCCTTATTACAAAACTATCCTTTCTTCCTTAATAAGCTAACCTTGACTCCTTGGTCAACAACCTCTTACTTTCTTTGACCTCCTTATTCCCTTTATTGCCATTGGATATTATATTTAGGGTTGGACCAGACCCCTTTTATGACCGGATCGAGTCCCCAAGTCTCCAGTCCCCTTGTGGACTTGGGATAACAAATCACATAATGATCTTCTGGCCCATGTAGTGAATTTTCATGTATCAACATTAGTCCACTGACTGTTGAGGATGCATATTCACATCAACAGTCATACTAGTTGATAAAATATTGCTCAAAGCATGTGTATCGTTTAAATACGAATTAACTAGATTTACACAAGTAGGAGCGGAGTATCCTTAGCACAATATGTGAGACATGCGGAAAAACCCTGATAGAATTAGCGAGTGTATAATATAGTCATGTATCAAAGCGAATAGATTTTTCATTAGTTCGATTGAATCATGACGGGTTGATTGAATGTTTAACGTACTCACATATGTCATGTGAGGCGCAGGTACATGATGTATGATGTGACGTCTAATCAGAAGGTGGGCTTACGTATGAGAAGAAATTTAGGGTTCAACCATCATAGCGTGCATCTATAGGTGAGGACGCTGATATGGTTGCACTCTTTTAGTTGAATCCGATTTTGTAGAATGTGTTTTCAAAAATTGATTCTTTGAATATGGAGGTCATGAACTGGGGGATATTGTACTAATTATGGTGATGTTTAAGGTGATTCTTATGGGTTTAGCGATCGAACACATATTATCTAGTGTTTGATGCGTCAAACGATTGTATTGAGGCTCGTAAGTCGTATACGCGGATGAGTTAAACATCAGATTATTTGTAATGCAGAAAATTACTTTGAGAAGCGGTGTGTTGGATATTGCTTTTACTCATTCCCTTTGAAGCGCTTTGGATTACAAGTTAAAGTTTGAGAAAACGGGCAGTGGTAACGCGTTATCGTGTTATCCCGAGTTAATTTGGGTTTTCAATTTCCGATGCATGGCTTGGCATCCAGTCCCCAATGTTGGGAAGTTTATAAGGAGAAATTTTAACATGACCACGAGCGTTTTATTGTGAAAGTATTTTGAGCACTTTGACTTTTGCTATTTTCTATTTGAACTTGTAGTACCAGTACACTTGCCTTACCCCTTCCTTTTTTTTTTCTTTAGAGAGGAGGATAGCAGCACGATTGAGTGTAACTCTACTTCTCAGCAGCGGGGTAACTCTGACTTCATTATGGAAGGAGCGGCTACGACTTCTCTGTGGAAGGAGTTTATGGTAACTCGGGTTTAACTTTTATGGGAAAGGAGTGGGTCTTACTGTTCTTTGGAAGGAGCGCCTCTCACTTCTCTGTGGAAAAAGCGACTCCGACTTCTCTGTGGAAGAAGCGGGCTTCTTTCACATCTCACTCGGCATCGAGGCTGGCTCATTTCATGTCTCGCTCGGCATCGAGTCCGGCTTATTTCATTCTCGCTCGGCGTCGAGGACGACTTATTTCGTATTCACAGTTCACAGGTTTGATGAAGGAGCGACTCTAACTTCTCTGTAGAAGGAGAAACTCTATCTTTATTATGGAAGTAACTCTTAATTCACTATGGAAAGAGAGACTCTTACTTCTCTGTGGAAGGAGAGCATGATAACCTTACTTTTTCCGTGGAAGGAGCGGCTCTATCTTTACTATGGAAGGAGCGACTCTGATTTCGCTATAGAAGAAGTAGCTCTTACTTTTTTATGAAAGGAGTGACTCTGGATTATTTGTGGAAAGAACGACTCTATCTTTAATGTGGAATGAGTGGATATGACTTCTCTGTAGAAGGATCGTCTCTGAATTGGAGTAGATCTTACTTCTCTTTGGAAGAAGCGTTTTGAAACTCTTAACTCCTTTGTGAGCGGCTTTGGCTTTACTATGGAATGCATAGCTCTTACCTCTCTTTGGAAGGAGCGTATTGTAACTTTAACTCCTTTGTGATAGGCATTGGCTTTAATATGGAAGGAATATCTCTTACTTCTCTTTGGAATGAGCGTATTGTAACTCTAACTCCTTTGTAAGCGGCTTTGGCCTTACTATGGAAGGAGTATCTCTGACTTCTCTTTGGAATGAGCGGGTATGACTTCTCTGTGGAATGAGCTTATAACAGCTCCGACTTCTCTGTGGAAGGAGTAGCTCCGACTTCACTGTGGAATGAGTATTTTTTTTCGCAGCGGAAAAAACGAGTTTCTTTCATATCTCGCTCGACATCGAGGCCGACTCATTTCATGTATCTCTCGGTATCGAGGCCGGATAAATTCATATATCGTTCGGCATCGAGGCTGGCTAAATTCATATCTTGCTCGACATCAAGGCCAAATCAATTGTTGTCTCACTCGGCATCGAGGACGAATTATTTCATGTCTCGCTCGGCATCGAGGCCGAATCGATTCATATCTCATTCGGCATCGAGGCCGGCTTATTTCATGTCTTGTTCAGTAGCGAGAACGACTTATTTTATGTCTCGCTCGGCATCGAGGCCGGATCGATTCATGTCTCGCTCGGCATCGAGGCCGGCTTATTTCATATTTTGGTGAATGAGCATATGACCACAACTTCTTTGTGGAAGGAGTAGCTCTGAATTCTCGGTGGAAGGAGCGTATGATAAATATGACTTCTATATGGAAGGAGTGGGTCTCACTTCTCTATAGAAGGGGTAGCTATGACTTCATTATAGAAGGAGCGGCTCTGAATTTTCTGTGGAATGAGCGTATGGTAACTCGGGTCTCACTTCTCTTGGGAAGAAGCGACCCTGGCTTCTTTGTAAAAGGAGCGGCTCTTACTTCTCTGTGGAAGGAGCGTACGATAACTCTTACCTCTATGGAAAGAGCGACTCTGACTTTTCCGTGGAAGGAGCGGCTCTGACTTGACTATGGAAGGAGGAACTCTTACTTCTCCTTGGAAGGATCGACTTTCACTTCTCTGTAGAAGGAGCGCATGATAACTCTAACTTCTTTCTGGAAAGAGCGGCTATTATTTCGCTGTGGAAGGAGCGGCTCTATCTTCACTATAGAAGGAACGACTCTGAGTTATCTATGGAAGGAGCGTATTCTAACTCTTAACTCCTTTGTGGAATGAGAGGCTTTGACTTCTCTGTGAAAGGAGCGACTCTGTCTTTATTATGGAAATAACTCTTGTTTCACTGGAAGGAGTAGCTCTGACTTTTCTATGGAAGGAGCGGGCTTCTTTCATGTCTCACTTTGTATTGAGGTTGGTGATAAGTGCATAATTTATATAATTTAATTAACATTTCCTATGTTTGTTTTAGTTATTTCTCTTTTATTTTTGGTATAATACGTTTTGTTTTGGATTTTGTAGGTCTTATGGAGTCACATGAAGTAAAAGAAGAGAAATATAGGCTCATGGCATCTTCCGAAGTCATTGGGTATTGATGGATGCAAAGATAGAGAGAACAAAAGTCTCAATTGTATCAAAATAGATTATTACTAGGAGGCATCCAGTTTTACAAAGGAAAACAGAAAATTACCGAAGGGAGGCCTATTGTTC
The DNA here is from genome assembly GCA_023531435.1 of Papaver californicum. Taxonomy (NCBI): domain Eukaryota; kingdom Viridiplantae; phylum Streptophyta; class Magnoliopsida; order Ranunculales; family Papaveraceae; genus Papaver; species Papaver californicum. The sequence continues at coordinate 8,289,655 of JAJJMC010022854.1, forward strand.
TGGTAAGAAGCGCTAAAGGGAGTATAATCGATTTAGGAAGATACTTCTTGCTCGGGGCTGCCATCTCTTTAAACATAAAGTTTACTAAAATCTAGGTCTTGACCAATGTAGTTAATTTCGACCGAAACAACCGAAGTATCGCCAGTTTTACCGGTATCGGGGTTCAACCGAAACGAATCATGCCATACCGGTGGAATGGTATTCTTCCGAAAAAATCGGCTGATATGTACAAAAACCAGTTTTGACCGATATTTCCGATATTTGTTTCTGTCAGTTATATTAGATTTTTTTTAATCCAACGATCTAGATTCGTTGGAGAGAAATAAACAGTGAACCCTAGTTTTTCTCTTCATTTCTCCATCGATTTGTTTTTCTATTCATTCTCAGATCTGAACCAGCTGCACTTACTCAAACTCATCTTTCGTTCTTGGCAACATCATCACCATCAATTTCATCACTGCAACCTCAAAGCCACCATCCAATCTTTCTCCTTCTTCCTTCACAGATTAAGCCACCATTTCTTCTCCCTCTCGATTTTCTATGCCAGAGTGAAATGAGAATGAAATTCTCGACCTAAATTAAAGGTTTGTACATCAAACTTTAATCTTTTTGTTACTTATGAGTTTTAGGTAATATTGCATCTGTTTACCTACTTCCAATGTTATTCATGGCATTTAGAAGATAAAACTGATGCGTAAATATAGGTTGGGTTACCAGCTCGCTGCAGAAACTATTTATATTTGCTTCCAGAGTCAAATGGTCGGACCAAAATTTCATTATTATTTTTTTTTCTTTTTGTGAGATTTGAAAATGGCAAATGACTTAAATAAAGTTTTATGCTTAACCCTGAAATATTATGTGGACTCAATCTCCGCTTATTATCTGACGCTATTGATTCAATCATGATTTCTTTCGATAATTGAGTATTTAAATCATGTTTTTTCTAATAATTCTGTGATTGTTAAGAATTTTAGGAAGGGCAAGTGATGAATAATTCTTATCCTACACACTTAATTTCAATTGTGTTGAATACCAACATTTCAAATATATTGTCTGATGCCTTCATGTAATGCAAAGTTTCTGAATTTCAACAGTTTTATGTACTCAACTTGTTTTTGATTTTTTCTGCATCTTAAATGAAGCAATGTGGGTATGGGAATGATGGTATTTACATATCTTTAAGACCTCCTGTATATCTACCTGAAGATCCAAATACTTCTTTAGTCTCATTTCTATTCAGAAACTCAGACTCTTATACTCCTGTGTTAGTTGTCCTGTCTGTTTACTCCTGATTCTCATGTCTGTTTACTCCTGATTATACAATAATGAACCAGTTCACTTCACTAGATAACCTTACATTTCTTTTTATTTCATTATACAAGAATGAACCAGTATCACTTCACTAGCTACTCATGTTTCATTACTTTTTGTTTCATTATACAAGAATGAACCTGTATCACTTTACTAGCTAACCTTACATTTCTTTCTTGTCCAACACATGAATAATTCTGCTATATATGTGTAGTCTCTTTAATTTTTACATGGATTACACTGTGATAGTTTAGCTCTTCATATTAACTTGTTTTGTTTCAGTTTTGTCACTTTAGGTTGTGATTATGGATTCTTCTAATGCATCCAATTCATGCACTACACCCTCTACATGTGTCTCATTGTTTCCTTCATCTTCTACACAAACCAAAGATACACTAACTAAAGACACACCATCCAAAGATATAGCATGGCAATAGGGTGAACGCAGAGATCCAGAGCATCCAACCTAGATTACTTGTTTATTATGTTTGAAAGAAATCCGTGGTGGAGGAATCACTAGGCTTAAGCAACATACTTACAAAAGTCAGGGAATGTTAAACCATGTGGTAGTGCATCAATTGATATTATAAGCAAAATAAATCAGGAGGATTCTATAAAGAGGACCAGAAAAACTCATAAGGCTAATGTTGATTTATTATATCAGCATACAAACTCAGATGAAGGATCTGATGCTGATAATGATGTTGAGGAGCAAGAAAAAGAGGGCAGTGTTAGTGTTAGTCAACTAGTGGTACAAACTAAGAAGAGACAACGAATAGGCCAAAGTCATAGTAGAGGTCCAATGGATTCATTCATGAAGATAGATCACGAGAGAAATCAGCAGGCCACTCTTGAAAGAAACAGTTTAACGAAAGAGAAGTTACTAAAAACTGCATGGGAAAGCATTTCAGCTTGGATGACTGAGAATTCGATATCTTTTAATACCCTTCGTTTCCCAAGTTTCAAAGAAATGATCTATGCAATTGGAGAATATGGGAAAGGTATGAAGTTGGTATGTTTACTCCTGTGTTAGTTGTCTGTTTAATACTTGCAGTTGGTCTGTTTACTCCTGTCTGTCTATTTATCTGTATGTCTGTGTATCTGTCTGTCTGTCTATCTATCTGTTTGTCTGTCTGTCTATCTGTCTGTTTACTCCTGTCTGTTAAACCATGTTAGTTGTTAAAATGTCTGTTTACTCCTGTGATTCTTAAAATGTCTGTTTAATCTAATTAGTTGTTAACTTATGTTTTTTATGTTTTTCTTTTGATGTTAGCTATGCCTCCACCATCTTACCATCAGATTCGTACAAATATTTTCAAGGAACAATTAGATGAAATGAAGAAGTTTGTTGATACATTTAGGGTACATTAGAAGAGGTTTGGATGTTCTATTATGTCCGATGGTTGGACGGATGGGGAAAAGCGACATCTTATTAACTTTTTGGTGAATTTTCCGAAAGGGTCAGTTTTCTTGAAGTCTGTAGATGCTTCAAACAAAACCAATGATGCTGATTACATACGTGAGCTTGTAATAGAGGTAATTAATGATGTTGGGAAATAAAATTTAGTTCAGTTCATTACCGATAATGGTTCCAACTTTAAAAAGGCAGGGAAGGACTTAGTAATTGATTACCCGAATATGTTTTGGATTCTGCGTGATGCTCATTGGGTTCAGTTGATGTTAGAAGAGCTTGGTTCCAAGCTCCCACGAATCAAGAAATCCGTGGTATTAGGTAACAGAATCGTTACCTATATTTATGTTCACTTTCAAGTATTGAGTTTGATGAGGGAGATGACAGGTGGAGACTTATATAAGTCAACAAAGACTAGATTTGCAACTCAGTATTACACACTAGAAAGTCTTCAAAAGTATAAAACTCCTTTGCAAATGATATTGTGAATGATAAGTGGGCGAGAAGTAGGTTTGCAAAAGAAAATGTAGGAGTTAATGTACTTAAATTTGTTACAAGTAGTACATTTTGGGCAGATGTTGATTACTCTTTTTGTGTGCTAAAGCCTTTAGTTAGGGTTGTAAGGTTAGTAGATATTAAGCTCAAACCTACAATCCCTTGTTTGGTTGATGCAATGAGAATAACATGGGATCAACTCGAGAGGAATTTCAGTAAAGATAATGATACTTGGGCTATAATTAAGGATGTCATTGAGAAAAGATTGAAGAAAAACTTTAATCATGCTCTACATTGTGCTGCTTATTATTTGAATCCTTCAATATTCTACAAGATCGAACCTCGTGAGATGTATAATGATCCAAAGTATAGAGAAATCAAAAAGGGTCTTCATACAACAATGCAAAGGCTAATAACCAATAAAGATGAACTGGATCAAGCTACAAGTGAATTGAGACAATATAGTGATGTTGTTGGGATCTTGGGAAGTCAGTCTTGCATAAGAAGAAGCGATAAAGATCAACCTCGTAAGTTTTTTATGTTCTGTTAGTTTAAAATTTGATGTTGTTGTGTTATATAACTTTGTATTGACTAACTACTTTGTCTATATTTATGAAGATGATTGGTGGATTACATACGAAGGAATCGATGTCCCATGCCTACAAAAATTTACAATCAGGGTATTGAGTCTGACTTGTTCTTCTTCCCCATGTGAGCGAAACTGGAGCACATTTGAGAATGTAAGTATAGTGATGCTTATTGTCTTTCGTATTTCAATTAAATTACTTATCTTTCGTATTTCAGTTGCATATTTACCTATTTATCTTTCTTATTTCAGTTGCACTCAAAGAAACGAAATCGCATAGAACAACAGAAAATGAATGATAGTGTCTTTATCCAATATAACAAGAAATTGCAGCGTCGATACAAAGAAATCCAACAATATAACGATGATGGGAAAGCTCGTGACCCTATTTTTCTGGATGAAAATGATGAAAGTGATGAACGGTTGGATCCACAAAATTTGGATGACTTGGCTGTGGAAGGTGATAATATAACTTTGGATGATTTGCAGGAGAATGTTGGTGAAGTAAGTGGGACAGTTCGTAGTTCTCGAAGTAATTCTAATTATCCAACTGACACTGACCTTGATGGATATAATACTGATCTATTGATGTTGGACACTGATAGAGGACTACTTAGTGATGACTGGGATAAAGTTAATACATATGATGATATCTATAATGAGTCTAATGATCTTGATTAGAATTGTAATATCCTTGTTTAATTAGCATTTTAGACGGTGAAGTTGTTTTTGTTTCTCTTGTATTTCCAGTTTGAACTTTGTATGGATCTATATATTTTGGATGAGTACTTGTTTTTATTTCTAAACTTTGTGAAAAACGTTGATATAACGTGTTAAAATTTATTTATAGTTATAAAATGTGAACTAGTATTTTTTTAATAAAATTATAGGTATAAAATGTGTGAACCGATATTTTGCCGATATTTAGTACCGAAATATCCCCGATACAACGGTGTACCAGTGTATCGCTCTTAGGGCTGCACAGGAACCGTCCGGAACCGAAGAACCGGACCGGAACCAACGAAACCGTACCCCAAAAAAACCGAACCGAAGGTACAGGGTACAGGGTACAGGTACAAAAAATGGGAACCGGGTACAAGCGGGTACAAGGTACAGGTACAGCCTCGGAACCGACCTGTACCGGACCAAAGAACCGACATTCTATTTTTTGTCTTCAACAAGACACTTTCTTGGGAGAAATTCTTGGTGTAGTGATCTTGGCTTGTGATCAACATCTCAATTCGACATTCCAAGTTAAGCCAGTCAATGTCTCGGTAACTGGTGGTGTATCTAAAGATGGACAAACTATCATTGATGAAATACATGGAAAACCTGTTAAAGTAATAGAAAGTATTGACATTCGAAAGTATTTTGCGGAATTTGCGAATCTCCTAGGTGAAAAAAAAACAAACCTCCGTGATTGGAAGCTTTAATCAGCAGAAGAAAATATGGAGTACACCAAGAAATCATACTTGATGGTCGCTAATCGCTGACTCTTCCAGGGATACAGAATGCGTCCTTGGGAATTATAGGAAATGATACTTTTTGTTTTTTGTATTTTTACATAAAGCAGAGTCTTCTTCATTTTGTAGTTAGATTATTTTTAAATATGAATGCAAAGGAAAAAGAGACTGATTGCAGGGTGAATTGGTTCAACTTTCAGTAGCATTTTGTTACAAAATGGAAACGATGCACACTTGGCAACTTTAGCAATTACCATAATCAGAAGTATTAGCCTTCATTATTCTGGACAACAAGATACTGGTAATACATTTATGTTTCATTTCTAATGAACATCGATCTCTTACACTTCCAAATCAGTTGAGGAAGGACAACAAAGGATAGGAATCGGGTGTAAATCATTCTTTCTAACGGTAGTACTAAAGCATTCAGACAGACCAATCTCGATGTAGATGTTGATGACGATGATGACTTTTTCTCCAAACCTACAGAATTAGAGGTACCTGCAAAAAAAACACTCTCGGATGCTTAAGATTAACATAGCTTCAGCTTATAACTGTCACTCACTCCTTCCCAGTCTTTCAACTAAAACAGGGTACATGGTACGTACCCGGAACCGGACCCAAGGTACAAGGTACAAAACCGGAACCGAACCCAGAGTACAGGGTACAGGGTACATGTACAAAATTTGATAACCGACCATAGGGATGTACAGGTACAGGGTTCCACCAAGAACCGAGCCGAACCGACCTTTGTGCAGCCCTAATCGCTCTCGACCGATACAGACCGAAATTCGATATTGACTACATTGGTCTTGACACACAGGCACGAAAACAACTGAATCCTCTTTTTTCACGACTAACTCAATATTGTTGTAGCTCCTCCAACTCGCCGTCGCTATCAGCCAAGTCCTGCTGTGGTTAACCATAGCTCAGATAGGTGAGTATTGAGCCGAGAGAAGCAAGACAGGGAAGGAAATATTTCAAGAAGAGAAGGTGGATTCGAATTGGAAGAGATGGAGTTGTGGGTCTGTGTAGAATGTGAAATAGAGATTTGGGTTTTGGTAGAAGTTGTGTCTGCCATTGAGTTGCATCGAGTGAAACTGAGAAGATCGGGAAGAAGATGATTGCTGGTAGTTGTGATAGTGGATAGAAAGATGGGTTCTGGCAGTTCTGAGTTCAAGAAATAAAGAAAAGAAAGAACAGAGAAATAGATAGCTAGAGAAGTGGAATCAATTAACAAATCAGGAAGAAGAGTGGAAGTGAGGGTCGTTTATGGCTGTTCGAAATAAAGAAGAGGGTGAGTGGTCTGTTCGAATCTATAGTAGTCTTATGCAGAAGAGATTTGAAGATGGAGGCGTTGTTGGCAAGTGGGTTCAGTGGTTAGAGTCTGTGATGTTGGGGCCGGAATTATATGGGGCATGTGGCTGTTACTTTGTTTTGCGTTGATGCCATGCATTTGTGTATGATTGAATGTATGAATGGAATGCAGGGCAGGAGTTTCAAAAGTTCAATAAAATCAACAGCATATATTTCTCCGTAGCAAAAGAAAAGCATCGCAAGGCGTTCGGAGAAATGCTCGAATGAGTTGCGTGGAAGACTTGGCTTATTTTGGGTATTAAAGGTTGTGGGCTTTACTCTAAAATCCTGACTTGGGTCGTGAGTTTGGGCTAGACAAGCCTGCCAAGGGTATGTGGACTTGATTTAGTGATAGAAACCTAGAGGTACACCTAGATTTAGAAATTGAGGTATTTGAGTTATGCAGGAAAAGAGACTTCTACTCCAAAGGGTACACGAGAGAAAGCTATATGAGAACAACTTCAACAAGAGAGGGAGATATTCTAGGTTCTTATCTAGTTCTCTTCTCACCTCTTCTACTTCTTTTTATAGGTTTGCACGGGGAAGATTTCTCAATATCTAGGGTTTACAATTTATTTCTTTAATTCAATTTTGTGAACTTTAATTATTATGTGTAGCTAATTTTCTTTTATTGGTTAGGGATTAGTTGAATTTTACAATACATGATTCTTTGAATTAATACATTAGTTTTGTCTCAATTTTATCGTTTATGATTCACTATAAATATCACCATGTATGATTTGAGTGTTTGTTTCGTCGAGTGGCCAATTGATTGAACTCGCATTCATATCTATAGCCAATTTAGGGTTTCTTATACGCAAAAGTGATACTCCTTGAATACAAGTAGCATAAATATGGTTATTGCTTGTAGTGATATATCCTAGTAATCATATGTGAATTCTGACCTTTGTCAAATTGAATTAATGCACTTTCCACGTTCAATTGCGTTGATTAGCCTAATTTCATGAATCTTAATGCTTCTCGGGAATTAAATTTGATTAGTGCTTTTTACACGTTAGGTTGTTCTCTTGGTAAAATTCATATTCACATCTTTTTAGTGTGTTTGTTGATGACTTAAGGAAATTTAAGGGATATTCTTGCGATCAAGGTATTCTAGGGCTTTTGATAAAACGCGATTAAATATCAATTATAATTATCAGTACGAGAACATGTTTTATGAATGAAAACGAAACTTTGATCAATATTCTCAACTTATTGATTATTTTCTACAATTTCTTAATTAGTTTAATTTACTTTTATTAAATCTGAAAAATCCCCCCTTTTACATAAGATTTCTAAACCAAACAACAACCCAGACCTCTCGGTGGGAACGATCCTTTCTTACCCTTGCTTCATTATAAATCTTAAGTAGTGAGAAAGTAATAAATAATTTTGGAGTGGTACGACACACATCAGCTGGCTCGTTTCATATCTCGCTCGTCATCAAGGCCGACTTTTTTCATGTCTCGCTCGGCATCGCAACCGGCTGAAATTCATGTCTCGCTCGGCATCGATGCCGGCTGAATTCATGTATCCCTCGACGTCAAGGCCGGCTTATTTCATACCTCGCTCGACATCTAGCCCGGCTCAATTCATGTATCGCTCGACATCAAAGCCGGCTCATTTTATTCTGGCTCGGCATCGAGTCCGGCTCATTTTTCTTTGGAATAAGCGGCTCTGACTTCTTTGTGGATGGACCGTCTGTGAATTCTCTGCGGAAGGAGCGTATTGTTAACTTCTCTGTGGAAGGAGTAGCTTCGAATTCACTATGGAAGGAACGACTCTTACTTCTCTTTGGAATGAGCGGCTTCGATTTTTCTGTGGAAGGAGCGGCTGTGACTTCTTTGCGGAAAGAGCGTATTGTAACTCTAACTTCTCTGTGGAAGGAGTAACTTCGAATTCACTATGGAAGGAGGGGATCTTGCTTCTCTGTGGAAGGAGCAGGTTTCTTTCATATGTCACTCGGCATTGAGGCCGGTTCATTTCATGTCTCGCTCGACATCGAGGACGGCTCCTTTTATTCTCGCTCGGCATCTAGGTCGACTCATTTCTCTTTGGAATGAGCGGATCTGACTTCTATGTAGAAGGAATGTATAATAACTCTTACCTCTCTGTGGAGGGAGCACAAAATTATCTAGACTGGGATGGAGGCCGCTTAAGCTATTCCCACCGTCGCATTCATAATTGTCTGGATAAGGATGAAGGCCACTTAAGCCGTTCCCACCGCCGCAGTCATTGGTGTTGGGTCTTTGCTTGGCCGAACATGGGCGCTTTTCCCTATACCGCTCTTGTGACCATTGGTGTTGGGTATTGACTTGGTCAAACAAGAGCGTTTTGCTCTCTGTTGCTCTTGTAACCATTTTGTTTGCATGTTTTGGACTGGTATAGAGGCTGTCTAAGACGTTCCCACCGCTGCAGTCATAATTAGATGGATTGGGATTGTCACGGACCAGAAAATTTCGCCTCCGGCGTGTTGCGGTTGGCAGGCCAGAACTCCCCGATGCGTGATTTTAAAGAGTGTAAACCGACCTTAAATCCTAACTTCTCGCTGGAAAGTGCAGGTAAATTTTTGCTTTCCAAGCCTACCTTGTAGGAATTAATACTCGAAACGTAGTTCACACATCATTCAAGCTACGTTTATACCGTTTCAGGCATATTTGCCTTTCCAAACATGCTTTGCAAGCATGGTACTCAAACCGTAGTCTCCATATCGTTCCAACACACCCTTGTCCTACAAAAGGTGCAAGGCCATTAAATCCCATGGTGAATGCCTTTGACTAGCATACCATTTCAATCTACCCTCATTATACCAAGGGTTGAAGGCTATACAAGCTAATGGGGAAGCCTTTGGCAAGCATCACATAATTTCACTTTATTTTCCAGGCCTAAGTCATGCCTTGGACCAACACCTAGGCTATTTCAAGCCTAAGCTTTCGCTTCATCAATATTACTTCGACTATGCGCTGGAGCCTGCACTTATCTTGTTCTTGCCAAGAGTGCAACATCCAGGCACATGCCATTCCATGCCGCGACGGTTCCAAGGAAGTGTGAGCAATCCATCAAATGGAATTGCAACTACTTCATCAAGTGTGGCAACAATCATCTCTTGCTTAACATTGCCGATCCAGATGATATGAGTTACCATAATGTCGCAATCATCTCCCAAATTAGATGATATGAACGACAAGGTGCTGCACCTCAATGCATTTCATTATGGCTTCCTACATACCCAACCCGTACCTTGATGGGATCAAGCATGATCGTAGTTCATCAATAGGGTCAATTCGAAAGGGACAAGCAACTTAAGCCTATTAAGGCAAAGTCAACACCGATTCCAACTTCGTTGCAAGGCCAAAGGCCAAGCAAAGCCCGTATATGCCACATCGCGTTTACATGTGCATTACCGCTCATGCACATTCAAGCAAAGCTCCCTCCCTATATATGTTTTATTCGCATTTCTACAAACAAATATTAGAAAGGTAAAGGTCATTCATCGACTGCAAGGCCGAAATGAAGATTTCTTGCGAAAGCCAATCGAAACATTCTCGGGTAAGCTACAGTTAAACACGCTGATGAGCATCAAGTATGCTCCAACGTATAGGCTACATCATATTTGTACGTGCATTATCGCTCATGCACATTCAACCAACACTTCCTCCCTATATATGTTTTATTTGCATTTCTACAAATAAAAATAAGAATAGTAATTGACATCCATCGACTGCAAGGCTGAAATGAAGATTTCTTGCAAAGCCAATCGAAACATTCTCGGTTAAGCTACAGTTAAACACGCTGATGCATCACGGTGATGCATTCTTGGCTCGGTGATGCATTGGGTCATGCATCACGGCATAATAGTGCCTTAGCACTATGATGCTCCAACTTTCACAACTTTGGCTCGGTGATGCATTGGATCTTGCATCACGGCATAATAGTTCCTTAACACTATGATGCTCCAACTTTCGCAACTTTGGCTCGGTGATGCATTGGATCATGCATCACAGCATAATAGTGCGTTAGCACTATGATGCTCCAACTTTCATAACTTTTGCTCGGTGATGCATTGGATCATGCATCACGGCATAATAGTGCCTTAGCACTATGATGCTCCAACTTTCGCAACTTGTCTCGGTGATGCATTGGATCATGCATCACGGCATAATAGTGCCTTAGCACTATGATGCTCTCACTTACGCAACTTCGGATCGGTGATGCATTGGATCATGCATCACGGCATAATAGTGCCTTAGCACTATGATGCTCTCACTTACGCAACTTCGGCTCGGTGATGCATTGGATCATGCATCACGGCATAATAGTGCTTTAGCACTATGATGCTTCTTCGAATACGCATCACGCGTAATAGGGCCTTAACACTATAATTCAAGGTCAAGGCATCCACACCCCAATGCATATCTGGGTAAGCTTTATAAGCTTAGGATGAAGCTTCAACCCAGGCCATGACGCGTCCATGAGTAAGCGTCATGCGAAAATTACGGGTTTTACAGGGATGGAGGCCACTTAAGCCGTTCCTACCGCAACAGTCATTAATGGGTGTTGGCTTGGTCGAACAGGGGCACTTTTTCCTCTATCGCTCTTGTAACCATTGACACTTGTTCGGACAAAGGGCGAGATGCCCATTACCGCTCTCTTTGTTGATGTATTGCAAAAGACAATACTCAAGAAATAATAGTTTTGTTCTTTTTTTTTTTGGGTCTTAGGCAGGGATGCTGACGTTCTCTCGACATATTTTAATTTGGTAATCAATTGTCTAATTCAAGATAAGATAATATTGATGGTTTCTAAAAATGAAATGGCAACCTATACATACGACTAAATGACCTACATTTTTATAGCGCAAATATCAGTACACAAGTAAGCTTTAGGTTAGACGTTTGATGTTTTAGTTAACTAAATATATGAGATGTACTATGAACAAGTGGCAAAAGTGTTTGTAATGTTATGAGATGCTCCTCCATACTATCCCACACCTTTAAAAAAAATCAAAGTAAAATAACAAGAGGATCTAACTTATTAGATCTATTGATTAGCATTATTAAAAGTAAGCAATGTACACTAATGAATCACAACGAACAAAATAAATCATGGGATGTTTTAGTTTAACAGAAATGGAGCTCAACCTTTAATCATGCAACAAGTACCAAAGAGAGGTTTGAAAGAACCTAGATGCTCACTAATTTCAGGTTAACAAATATGTGTTGACAGCATACAGAGCATAGCGAGAGCGGCCGAGTTTTATTTATTTAAAATAATGTTAAAGAAAATTAGTTTAGATAGACACCACATGCTCGATGATTTTAAATGAAAAACATACATAGCTTGGGTAATCTTGAACACAAGGTACAGAAGCATGCCAACATTACCAATTAGACAAAGACGCCTGCAAAAGATGTAACGTCCAATAATCGTCCAGAAGGAGATGATGCTAACAAACGACGCCACCAGAATGATTTGGGACTAAATTGGGAAACGAGTTGTAGGCTTCTAGCACCACACCAGTGTCTAAACGTTCATGTTGCTTTCATTTTCAATCCTGAATCAGAACCAGTAAGTGAGTATGCTACACCAATTTCAGTTATGGTAATATAAGCGGACATTGAAAGATGATATCTGATTGAGATTGTATTGCACTTAGTTTTGTGTGCAGATTGTGAACTTACAGTTACACTTGGATTTGTATTTTTCTCAGTAGCTAAAGTGTTCATAAGCCTAGGATTCACAGCTTTGGGTTTCAAAAGGCTGTTCTCAAGTAAATTAAGAAAGTAGAGGTTTGCACTTATCTGTTTGTGCTTTCCGTATGTCAATAGATGTTCAAAGCTATGCATTCTTGTTGTGCTTTCAAGATTCAGCTTATCAAATATTAATCAATATTGTTCAAATAAAAATTAATTGTTATAGAAATAAAATTTATTGTTGTAATTTCAAGGAGGAGTTCCCTCAATAGATGTTTCTTCTAAAAGATAAACAATCCAAACTCTTTAAAAGTTCAACATGCATATTTCATACTCAAAATCGTTTAAAAACATCCATTTCTTTAAAAAGAAATTTATGCTTTTTCTTTCTATTTGTTTAAACAACTACTCAAAGATATTCTTAAGATTCTTTGTTACTCTTAAGGAATGTGATCCAACAACATCATCAGGTTTTTCGCCATTAATGGTAGAGCTGATATAGACATATGAATAGCTTTCAATGAAACTGAGAGAAGGTTTTCATTAGCTTTTACATTCATTTATTGCAATCATACTGTTTCAATCAGCCATCAATCAACTCAGATGTTCACTATCATCAACTTCCAATTTTCTAAATGACATTCAGGGGTTCAAGAGCTTAATTATGTTAATGTGTCGACAGTGGCAAGAGATACGTCATTCACAGGGGATATCATCATGGAAAATCTACTAATGCTTCATTCCTGCTTACAAAGTATTGAAGAAAATAATTTTTTGTATTTTGTTTTTGGTCTTGGATTCTAAGGGGTCACTAAGGATACTAACTCATTTTTACTATTTGTGAATGAAACCTTTAATCTCACATAGGAGAAACTAAAGATGTTGTCTCTCCATCAACACACTTTTACGTGAGGAAAAAGACTTAAGCAATGGGCTAGTTGGTGCAACCACACATTTCACACACGCACGCCGCCGTACGGGCAGGCCGGATGTGGGTGTGGCTTATCTTTTTGGACAAAATTCTTTTGATATATTTTTCAAATGAATTTAAATATAAAAATAAATTTTCTTAATGGGGGGGCGTCTGACCAGGCGGAATATATTTTACTTACCAAAAATTTTCTCTTGCAGGAATGGTTGTTTTGAATTCTGCCCATTTTCTTTCCGTTTTGTCTCTTATGTCCGCGCTCCATGCATGGAATTGATTGAGAATCAACTGTCATCAATTGTCATTACTACCTCTAATTTCTGCCTATAAAATAACTCATAATTTTTCAATCCAATTTATCCTAGAGCAGACTACTATCCCTGACTCTTTTCCCCTCTTCTTGCTTTGCTTGTGCATTTACTTGTTTATTTCTTTCCTTCATCTTGCTGCGGAGTTCGTTTGAGTGGGAAAGTATTGTAGTGCTATACAATACTTGTATCGGGAAGTTTTATCCTGGACACAACTTCACTGTTGGGTGTTTAGTATCACTTATTTTTGAGGCGTACCGGTGAAATATTGTATTAAGAACAATTTTGATGATCAAGTGACCTACCCTCAAATCAGTGTTTAAATTTTAAAAATTTTATTTAACGTTAACATCATTTATTCTTAGTATTTTATTGTTGCAGAACTGTGCATGTTACTTTGGTTGTTCATATGAATACAGACAAGTTTCCTGATCCTCAAAAATTCAATCCATGGAGATGGAACGTAAGTAATGTAACAGAGAGCGAGCTTATTAATTCATGGCAGAGGGACTGCAATTCTAAAAGCTTATTAATCCATAAAGACCATATAGTAGATTTTTCAACATATTTATTTCTAAGTATAATTAGTTAATTCAATGGGTTTCTTTCTTCAATCTGTAAACAGGATATTATACGACTGCACCACTTAAAGATTTTATGCCATTTGGTGGAGGTATGAGACATTGTGTAGGAGCTGACTTCAGCAAGACGCTGATGGCTGTATTCATACGTGCCTGGATCACTAATTTCAGGTTAATATATATTCTATTCTATGCAACCAGTCATTTAACAAATTTTATACTTACGTTTGGAAATGCTAAATCACATTTTCTTTTTATTGATTAATTAGCTGGATAAAAACTAAAGGAAGAAATCCATATCGTAACCCCTCGTTAACATTTGGAAATGGCTTCCACGTCTAAATATCTGCCAAGGATCAGATAATCATAGACACCTCGTAGACCCGCCCGCATTTTGCTTATCTTAAATGGTTATATATGGCATTCTGGTCTTTATGTTTCAGCTTCGTTTTGCTTGCTATGTGTTAGTGCAGTGTAATAAATGGTGTAAACAAAGTGTATTTTAGCTTTTCTACTAGTTAGTTTAGTTGCTAGTTATTACTCGTAACTGCCTATGTAATGATAAGGGCTAGTCATGTTGACTTGGTCCTGTTCTTGTTCTTATATATAATAACAATTCTTTCTTCATTAAGTGAAGATCAGAGCCATTGTCCACCGACTCAGAGCTCTTGACATGGTATCAAAGCAATACCAAAACTCAAATCTTATCAAAAAAATTATTTCTTTAATATTTTTCATAATCAATTTCAGTTGATCTTTATCACTTTTATTTCTACTTCAAATTCACTAAAACTAAATATATCTTCTCCTGCAAATTAAGCTTGGTTCAGCAAATTATGTGTTGTGGAAATCTCAATTTTTTCCACTATTAAGAAGTTTTGACTTGTACAAGTATGTGGATGGATCTACACTAGAACTTGCTGAATTTTTTCGAGACCTAATTACACAAGCTCCAATTTCTAATCCAGATCATGTACAATGGAATCAGCAAGATCAACTTCTTCTTTCATGGCTACTCTCATGTCTCACAAAGAAACTCATCTTTCTGTGCTTGGATGTTCTACTTCATTGAATGTGTGGCAAACTTTGGAGAAAAATTATAACTCTTCGGTTAAATCTCGTCTTATGCAGCTCAAAAATGATCTTCAACATCAGATTCAAAATCTATGTAATCTTACTTCAGTCGAGCAAAATCTATTGTTCATCAACTTGCTTAAGTAAGGCGTCCTGTTCTTCATGAAGATCTTGTCTATCACATCTTAAATGGCTTGCCGTCTGAGTTTAATTCTTTTCGAACATCGGTTAATAGTCAACAACTCAAAAGCTTGGAATCTATTACCTCATCTGTTTTACTGAGTTTGCTTTTGAGTGAAGACATCAAATTTCTGGTTCTCCATCAGACTTAACCATTGCTTCTGCTAATGTTGCTCAAAATATAAATTCTTCATCCTCAAATTATGTGCATTATGAATCAAATTCTTCTTTTTGAGTATCTTCTGACTGGCACTCAGGTAATCCTGCTGGTGGATTCAATTTTCGAGCTCGTGGTGGTAGATAATTTTCTAATTTTAGAGCTCGTGGTGGTGGTGCTTATGGTAGTTATCGTGGAGGCAGATTTGATCGTGGTGGTTATCGTAGTAACTACGGTGGTAGACAACATAACTTCCTTCCTTATTCACATGCACCATTTGTTTGACAAATCTGGTCACACTGCCTCTGACTACAGATTCCGGTACAATAGAGGATTTTCTGATCATCCTAAGGCTCACAATGTTTATTTTGATGACTGTTACTTTAATGATTTCTCAGACAATTTTTGGAACTCAGATCCAGAAACATATGTTGCTTCCACTGATGATTTATCTGCTTCTTATGTTGGAGGTGAGGGTTCGTCACCTGATTCTAGTGTAACTCAGCATATCACAAACGACCAGAGCAATATCACCTTACATACTGAATATCAAGGCACTGATCAAGTGCGAGTTGGCAATGGAGCAGGTTTATCCATTAATAACATTGGTAATTCTCATTTTACTTATGGAAATTCTAATTTTCTTATGAATAATGTGTTACATGTGCATGACATCTTTAGAAAACTTTTATCCGTTCTTCAATTTACAAGGGGTAATCATTGTTACTTTAAATTCATCTTTCTTACTTTTATATCAAGGATTTTTAAACACCGATATGAGTATAATTTATATATTTTTACCACCTAATTTATACTTATTACTACTTGTATTTATATTTATTATTTTTTTATGTGATATACTGAAAATCCGACGTTATAAATAAATGGGCTAAATGGTAATAATAATGGACGCGTCAAGACTATTCGCGCTAGATTTACATGCACAAGCTCTCTCATCGGCAGCCGATGGTCAGACTGAAATTGAGAAGAAGTGGGATGTTGGCGGCTGGTACAAAGAAGTGGAGGCTCTGGTCGGTGGCCTTCCAGGACGTGAATTTAGGAAGAGAGACTTTGACTTTTGGTTTCTGGCCGGTCTTAGCTTCGGAAGGAAAAGGTGTGAGTGGTCGGTGGCATGAAAAACAAAAGAAGAGAGTTTGGTTGATCGAGAAAAGAAGGTGGACTTCGGTCTAAAAACTGTCTAGTAGGAAATAAAGAAGGTGTCAGACTTTGTTTCGAAGCTGGACGTGTTAGGATTTTCTTTGTCCTGAAGTGAACAGCACGTGAGAGGGAGAGAATAGGGTGTAGTCACCTAGTAGAAAAGAATTGAAGGGAAGGGAAGGGAAGGGAAGGGAAGAGAAGGACGAGGAAAAAAGGGGGGTTCTGGGTTGGAGTTTGTTGTTCGGCTGAAGTTTCTGACGACTGGTGTTGGGAGCGTTAACCAGAGAGAAGAGACGGAGACATGCCTAATGGAATTATGAGACTACATTGTGAAAGATATTATTGAAATGTATTGGATGGTTAAAATCAGATACAGGAGAGACATTATATAGTCTCTATTTCTCAATCTTACATAGCACACTTCCTCACACACACTCTTCACATACTTACACTCTATTATCCCCTCAAGTTCAAGGTACATTACAAATGAACATTGAACTTGTAAATACAGACTTTACGAACATCACTGTGACACCGAAAAAGCAAACCAGAAGAGTGGACTATGTATGTTGCAGCAGTAGTGGTTGTAGAAGACAGTGATCATGCTTCAGAGATAGGAGACTGCTCTCCAAGATAGCCATTCACAGTAAAAGAAAGAAAACCAGCAAGTTATTGATATACTCACCTTGCACTTATTTGTATATGTAAACAACTATTCATCCTGCACTGGCAGAGTTTGACTAGTGGACTATCCACTAACTGCAAGCAATCCGAATAGTAATAGAACCAGCAAAACATTGTCACCAACAAACACTTACAGCAAGAAAGAGGAGATGATGAAATTCCGAGCAGAATAGAAACATGCCAAAGTAGAAATTAAACTCAAAGAATCTCTTCACACAGCTCATACCAAGAAAAATTAAGAACCACGAATGAAGCAGAAAATCAGATCGAGAGGCAATTGAATAGAGCGTTGAAATTGAAGAGAGGATTGAAGAAAGAACTGAAAGAGTCATAAACTGGAAATGATTGTAGATGAAATCTTGATTGAGAACTGAAAAAAAATATGAATGACTGACATAGCTGAAATCTGAAACTGAAGAGGCATGAAATTGAATCTTGAATTGATTAAAAAATCATGTGAAAACATCCTGCTGGTGTGTTTGAAACCATTTTTACGGGAATTGAACAATGCTGGTGATCTTCGCACCAGTCTTACATGGAAAAATGAACATCAATGCTGATGAGTCAGCATCATACTTACATGGAATCAGTGAATCAAAGCTGACATTCTGCAGTCTTACATAAATTGATCTAAAAAGATCGGAATAGGTTGAGGTGGAAAACTCAAACTGGCACCAAAAATACATCATAGGATCAAGAAGAATATTACCTTAATCCATTGTAGAGAATCATTAGAAATCCCAGAACACACCAGGACACACCTAGATAGAGATTTTCATTAACAAAAGTAGTAGCAGAATGGCAACAGATGATCATCGGACGTCTCTCAAACATCAACGTCAGTCACCTGACCCTTCTTAGCGGAGCAGATCAAGAATATCGAATGATGTTCAGATTTGATTTTGTGAGATCAGTAAAGAAGAGATCATAAAAGAACAGATCAAGAATATTGAAACAGAAAAAGATCCAAGAATGGAATTGATTTGAATCAGAAAACTCGAAGAAACTTTAATGACATAAGAAAATCTTTGTTTCGAATCTTGATTTAAGATGTAGAAAATAAGATTTAGCAATGAACAGAGAAACTCAGGGATGATCAAGATCACTACAAACAGAAAAATATGGTGTAAGACTATTAAGATGGATTTAATCCTCTTAATACTAGAAAACCAGAGATTTAGGTTGTATTTGTAAGATCAGTAAAGAGAGATGATTATCTAAATCAGAAAAAGATTTATGAGAGAAAATAACTCGGATCTTGATGAAATACCAGAGAGAAAGAGGAAACAAAGAAACTCACTTCTTGTTATATACTGTTGTTGCCGATTGCTGTTTGGTTCTACTCAGAAGTTTGTGCTGATCTTTAATGCTTTCTTAGGAATTAATGCCTTCCACTATCTTTTGTCTGCCACGCCGCTTTGACTGCTGCTGTTGAGTTGATCGAAACACAAAAAAATGTAAATTTTCAAGACACTGCCATTAATTGCTTCAACAGTCGAGGATCTTAATTGATTTTCTGGCAGGATTTCGAGAGTGACAGTACATGATTTCGAGTAGATCTCATTAATTGCTTCCTGTTTCTGAAAATGGTTTTTTTTGTTTTAGTATTCAATAAATTCTTCTAGAAAGACCGAATAGATCAAGACGAGAATGAATGCTGAAGAAGAATTTTAGGGTTTTGAATTATTGAGAAAAATTTATCAGAGAAATTTTGGGGTTTTCCCAGGAATGGCTCTGATACCATAATGGAATTATGAGACTACATTGTGAAAGATATTCTTGGAATGTATTGGATGGTTAAAATCAGATATAGGAGAGATATTATATAGTCTTTATTTCTCAATCTTACATAGCACACTTCCTCACACACACTCTTCACACACTTACACTCTATTAATGCCGATTTCGATTTAATCTTTTTGGTTTAACCTTTTTCCTCTCTATTTTTTTTATTTATTTTGATGGGTTACTAAGTTTTGTAGCTAGAATTTTATGGTAGAAACCGCTTTTAATATATATATTAATTTTAAATGGATTATATTGCACAAAGACTATTATAAATTAATTTGATTGATTCTATAATTCTATTTATTGATTTAATGATGAAATTAGTTGTTGCTTCACCGGTTCTGTACGATATAATAACTTAATGCTTATTTGATAGTTCTACAAATATATTTATTTTATTGTCTGATATTCTATGATTGGGTTAATTCTTTTGATGTGGTATGCTTAGAATAGTCAACTACTACTTATGAACTATTATATAGTTTTGTATAATTTTTTCGCTAATGCAATTTAATGGTGCATGCTTGAGTTTGGTCTTTTCATGTGCCATGCTTAGGGTATACTAGTGATATTTACGATTCTAAACATATAATAGGTGATGTCGATATGACGGACAATCAATAAATAATTAGAAATTATGTTTTTCTTCAGTAATTAAAATTGAAATAATGGTGGATACTATAAACCCTGGTTACCGACTCCCTCTGTGTATTTACTTTATTAGGTTAGTTTAATTTTATTGTTTTATTCTTAATTCTAAAAATCCAAAATCATCATTCTTTGATTAGTTTAGTTTGTTAGAGATATTTGTTACAGTATTGTCCCTGCTCCTTGTGGGTTCGACCCGTACTTGTCGCTTCTACACTGTAGACTCCATGCAATTACGGGAAATCCTATCAAACACACAGGGAGTTACTTCAGGGAAGTGTAAGGAATGGCTTATATGATCCCAACTTCAACTCACCCTCTTTTCAAGCATTTGTGAGCACTGCTGGTACTTTTGTTGATTAGCATAAAAGGCTTGGACACCTTGCTTATAGAACATTAAAGCATGTTTTGTCAGTTTCGATACCTCTATTTCCTTACATTTGAGTCATTTTGTTTGTAGTGACTGTCAATTGGAAAAGTCACATGCCTTACCTTTTCAAATTTCTGCTAATAATGATGTATATGGTCCTTTGGATCTTATTCACTCTGACTTTGGTGTTCTCAAGTGCACTCTGTCAATGGTTTTAAGTACTCTGTAAGTTTCATCGACACTTTTAGTAGGTTCACATGGTTGTATCCATTTTCGTATAAATCAGAATTATTTTCTACCTTTTAGAAATTTCAAGACTCATATTGAGCTTTATTTTGGTACAAAAATAAAAATATTGCATACTGATTGGGCGGTGAATATAGAATTGTTTCTGCCTTTCTTTCTAGTTGTGGTTTTATTTACAGGGTTATTTGTCCTCATAAACATCAACAAAATGGCAAAGTTGAGAGGAAGCACATACACATTGTTGAAACTGGACTTGCTCTATTGAATCATGCTTCTATTTAACGAAGCGAATTTGAGCTTACATTGTCGGAGGATGCAACTTTCATTGGAATTATGATAGTAATATTGTCGTACATATAAAAGCTTTGATACACGATTGGGGTGATGAGCGACGTAATCGAATTTGGAACAACTTGTCAGTTGCAATATGGTGGTGCATATGGGAAAAAAAATTTACTCAAGAATCTTCAACCCAAAAAGAGAAATATGACAAGTATAATTAGAGATATTAAGATTCAAGCGTTTTTTGGGTGAAGACAAAACTAAGACGTTATGTTTATAACGGTGTAGATGGTGAGTTTTTAACAAGGATAAAATAGTAAAATTATCTCTCAAGACTCGAGTTTGAGATATATTAAACTTTAAAATTTTACAAAGAATTCTTAGGCAGGTGCTTACCCCTGTCCCCTCTCAGGTGTTAATCCATGTCTTCTCTCTATATGTATGACCAACTACATATATGATAAAAATTAATGAATTGAATCAACATTCATTATTGTACAAAATCATCATAATAACATTGGTGCTTACTATGCCATTCCCAGATATTCTTTGATTTTTACATAAAATCTCAAACTCCTAGATGGATTGCCCATTAGTATAAAGAATTTTGAGTATTATTTGGTGTTATATTCCGCAATTGGATTCCCAAAACTACCTTATGTCAGTATCCATGCTCAACTGAACAATACTGACTCACTAAAAATACCTATATGACCTCATATAGAAGATTACATATGAATCTATTTGATTAAAGTACCACAGTTGTGCTTAGATTCAAATTCAAAATTGTGCCAAACATATTTTCATAACTTTTACTAGCTAAACCTAGGCTCAGTCACATTAATCCCTGCTTAAAGAGACAACTAATGTGAATGGGTGAAAAGAATTCAATTTAGGGTCTTCGAAATACTTAAAAATAAGTTCGCAACACTTATAAGCGTCTCAAATGATCAAAGAATACTTTCAAACGCTAATTGGAAAAGGAGACGCTGGACTTACAATGTTACAAAAGGTTATAGCACAATACTTATGCGCCTTAGTATAACCATATCACATGTGCGTCTTAGTCTCAAATACTAAGCATGTGTGTCTTAGTCTCAAAGAAAAAACAAATGCGCTTTTGTCTCAAAGACAAGACTAATGCGTCTTAGTCTTCCTGCAGACCATGTGCGTCTTAGTCTTGCTGCAGACCATGTGCGTCTTTGTCTCTTAGACCAAACTAAGACGTTTTACTCTTTTGCCCTAAACTAATGTTCCTTTGTTCCAAAAGCAAATCCCATGCACATTAGTGCTAGGTCTGAACGTGTGCGTCTTAGTTCTAGAAGACCAAACTAAGGCGTCTTGCCCCTTTGTCCAAAACTAGGCGTTTTACCTTTTTTCCCTGAACTTGTGCGTCTTAGTTCAAATATGTAAACTCGTGCATCTTAGTTTAAAGGGCTAAACTCATGCGTCTTATGCTCTTTGTCCAAACAAGTTTTTTTACCAATTTTGCCCTTAACTTATGCGTCTTAGTGCCAACAGTAAAACATGTATGTCTTGCCTCTTTGTCCAAAACTAGGCGTTTTACCCTTTTTCTTTTAACTTGTACGTCTTAGTTCAAACAGGCAAACTCGTGTGTCTTAGTTCAAATAGGCAAACTCGTGCGTCTTATTTGAACATACAATCTCCTGTATCTTTGTTTCATAGGCAAACTCATGCGTCTTAGTACACTCCTTTCAACTAAGGAGGCTTAATACAATCCTTTCAACTAAGGAGGCTTAGTATAATATTCCTTTAAACTAAGGATGCTTAATATAATTCATTTCAGCGACTAAAGAGGCTTAGTATTACTCCAAATACTAGGGTGGCTTAGTACTAAATCCTAAACTAACGCGGCTTAGTACAACCCAAACCCTAACCCGACTTAGGCATTAGCCTAATGTTCATCCAATTTAGCATTAACTTTTAATGCTTGCCTATTTGGGTTTGCTTCACGTATACAAGCCTCAATACCCTAATTTTTTCTTCCATAGAAAAGGTCAGGTGAGCGGTTACAATAACTATGACTATAAAATAGATTTCTCAATCTATTGAACACAACAAGTCTGAATTGAACGACAATTTCAAGTCTAAGTATAATACGTAACAATTCAAATCGAACAACTCGATCATTCAACTTTCTCACAGAGAATTGTTCATAGCTATTCATACCTACTAGATCCCAATAAGCCTGATACTCTGACTTCAATCCTTCTCTCGCTTCCCTCCTTAAGATCAAACCTTCTCCTTCTCCTTCTCCTTTATGACCGAAGCAAGACTGGAATGACTATTGCTTGGTTTAGGATAATATTGTATAGATTTATTTCTCGAATCTAAACAAAGTACTTCAACGGTACAAATGTTTAAGGATTGACAAATTATTACCTACTCATCCCATTTTCCCTAAATTACCGTTTAATTCGTTTTTCTCCCACAAACATTTTGGCGACCACAGTGGGAGATTAATCTCCCAGTCGCAACTCGTCAATTTGATCAGTTTCAAAATGGTTGGTCTCAGGTCAGGTTCAGAGACTACTCTAACGTGAATTAAGATAGTAGCAGTACTGGCACTCCAGACAAAAGAAACCCTTGCAGGACTCAAGCAGAGATGGATGCAACTCAGAAGGAGGTCCACACCTTTCTCAAGACCATAACAGAAAAATTAACACCAACATAGCAGACTCGAAATACTTCTGAAACAACTGCTGAGGCCAACACATCAAGAGGTCATGCCCAGGACGATGGTGAAATTTGCATTCTTCTGAAACCAATGCATGAGAGGAGCCATCAACCTAATTTTTTTAGTTGTGAAGATTTAAAGCGGCTTCTTCAGAATTACAAGAAGGAGGATCCGTCTGCCATTCATCAACACCGACCTCCCTATTCTTTTAAAATACAGACGATTGTTCTTCATAAGGGATATTCCTATCCTCAATTCTCACTTTATGATGGAACAAGAAATGCTCGTGAACGTATTTCACGATTTCTAGAATCATTAGGGGAACATGAGTACAACCATGTGTTGCGTCTGAATGAGTTTTCTAAATCTCTCACTGGAAGAGCTATACATGGTACAACAATCTTGCTCCTAACAGTATTTCTAACTGGTGTTAAATGGTTAGTGCATTTTACAGGAAATAGTTCTTTGTGTCTGAACAAGTCACATTATCAGACTTGGGAAAGATTTTTCAGTGAAGCAATGAACATCTGATAGACACATTTTTGTGTCTGAATTGTCCGTAATTATCTATTTTATTAGTGCTCAATTTGGTACTTATTGTGTTATTTTATGTGTTTGTAGGTGTTTTCGAGAAATAAACATTTACGAAAAAATTGTCTCAAAAAAGTGTTAAAGGAACCCACCAGATGGATTAAGGGCACCCCCTTCTTTGTTTCGAAACTGAAAAATGGTGGGAAGTTTCTTTACTCGTGAAGCTTCTCCTGATATGTTTGGGAACCAGATTTTATGGGATTTAAGGAGGTTTAGATATACCAAACTCATAACACGTTTCTCACATGGTTAATATGCGTCAAAAACAAGAGTTTCAAGCCATGAAAATAGCAGGAAATAGGTTATTGCCGTGAAAAGAGAAAAGAGTTTTACTCGGATTTGGGGAATTAAAACGTGTTTTTAGAGTTTGAATTAGTTTAGAATTGATGGGTAAATATCCTTTTAGAGTTTGGAGGGTCTAAGAACTATAAATAGAGAGCCAGGGTCGACAGATGAAAGGATATAGGGGAGGGGAGAAAACCCCCCAAAAGTTTCAATTGAAAAAACCGGAGATTCCCTCGAGATTTGAGGGCTTTGTTGTATACAAAAAGGTTGTATCAGGTCCAGAAAAGATTGAGAGAGGTTGGGTCAAGCTCAGGAAGCTAAAGAGAAGAAGAAAAATTATTCCAGGAAAGTTCTCTGATGTTGCTGCTGAAGAACAGAGAAAAGGAAACGGTTCTTTCAACCGTTTTGCAACGTTTATCTTCAGCTGCAACGGTTTCTTCAACCGCTTGCAAAGTTTATCTTCAGATGCAAAGGTTTATTCAATCCATCTGCAACGGATATCTTAGCATATGCAACGTTTATCTTTAGTTGAAAACAATTTTCTTCTGTAACAGTGAGAACAGTGGTTTACAACACCATTACACCGTTGCAAACCATCTGTGTTATTATTTTTTTCTTCTTTGACACACTTTTGAACAATGAATAATTGTTTTGAGAGTGTGTATATCATGAGGAGCTAAACCCAACCATTAGGACAATGAAGGAAGGCATATTTCATGAATGATTGATAACTATTTTTGATTCTTAATGACTTTTGCTTTCATTTTTAATTGATTTATGATTTTTCTTAGTTAGTTGTGATTTTGTCTGATGGTGTATGCTGGTACGTAAGAGCTTTTGATGCGCCATGCTTGTGATTTACAGTTAATGTTTTAGAAATCTACTTTTAACAAAGAAACATAGTCAATAAAATAGCTATAATTGTTAAAGAATCATTGTAGAAATCATTCAGAAGTGATTTTGGTGGAATCCCGAGTTCCAGTTCTTCCTAATATTATTTTTTTTTTTTACGTATTTTCTAGTTTAAATTAAAATTAGTCTTCACAAGTCTCAGCAAACGAACTATTTTTACTACTTTTCTGAATTGATCAAGTTTTTTGCGCCGCTGCTGGAGAATTGTTTTTATATTAGTTTTATTTTTTTTAGGTTAATTCGTTTAATTAGATTTTTATTTGTTCTATTTTACGTTTTTGGCTATTTTTCTTTATATTACAGGTTTTGGATCAAAAAGAAATTGGAGCCAAAGATTATATTGATTGATTAAAGACTTGGAGTTAAAGATAAACCGAAAAGAATGGAAAAAGAAGATAATTTTTTTTTTTAGTTAATTTTCATTTTATTTAATTTTTAGGGTTTTATTTATTTTTATTTTTAGAAAATTCTATTAGAAAATCTTTTTTTTTTTTTTGTAATTTTTTTTTTGGACTTTGTTATTTTTAAACCCTACGGAAGGGTAATTAAATATAAACTGCATAGGGAAGGACGACAATTACAATATTGTCTTAGCCCCTCGGGTTCGTACACTGACATAGAAGTCGGTGGTTTGAGTCGGATTTACTTTTCTAGTAAAGGGTAGGAACTGACATACAAGATAAGGATTCGGATTTCATCACCATTTCCTTCTTGCCCGCTTTAGGAACACGTTATCAAACGCGAACTTAATCCTTAAAATTTGACTAGAAAAAGACCGATAAGGTAACGAGCTTATTGGAAAATCATACAAAAGGACTGTATTGGTTACTATGTTAGCCTAATTCAAAGTTCAGGAAGATTATTTTATGTAGATTCGAGCCGCCTTGTAACCCAAGGAAACGTTTCCAAAGAGGCAGGGTTATCAAAGCTCCTTAGAGCTTATCCTTTTCCTATTTGACTTAATCTAATTCGGTTCGTTCTAAGAGATTTGCTAAAACTGTAACTAGTTGTCTTTTGAAAGAATATAAGCTGGTCTAGAAACAATCTAAGTGGAGCCATCATGCTTTTTGTTTGCTAGATTCAGTAGGTTTGATTTGGTTGAGTCGGCCTTGTTTGTGTTTGTTTAGAACCCCTTCCAGTTAGGATTTATTTTTAGAGTTTTATTATGAATTTTTTTTGTTAGAAAATGTCGAACTGGTATTATGAGGACCAATACAATGAATATCCAACTGAATTTCAAAATAGACATTATCTGTACTATCAACATGGTGTGGATAGTAGTTGGGACCACCACCAACCTTTTGGAGGTTATTTCTCATACCAGGGTGATCCCAATTATTATTCATATACACACCCGTCATATGAACATGAAAATGAGCAAAATTCAAGTTTTTTTTCCTGGAGGGATGCCCTAAAGCAGTTGCGATCTAGTACTCATCATGAACCTATTTGCCTCTAGATGAATCACTCAAGAAGATATCTGAGATGACACATAAGTTTGAATTAAGTGTGAGAGGAACAAATAGTAGTCCAACTCTTTCTCTAGAATAATCACACGAGCAATTGCGATCTAGTACTACTTATGATCCATTTGTTTCTCTAGAGAATTCCCTGAAAGAGTTGACTTAGAGGTTCGTATTAAGTTGGGAGGGAACAAATAGTAGTCCAACTCTTTCTCTAGATGAATCCATCAAGAAGTTGATTGAGAATACAAATAGATTTGCATTAAGTGTGAATGAAAGTCTTACAAAGAATAATATTGCTCAAAATGATCTTAATTTCCAATATAGTGCTACCTTGATAATTTTTCACCTAGTCAATAGGACGAGGATAGAATTGGTAACACTACTTATTTAGACGAGGTTCAAACATTCATATTATTATGATGAAGAGGATAATATTGATGAAGAACTTGAAATATACAGGCAAAGTGATTAGGAAATTGTCACTCCAATTGTGCTTCATGATGATAGTTTTATTCCTGGTTCAAATCCAAATAATTTTAAAGATTATTCACCTATTCAAAGGGAAAAGGATTTGACTAGAGATACCACTGTTTTAGACGATGTAGATTTTTCTTGTTTTGAAACCGATAATGGTTTAGAGGAACGAGTTTATCCTGAGAATATTGTTTTAGAGTCTAGCGATTTAGAAACAATAGTCTTAGGTAACAAAGATAGACCCGTAGATATTTTAAATATGAGTGAGGATGCACCACCTGATTATAACCTAGAAGAAGCAATTGACCATTTTAAAGAATCTGACGATCTAGAAATTAGGAAAAGTGTGACTAGTCTATCTAAAGACACTGAAAACTCTAAGTTTAGGGGTGACTATCATTCTCCCTGTGCTTTACCTTTGACTCTTAGAAAGGTCCCTAACTTGAGACTTGACATATACACCTCTACCATTTTACAAGATCATCTTCAAACTATATTTCCTGAGCCTGTTGATGTCCATAAAGAAGTTTAGTTGTTAGAAACCCATCCTCTGTTCGATGTGGTTTACCTAGGAAATAATACCAAGATTGACTTTGTTTTCCCACCAATTTTTTTTCTACCAACTGTTGGAACGTATGAATTTCAAATGTGTCAGTTATAAGTTTTGAGACTAAGCCTAATCACTTTATGAAATTAGAATTGACACATTTTCATAAGAATGACTACCACCTTCATTGTAGTCAACTGTGTGAGGCCAATATGATTAACTTTGAGGATCCATAATTATTCAGGTTATTATTATATGCTTCAAATTTGTTAGTTGAGTTACTCCAGACTTTACAACCTGATCCTGTTGATCTCGCCTATGAGGAAATCCAGCCCATGAAAATATTTTATCTAGACCTTTTTATAGGCCTGAACCTGAACCACGGCTAGATGTAGTTGTCTTAAACATAAAACTAGATAAGGGTATGCTCAGTTTGTTTATTTTCTTGGTCTTTTGCAGTTTCCTTCTACTTTGGATAATATTATTTTATTCAGATGACCCGCAGTTGTTCCGACTATTCCTATATGATTTTATGAGGTGGCTAATTCTTTCTTAGTCTGGATGAAGACTTTAAACTTAGCACTTCTTGGGAGGTAAACCATGCTCATGCGACACAGTAGTATCTTTTCTTAACTCCTTTCCTTCGATTGGTAACGTTTCTCCGTGTTCGTGTATTTAATCATTCATCTTTAGAACATTGAGGACAATGTTATATTTAAATTTGGGGGTAAGGGAGAAACTTTTATTGCAATAATATGAAACTCTAAAGTCTAGAAACTTGTGAACAATTCAGGATGACACTAACCATTCTAGGTAGATGAAACTTAGCTATTTTTCTACAGGACTTGTGTGCACAACTAAATGGTCTATTCATAAAAAGATGCCTAACTCAGGTGTAAGTAATAACATGATAGTTTTCACTATATCTCGAAGTCTATCTCGACCATATCACCTTCTGTTTTTATTTTTACAATTTTTTTTCTCTAAGTGATTCGGTGGGGCACCGTACCGAATTGTTATCGCCGCCAGGATGGAGTAGAGTGTTTCAGATTTTGTAGACTATGATTTTTATTTAAAAAAAATTTGAGTATTGACACTTTGATAGCAGTATGCATGTGTTCTTCCTGTCTCTGTCGCCTAAGCAAGCGTGGAACGCAGGATCCATGAGAACTATCATGTAAGATGCTGATAAGGAGAAAGCGCTTGGATTCATTTGATCCAATCATGTTGTCAGTATATTGAAATAATAAATAATTATTTTATTTTCAATAAATCGGTCGCTGGGCCCTTGTATATACCAGTTGAGTCGATATTAGTATAAGGAGTAAGACCAGTGGGAGTGTATCACAATCCATTAGGATTCATCCTGGCACTGATCTTCAAACATATATGGGAAACACCGTTCACCTTAGTCAACATGCGTAAATTTTATTCTGTATATATCCATCTTCTAAATCTATTCATGTGATTGAACTTGGATAGATTCTGAGTATAGTGGTTGAACGAATATCTAAGTAGAGATTTCTTTTCTTATATATTAAATTCAGTATGCTGAGTGCAAACTCGTGTACAAAAATTGGACTCATTTAGGGTAATGATTCCCATAGCCGAATAATTTAGTATGCCAACTAAATAGCTTGTTTAGTGTTTACCCTCAATTGTTCACAGGTAGCTATGGTTTGGAGTAGAAGGTTTTGTGGGTATACCTCTTGTAAACCCTCATGAGACAACACGCGTCCGATAGGGACACCTATGGGTTTAAAGGCTTGTTGCACACGCTAAGTGCAATAGCCATGCCTGCGAAAGTGAGTTAGGAATTTTATTTTATTTTTAGATTAGATTTACTCGAGGACTAGCAAATAATAAGTTTGAGGGTATTTGATAGACACATTTTGTGTCTGAATTATCCGCAATTATCTATTTTGTTAGTGCTCAATTTGATACTTATTGTCTTATTTTATGTGCTTATAGGTGTTTCGAGAAATAAACATTTGCGAAAAAATTGGCTCAAAAAAGTGTTAAAGGCACCAAAAAATTAATAAAGGCACCCAGGAGATTGATAAAGGCACCCACCATATGGATTAAGGGCACCCCCTTCTTTGAAAAATGGCGGGAAGTTTCCTTACACGTGAAGCTTCTCCTGATATGTTTGGGAACCGAATTTTATGGGATTTAAGGAGGTTTGATATACCAACTCACAACACGTTTCTTATTTTTACACACTTTTGAGCCATGAATAATTGTTTTGAGAGTGTGTACATCATGAGGATCTAAACCCAACCACTGGGACAATTGAGGAAGCCATATTTCATGAATGAATGATAACTATTTTTGATTCTTAATGACTTTTGCATTCATTTTTAATTGATTTATGATTTTTCTTAATTAGTTGTGATTTTGTTTGATGGTGTATGCTGGGACGTAAGAGCTTTTGATGCGCCATGCTTGTGATTTACAGTTAATGTTTTAGAAATCTACTTATGAAAAAGAAACATAGTCAATAAAAGAGCTATAATTGTTAAAGAATCATTGTGGAAATCATTCAGAAGTGATTTTTGTGGAATCCTGAGTTTCAGTTCTTCCTAATATTATTAAAATCTTTTACGTATTTCTAGTGTAAATTAAAATTAGGTCTAAAACGAATTTTCACAAGTCTGAGCGAACGAACTATTTTTACCACTTTTCTGAAACGATCAACATCCCAATGACTATGTTAAACGGTTCAGGTTCCAAGCACTAGATTATCGTGACCCAAATATAACTGAACTTCAACTGATAGTACTCTACATCAATGGAATGATACAAGTATATTGTGCTTTACTAGAGATTTTGCGCTTTCAAACATTTTCCGAGTTACATGAGGCTGCCAAAAGATCTGCTACGACTGCACCTTCTTTGCTAGAAAGAAGAAGGCCTCTTGTCAAGAATGAAGAAGTACGTGAGACTCGCAGCAGTCAATGCCTGGCTCAAAGGAAATTCAACACGCAACCATCTGTAGATGCTGTGACAGAAGGAGGCAAGAGGAAGGTTACAATATCAGAGCCACAACCCAAGCGTGCAACACCAGCACCAGTTCCAACTCCAGCACCACATACAGGCCGACCACCTCGAAGGGATAATCAAGCATATGCAGCTCCACCACCGTCCCAACGCCAACAAAAAAAACCAAGAGAAGTTCTAGCATTCACAAATTTCTTTTTTTTCAAATTGAAGAAGTGATCAAACTTTTAAAAGTATGGATTCAAGATGGTGCAATCAATTACTTAGGTGTACCGGATTACCACAACCTACAATGGGTGGTATTCACTTCTGATCGACGGTTGGGGCTTTTAACAATCATCCAATGAATCAGATCTAATCCCAAACCCTAAATATCTTATACAACACCAAACCCTGACTATTCTCTTTTTTATTTCCGTCGTTCAACACTTCCTTTCTCTCGGCTCTCTTCCATATTTTTCACTTATGAACACCTAACCCGAAATAGCTTCAGAGCTTATATCACCGTCAATCATTGTTTCTAAATTAAACAAAGTCTTAAATATCAGATCATCGTTACTCTAAATGGTATGAGGTCTCACGTTGAATGATGATGAAAGTCTATTTTCCCATTGGCCGAGAAAGGGCCTTTGGACAGTGGTGATTCTAGGAGGGACACTTGGCGAATCACGATTGGCTGAAATGTTTTTGGATCATCAAAACCCCTCATACGAGTGGCTGCTCGGATTTAAATTAATAACACCACCTTTACACCAATTACTTAGGTGTACCGGATTACCGTAACCTACAGTGGGTGATATTCACTTCTGATCGACGGTTGGGGCTCTTCACAATCATCCAACGGATCAGATCTAATCCCAAACCCTAAATATCCTATACAACACCAAACCCTGGCTTTTTTTTTTTCCATTTCCGCCGTTCAACACTTCCTTTCTCTCTGCTTTCTTCAAGATTCTTCACTTCTGAACACCTAACCCTAACTAGCTTCAGAGCTTATATCATCGTGGGGAATGATAATCAGTAGATCAGTGTTTAACAGTTTTGGAGTTTATATTTCAGGGAACATGAGAGCAGATAATGTTTGAGTTGGGGGCTCTCACGATTTTTTCCACAAGTCAGGTTTGTAATTTATCTTTACGGGTGTGTTGATTACAATCTTAGCATCATTATTAATCAGATTTAAATTTCCTGCCTATATTTTAGTTTGTGGTTTCCAAACATTTTCAATTATTACTCAGAGTTAAATTTCCTGCCTATATTTTGATTTCATCTCAGTTCTTAAAACATTACAGGCTTAATGTACTTACTTATTTAGCTATTCTCCCTGTGTCCTGATAACAATGTGGTGTTTGTATGCCCACAGTTGTGTTTGTTGTCAACTCTGTCAAGACTATATATTTCCTCCTCCTTTGATCTTATCCCTTTCTCCCCTTGCAATTGCAGGCACATAACATGGCATCACAAACCAGCTGCAGCTCTTCAAAAATGCACTGTGACATAGCAGGCAGTGACACTAATAATCTTAATCTCTCATATAAAGGCTGTTTTCTCAGAGTAAATGAGAAACATTTGTTACCATTGTCACTGCCATGTCTTTATTCTTGGGAGTGACAATTGTGTTGCATTGGTACTTACACTGAACTCATGTAGTTTGATCTGCACCTCATTGTGATATTTTTTTGTTTTTTATAACCTTTGGATCTTTTATTATCACAATACAGGATAACTTGCAGTAATTATTTATTTGTTGTAGTTGTGATCACAAAATGCATTCATGAGCTATGATGGTAATGTGCATACTCACTAATGTGGATGGCTAATATATTCTAAGTGCAGGGTCTGATATACTCACAAAAAGAGGTTCTACTTTGCACCAGGAAAGAATGTAGTTGCGTTCTCAGTAATTACAACCCTACTTCAATGCAGTTTTATGTGATTTTACTTTAATGCAGATTATGCCGTATTGGTACTCGCTAGCGGGGATCTTACCTGTGCTATCGGTTCACCAAAAGAAATATATTAGAGAATGACAGTAATCAGGCTTATCGTTTTATCTCTTTTTGGTTGTAACCCTGGTACTGCTTGGACTATCGTTAATCTTTCTTTCTCATTTCATTGTGAGTACCCTCTTCCAATTTCAAATTTTCACTATGTTTTGATTTTGTTGGGTTAAGGGTTATTTCTCGATTTCAAATCGTTTAAGTTATTTTAGTTTTAATTGGTTCAATGTTGTGTATAGATTGACTACTTATCTTTCTTCTTTTCCTTCTTACTCATGTTAATAGTCAGTTTGATTTCATAATTTATTTTTCTGTCTCTTGGCCTCATAGGATGACAACTTGGGCTTCCATAAAATTTTCCACACTACCTGGATCTGAGAGGACAGATGGAAGTTCCAATAAATGTAGCTTATAGAAGTCTTGAATGATAACACCATCGAGAATTTTGATCAGTTGCAAAGGATTGGGAACAAGCACTACCATGTTAGAATTTATACCATGTTTATATGTAACAATCAATGTACAAAAACTGCTTAATAAAGGTTATGTTCATAATGATCGAAGCTTTCAATATAGTTGTTTTTGTTAGTGTTCAAGCATGTGAATCTAAAATAATTTGCTTATGAGTATTAATAGCATTAATAGTAGCTTGAAATCTAGGTTATTATTTGTTTCCTATATTCATAAAGTAAATATCTTAGGCAGGATATTTGGAGCCTAATATCAATTGCTTGAACCCGTAATTCTAATTTTGGAAACAATAGACCAGAGTCAAAAAAAGAGACAAAGATACATGGCTATAAGTGGTATAAAATGGAATAAAAGGCAAATCTAGAAAAAATCTCAAGAGGCAGATTAATACACCCGTACTAATCAAAAAAAGGTAGAACAATTAGAGAACTAAAAAAACTCTCTACATATATATTATGTATATATATAGCAAAAACCCTATATAGTATCTGTATATATATATATATATATATAATATATCTATACCAAAAGAGACCACAGGGCATGCGAGCTATAGAGGCATATCTATACCAAAAGAGACCACAGGGCGTGCGAGCTATAGAGGCATTGACATAGATATTTGTATGGAAGGTGAAGAAACTAATCAAGCCAAAAACATGGAAGTGCTATACAGATAGTAAAGAAAAAGATGAAAATATTATATAAATCAGAGTAGAATTTATGTTTACAACCTTAGAAAGTTGGATAATTTTTGTTTTCCAACTAAGGTTTTACAGAAGAAAATACTTATGTTAATCGACAAGGAGATGACTCAATTTATACGACATCAAGCCCGACAAGAGTTGGAATACCACTATGGTGAACCTACTCACGATCAGGTGAAATCAAAGAAAATATTGAGGAGGAGATCATAACTCACAAAGATAACACTGAAAATAGTGAAGAAGATGCCAATGCTTCAGTTGCAAATAAAGTGGTCCTTGTATCATCTGCGAAACCAGAACAGGCGTTTGATGAACATGATGGTGCACCGGTGATTCATGAAGCTACAAACACATAAGATCAAGGAAAACATGATTCTCTAAATATGCCTATCACCTAAAAAAAACACAGACACTAGAAAAAGTAAGTTCATACCTTTTGCACCTATCAATTAATAATATTTATTTACATACTAACTGTAGTGTATATATATAGGGGGTGTCGGCTCAGATGACGAGGCAAACTCAGAACAACACGAGAAAAATACAACAATTGTAAAAAAACGACCAGCAACTAAAAAAAGTAATTCAAAGCTCATGTGAACATGAAAATTCTTTATTTCAAAACTAAGTTAAGATTAAAGTGTTTAAAGGTTTGAAATCATTTTACAGGGAATTTGAAAGCTCAAGCTACAATCCACCAACTTCCAGATTTAAGTGACATGAAAATTGGGGAAATATGGATGTTCGAAAAGCTGAGAATAATGCATACATAGGAAAACAAAAATGCAGACACCGGAGAGTTCTACAACTTCCACATGATTCTAATAGACAAATTTGTAAGTACACGAAAAATTGATTACTTGAATTTTTATTTTTATGAATAATAATATTTGGATTTATAGTATACAAGAAACATACTCCATTAACGTAGTTTAAAATGTTGTTGACACTTTGATCTTCATCCAAAGCTGCAATTAAGAAAATTATAAAATGTAAGCAACAATAGCCTCTGTTTTTATAATTTATAAAATTTCTAATGACAGGGAGATCAGATCCACTCTACAATCACACCAAAACAATTTGATATGCACAGGGAAAAACTTAGAGAACAGAACATAATATCTATGAATTTTTTTTCCATTGCTGAGTTCACTAGGACTTTTAGACCACTGTCTTCAGACTTGAGGTTAACTTTCAACACATTCAGTAATGTAAAATAGAAACTGAAGAGAATGAACACATCCCAACATACAAAATTGTTTCCAGGAAAACAGTCATTCAATTATTATATGTCATAGCTAACAAGATGAAAATGTGATTTTCCAGATGTAATGGGAAAACTGATTCAAGCAAATGGACCAGAATTAGTTCGTAAACGAACAAACGTAGATGCCAAAAAAACAGAAATTATAATAGAGAGTGAAAAAGGAACACGCATGAAAGTTACGCTATGGGGAGATACAACAACACCTATCCATGAAAAAAATAAGATCAAGGAAGGAAAGCATGTGGTACTCATAGTAACTGGACTAACATTGGGAAAATTTGGAGGTAATAATGTCTAAAAATTTGTAAAAATGTATACAAAGTGTTTGTGATACTAACATAAATAAATCTATAGAAGAATACACTTTGAAATCCTCAAAGAGGACAAGAGTATACATGGATCTAGACATACTCGAGGTTCAGGAACTAAAGTCAAACTAAGTATATGTACATATATATGATTATTATCACTCAAAAAGACTAATATTCACTCAACAAGACAACATAATTGCAGGTTCAAATGAAGTGGTGATTACTCATGCCAAAGAAGAAGAGAACAAATTTGAGGCTTCCATAGAAGAATTTCTTTACAACGACAGGATAACCGTAGCAGAGGCACATCAATTACTACTTAATTCAAATAACAAGGTAACACATATACTCACAGAACCATATCCATAAAATATAATCATTGATATTAGTATCAAGTAAGTTTTAGACTAAGTAATGATATGCATATGGTTTACATTTTAGACTTTTCCATAATCATAAAGTACATAGACTATTACTGTATACATTATAGGAATCTAATTCTATCTAATTATATCCTGTACTAATCAGTAAATTATAACAAAATACATAACATGGCATAAAATTCACTTTCAAAGCAACCGTGGTTGATATCATAGATAAATCCACTTGGTTTTATATGGCATGTACAAATTGCAACAAAAGGCACCTCTGGCGTGATGTGAAATCATGGTGCCAAAGTTGCGGAAAAAAAAGTCAGAAACCCTACTGCACGCTACAAATTGGAACTGAGAGTAACAGACAATACCGACATTGTCGCAATAATTGTGTTGGGACCAACTGCAGAACCATTTCCCAACAATGTGAGAATATCAAAATTCATGGAAATCAGCAACCTTAATACAGAGGTATGGATGCAAAAGCTATAAATTATTTATTCCCAAGCTATCGTATAAATATCTTACATCTCCAGTCCATTGTCAGGAAAATAGGGTACAAAATGTACCAAAAATATTGGATACATTGGCAATGCCATTCATCTTCGAAGTGCAACTAAATGAAAGATCATTTGGCTATGAGAGTTTCTCTGTTCAAAATATATATCCTATAAATTATGCACTGGAAGCTAAATACGAACTGAGTAAAATAAAGGGTTAATTAGACTTTGGTACCTAGGTTTTGACCAGATTTAGTATTTTTACTTACATTTGTCCAACGTTAGTGTTTAGTACCTGGACTGACGGTTGACTACTATTGACTGTTATTGACCTGAGTTTAATTAATTTTACAGAATAAATAATATCTAGTTACAATTATACCCCTGTTATTAAAACATAAATGAAATTATTTTGACATCCCACATCCATTCGTGGGTGCCTCAGTAGCAAAATATAATAAGAGATTCGACCTAATCCATGACCTAATTATTAAGAGATTCGACCGCATCTTTTCTCTTTTCTCTATTTCTTCTTCTTCTCCTGCTCTTCATCTGTCGGCAAAATTGAGAGACAAAAATGGGGGATTTGAGATGAGGGATGAATGGAATGAAAAATTGAGATTGAGGGATGAAGGGATCTGTGAGTCGAGTTCAGGAAACATCGATGGAAGTTCATGGAGCTGTGGTTAGTGGTGAATCAATACAAATCGAGAGAAAGAAGGAATAGAAGTATTGGAAAGGAAACTCAAGAGAAGTTGAAGACGGGTTTCTGATTTGTGGCCGGACAGAGAAGGGGATCTGAATTTGGTTCAAGAACAACGAGAATAATGGGTTGTTGCTGACTTGCTGTAGGAATTGGAGTGACTCGATGAATTGAGTTCAGTGAGATGGTAACGCTGATGGCTTCTTTGAAGATAAATGTAGAAGAAGAGAATTGATTGAGTGGGTCTGAGTTTGATTTCAGTTGAGAAGAAACGAAGGAGTCTGGTGGTTCTCTGTTGGGTTTGAATAAGAGAAAGTTGAAGTCTGTTGCTATGAAGAAACCAGAGAAGAATTCCATGGGGTTTTGTCCGAGAATGGGTTAGTATCAAAAATTGCTGCCGTGAAGTGATTTAGGTGGTTTATTGTGACTACTATTAATCTATTGGAGATGGGGTTGTAGAGATTGAACGATAAATAAAAGAAGATATTGATGGTGGTTTAATGGCTGGAAAACAGGGATGAATAAATGGTTCGAGTAGTGTGGTGTTCAATGGGTGTTGTGAATTATTTGTCGTGAACTGAACTAGTGAATAGTGTCTTTGTGGGTGCTGTGAATTATTTGCCGTCAATTTCTCTTTACCAATTCCAATTTCAAAATCATCACATCAAACCCTTATTCTTCAATTTAGAATTTGGGGAAGAACACAACAAAACCTAACCCTAATTTCTGATTTCTCTCTATTTACCCTTATTCTTCAATTTCGAAATACCCAATGTACTCACAACAGAGATGATCAACTGGATTTACATATAAATTTGGTATCCAATTCGATAGAACAGTAAAAGGATTTTCCGAATGTTGGCTCTCTTGGTTACCGGTTTTTGCCATGTTTTTTCCTGCCAACATTGCTAAGGAAGAACCCATAGAATGTCCTGTTAGCCAAACATTACTAGCACCACTTACAAATATCATGTTTCTAACAGCTTACATTGCATTTTGAAAACGAGACGTCTGGTGATTCAATTTGTTGGTTTGAATGCATGAATGAAATATGCAGGGAAGTACTGAATAGAATGGCCTGAATTAGGCCGGAAAATTGCAGGAAAATAAACATAACTCTGCGAGATTTCTGCTCTGGCGAGTTAAATCACTGAGTCCGATCCAACTCAGTTAGAAAAATAGAAGATAGGTTTAGAGTAAATGAGATTTTGAAGGGTATAATAGTAAATGTATAAATATTTATATAGTAAAATTAATTAAAATTACACTTAACTGAGTCAATTCGAGTAAACATCCAGTCCAGGTACCAAACACTAATGTTGGACAAATGTAAATAAAAACACTAAATCTGGTCAAAACCTAGGTACCAAAGTCTAACTAACCCTAAAATAAAACAGGTAACAACCATTTATCTAAGTGATAGACACATTTATGTGTCTAATTTTCTCTCAACTTTTATAATGTTGGAACTCATTTTGTACTAATATTGCGTTTTTATGTATTTATATGTATTTTTGGAGA
The DNA here is from genome assembly GCA_023531435.1 of Papaver californicum. Classification (NCBI taxonomy): domain Eukaryota; kingdom Viridiplantae; phylum Streptophyta; class Magnoliopsida; order Ranunculales; family Papaveraceae; genus Papaver; species Papaver californicum. The sequence goes on from JAJJMC010022854.1 coordinate 8,328,198, forward strand.
AATAAACATTTGGAAAAATCGTCTCGAAAAGTTATAAAGGCACCCACAATAATTAATAAAGGCACCCATAAAAGTTATAAAGGCACCCACGCCTTGGATTATGGGCACCCTTCCTCTTCACGATTCAAAAATAAAAAGAAAACCATTTTGTCGGGAAAGAATAGTTCAACTGCACGATCTCTGGAATTGAATGAGAATCATTTTTGTGAGATTTACTCATAGATTATGACCAGGAAAGGGCTGTTACAACAAATCAATGATGATAATTGCTTTGGATTTGCATTAAGAGAAGATTTCATCGACTCTCAACAAAACATGGAAGAAAATATTCTCGGATTATTGAGTGCTACTATGTGATATTTAAGAGAGAATATCTTCTCTAAAGGTTGGATATTATCTCAAGATTGTTTGACAGCTGCAGAGATGCGTGAGAATCAAAAGAAATTCAAGTTCGAAACTTGTGAGAAAATAAAGAAAATATTGTTTCATTTACTCGAGAGATTTGGTTTGGTAGTGTATAAAAAGAGGTGCTGGGAAGTCACAGAGCAGAGAGGGTAGAGGGGAGAGATCATGAGGTGATAAGAGCGATCAAAAATCAACTCAAAAAAGTTTTGTTGCTGCTACTGTGAAGAACATGAAAAACAGGCTACGACAACAGAATCTTCAACCAAAAGGCCACATTTTCTTCAACCAGTTTGCAACGTATATTGTGGCATCAACAACCTTTATCTTCAGTCCCTCTCTAACAATTAGTCTGTACCAAGTAGTCTGTAAACGTTGCAAACTAACTGTTTTCTTTGTTTTTCTCCATTTTTATCATTTGTAAACATTTTTAAAGACATGAACCATAATTTTGAGCAAATGATTAGTATGAGGAGCTAAACCCCATCTTTGAGGCGACGGAGGAAGCTAATTTTCCAAAGATTATGTGGTAATGTTTATCTAAATAATCTAAGCAATTTATTTATGCTTAATATCCTTGGATAAAAATCTACTTGTTGCTATATTTTAGAATCCAATTAAACGTAGAATTGCATAATTATAATTATTGAATTTAATCATTTTAAAAATTAGAAATTAGTTGAATCCTAGCCTCAGTTTTCTCTCAACTTCATTATCAATTTTATTTGAGTTCTGCTATTTTAGTCCTAGAAATTAGATTTAAAAACAATTTTTCACAAGTTCGAAAACAAACCTTATTTACCACAATCTACAATCACACCAATTTTTGTCGCCGCCGACGTGGTCTTTTTTTTATATATTATTTGTAGGTTTAGATTAATTTAGGATTTTTTTTTTGTTCTTTTTTACGCGTTTGGTATTTTCTTTTCTTTTCAGATTTGAAGTGAAACTAAAAAGAAAAGGAGAAAGTGCTATAAAAAGGAAGTAGAGCCAAAGAAGGAAAGGAAAAAGGATTCCAAAAGGAGGGAAGAAGATTTTATTTCTAGATTTATTATTTTATTTCATTTTTTTAGTTTAATTTTTAGTTTCTATTTTTACAAACTGTATTAGGGTTTGGCTATTATTTTTGTAACTATTTTATGTATTTTTCTGTTTTTCTTATTTTTGGAATTTTGAACTTTGGACTTTTGAACATTATTATTTTTTTAAACCCTATGGAAGGGTATTTAAATATAAACTGCAACAGAGAAGGACGACAATTACGATATTGTCTCGGCCCCTCGCGTTCGTACACTAACACAGGAGTTGGTGGCCCGAGTCAACTACAACCGATTCATCTCCCGTCTGGTACGGGAGGTAAGACTCGATCAACTCACGAATCCCCTGCAAGTGGGTTTACTGTATTCCTTTGTATGCATATATGTTGAGGAATTGAATACGGACTTATTTTCTAGTAAAGGGCAAGGATTGGCAATATAATATAAGGACTCGGATTTCATCACCGTTTCCTTCTTGCCCGCCTTAGGAACAAGTTACCTAACGTGAACCTAATCCTTAAAATTTGACTAGAAAGAAGACCGATAGGGTATCGATCTTATTGGAAAATCATTCAAAAGGACTGTATTGGTTACTTTGTTAGCCTAACTTAAAGTTCAGAAAGATTATTTTAAGTTGATTAGAGCCGCCCTGTAACCCAGGGAAAAGTTGCCAAAGAGACAGGGTTATCAAAGCTCCTTAGAACTTATCATGTTTCTCTTCGACTTAATCTAATTCGAATCGTTATGAGAGATTCTCTAAAACTGTAACTAGTTGCCTTTTGGAAGAATAGAAGCTGGTCTAGAAACAATCTAAGTGGAGCCATCATGCTTTTTGTTTGCTAGATTCAATAGGTTTGATTTGGTTGAGTCTGCATTGTTTGTGTTTGTTTAGAAATTCCCTTCCAATTAGGAGTTATTTAATTGCATGCCCAGGCCGCCTGAAGTCTTGAGTAAGCGTGCCTGGAGAAGAGATTATATTGGTCGTTTGATCAGTGACGGAAATAGGAACTCTGCCTTTGAAATTGAGAATTTAGGAAACCCTTCTTTTGAGAGCCAAAACTTTAGTTTTGGGAATCTGTCTCTTAGTGAGGAAGTTATTCCTAATTTTCTAGTTGTGCCGGAAATGGCAACCTTGAAAGATTTGTTGAATCCCGCTAGGACTTTCCGTCCATCATGTATCAAGTTAGCTGAAACTCAAGCAAGCTATGAGTTAAAACCTAGGACCATACAGATGCTCCCAATCTTCTTAGGAAAAGCAAATGAAAACCCTTACTTTCACATTAGGGAGTTTGAAGAAATATATAGTACCCTAAGAATTCACAACATGTCCGATGAAGATTTGAAACTTAGGTTATTTCCTTTTTCCCTGAGAGACAAGGCCAAATCTTGGTTATGTAGTTTGCCATCTAATCCATCGAGACATATGAACAACTTACCATTGCCTTTTTATCTAAATTTTTCCCTAGGCAGGAAATTTCCACATTTGTGCAGCAAGAGGGAGAATCTTTGTATAGGTATTTGGAAAGGTTCAACGATTTATTAATGCAATGTCCCCAACACGGTTTAGAAGAGCTTAGATTAGTCCAGATCCTTTATGAAGGGCTAGATTATCCAACACCGACCATGGTTGAGTCATTGTGTTCAGGGAGTTTTGATAGTAAAACTGTTGATGAGGCAATGACATTTTTGAATGAAATTGCCGAAAAGACCCATCAATGGGAATGTAGTAAGGAACCCGAAAGAAAAGTTTTACTGAGCAGAGGTAATGTCAATAGGGTAGATGGAATTCTTGAATCAGATGTCAAATTTGCATCTATAGCAAAAAGGTTAGAAGCCTTAGAATTAAATCAATCTAGTTGTGGAATAGAACCCAAGTCATATTGGAAAGGACAGACTGTTGAAGAGCAAGCCCATGCTCTTTACAATAACACTAGATATGATAACCGTCAGAAGTTTGACCCATATTCAGAAACCTATAACCCGGGTTGGAGAAACCATCCAAAACTTTCTTGGTATAAGGGACAAAATCAAGGTCAGTCTAGTAACCCTCAGTTTCCCCTAAGTTTTGGTTATACTAAGAATCCTTCTGGACCAACACAATTTCAGAGCCCTTTAGATAAGAAGATCATGAGTTTAGAAAAGTCTCTTTCTCTTTTAACTCGTAACACTAATGAGTTTCAGCAATCGGTTAGACAAGGTTTAGATGACAATAAAAAGATGATCCAAGCTAACTCTCAGGCTATTTACGATTTACTAACCCAGTTTAGTCAAATCGCTGAGTTTTTGAGAGAAAGAGAAAAAGGCAAGTTCCCTAGTCAACCACAACCCAACCCTAGAGGAGTTCATAAGTTATCTTCTGACCATGTGAATTCAATTAAAACCCTTAGGAGTGGTAGAGTAGTAGACAATAAGGTAACCTTGCCCGATAGTGAAGATGTTGTAGTTCACCCTTATGAGCCTATAGTTGAAGAGACTGATAAAGTCTCTAAAAAGTCTATTGTGGTTCCCGCTGAGCCTGATTTTGTGCCCAAAGCACCATTGCGACAACTTCTACTACCAACTAGGAAGGAATCTAACTTTAATGATATATTGGAGATGTTTAAGCAAGTTAACATTAATCTTCTTTTATTTGATGTAATTAGGAAGATTCCTACTTATGCCAAGTTTCTTAAGGATCTTTGTACGCGAAAGCGAAAGCTTAGTGTACAGAAAAAATCCTTTATAGCTAGTCATGTGAGTTCAATTATCCAGAACAACACAACTCCTAAGTACAAAGACCTAGGTTCCCATACCATTTCTTGCACCATAGGTAACTACCATGTGAAGAAAGCGTTACTTGACTTAGGATCTAGTGTGAACTTACTTCCATATCATGTGTACCTCCATCTAGGACTTGGTGACATAAAACCTACCCAGATAACACTTCAATTAGCTGAAAGGTTTGTTAAAATTCCTCGTGGTATTGTCGAAGATGTTCTTATTGAGGTCGATAGATTTATTTATCCTGTGGATTTTGTTATCCTAGATACCCAACCTGTTCCTGACCCAGAAAACCAGATACTTGTGAGCCCGTTTTTGGCTACATCTAAGCGATCATTAACTGTCGATATGGTATTATGAATTTATCTTTTGGTAATATGACTATTGAACTGAATATTTTCCATATTAATAAGCAAACCTCTGAGTTAGATGACACGTGCATTGAAGAGGTAAACATGATAAAAACATTAGTTCAGGAGTCATTACCAAACATCTTGTCTGATAAATACACTAGAGAATTGTTTAACCCATTTTGGCTTAGATTTCGATGATGTTAGCACCATTGATCAATTGATCAAGTGAATGCTCTGTTAGACTCTACCCCTATGTTAGATACTAATAGATGGAAAGCTAAGTTCGAACCACTACCAATTTCTAATTCTACTTTAATTCCTTCTTTAGAAGAGCCTCCTAAGTTGGACCTCAAACCATTGCCAGATACTCTGAAATATGTGTTTTTAGGCCCATCCGAGACTTTACCTGTAATTGTAGCATCCGACTTGGATAGTGATCAGGAAAGTAGGCTAGTGACTATACTTCAAGAAAAAAAGGAAGCTTTAGGGTGGACCTTAACAGACATTAAGGGTATAAGTCCTACTGTTTTTATGCATCAGATTCATTTAGAGGATGACTCTAAACCTTCTAGGGAGATGCAACGTCGACTGAACCCTAACATGAAAGAAGTAGTTCGAACTGAGGTGCTTAAGTTGTTAGATGCGGGTATTATTTACCTCATTTCAGACAGTAAGTGGGTCATCCCCTTTCAGGTTGTTCCCAAGAAATCAGGTATCACTGTAGTCCAGAATGAAAACAATGAATTAATCCCAACCCGAGTGACCAAGGGGTGGCGTGTTTGTATTGAATATAGAAAATTGAACAAGGTCACAAGGAAGGACCACTTTCCCCTTCCTTTCATCGACCAAATGCTAGAGCGATTATCTGGACATAGTCATTATTGCTTGTTAGATGGCTACCTTGGTTATAATCAGATTGTTATTGCCCCAGAAGACCAAGAGAAAACTACCTTTACCTGTCCCTTTGGTACCTTTGCGTATAGACGCATGCCTTTCGGGTTGTGTAATGCACCCGCTACTTTTCAGCGTTGCATGATGAGTATATTTTCTGACATGTTAGTTTATAGGTCTTTATGGATGATTTTTCAGTGTTTGGTTCATCGTTTGATGAATGCTTGCATCATTTGAAATTAGTGTTGACTAGATGTAAGGAAAAGAAATTAATGCATAATTGGGAGAAATGTCACTTTATGGTTCGATCAGGAATTGTTTTAGGGCATATCGTATCTTCTAAGGGTATAAAGGTAGAAAAATCCAAAGTTGACCTTATTAAGAATTTACAGGTTCCCAAAACCGTAAGAGATATTAGGTCATTCTTAGGGCATGCAGGTTTTTATCGTCGATTCATTAAGGATTTTAGCTTGATTTCTAGACCTCTTTGCAATTTTCTTGCAAAAGATGTTAAGTTTGTCTTTGATGATGCTTGTTTAGAGGCTTTTGAGAAGCTTAAAACTTTACTCACTACCGCCCCCATAGTCCAGGCACCTAATTGGAACCTACCCTTTGAAATCATGTGTGATGCTTCAGATTATGCTATTGGTGTTGTGCTAGGCCGACGAGAAAAAAAATTACTTCATGTGATTTACTATGCTAGCAAAACTCTGAATGATGCCCAACTAAACTACACCACCACAGAAAAGGAATCGTTAGCCATTGTTTTTGCCTTAGACAAGTTTAGATCCTATTTCTTAGATTCTAAGGTCATAGTCTTTACTGATCATGCGGCTTTGAAGTATCTTCTGTCCAAGAAGGATACTAAACCTAGATTGATTAGATGGATCCTTTTGTTGCAAGAGTTTTCTCTAGAAATTAGAGACAAAAAGGGTGCTGAAAATATAGTAGAAGACCACTTGTCTAGGCTTGTCTTTGAATTCCCTGATGATTCCCCTCCTGTGAGAGATAGTTTCCCTGATGATTCCACCGTTACTGTGTTACTTGTGAGCGCTACCAGAAGTTAGGAACCATTTCCTGTAGAAATATGATGCCTTTGAACCCTATTCTAGTTATTGAGGTCTTTGATGTGTGTGGCATTGATTTTTCGGTTCTTTTCCTAATTCTTCTGGTTATTTTTACATCCTTGTCGTTGTAGACTATATGTCTAAGTGGGTTGAGGAGGTTTCATGTAGAACAAATGAACATAAGGTTGTGGTCCAGTTTTTGAATGATAACATATTTGCACGTTTTAGTACACCGCGAGCTATAACTAGTGATGGAGGGTCACACTTTTGTAATCGACCATTTAGGATTTTGATGAGGAAATATGGTATTATCCACAAAGTAGCTACCCCATATCACCCACATACTAGTGGTCAGGTAGAGGTTTCCAATAAGGAGATTAAACATATCTTAGAAAATACGATTAATCCTAATCGGAAGGACTGGTTGTTGAGGCTTACGGATTCCTTATGGGATTACCGTACAACGTTTAAGACCCCCATTGGAATGTCACCTTATCGTCTAGTTTTTGGCAAGACATGTCACTTGCTCGTCGAGATAGAGCATAGAGCATATTGGGATGTAAAGCAGCTTAATTTTTCGCTTGACAAGGCAGGAGCTCACAGGAATCTCCAGCTCAATGAGTTGGACGAGATTCGTAGATATGCATACGATAGTACTAAGGAGTATAAGAACAAAATGAAACTTGTGCATGATAGAAATATTTTAAGAAAGTCATTTTCTTCGGGTCAAAAAGTTCTTCTGTAAGATACCCGTTTGCATCTATTCCCCGGGAAGTTACGCTCTCGGTGGACGGGTCCTTTTATAGTTCGCACTATTTTTCCTCATGGTGCTATTGAGATTGAGACACTGGACGGTTGATAGGTGCATAATTCACACATATAAAGTAGTTTTTCCTGACCCTTATGTGCTATATTTGAGTGAATTATTAGGTATTTTGATTACTTTCGAAGTTTAGTCGCCTTTTCAGGTTACAGTTCAGAAACCCGCAGAATGGAGCTTAAGAGCTAGAATCACCGAGGAGCCAGTGAAACTATGCTTAAAATAGGCCTTTCACATACCACAGTGTAGGTGATTGAATTACAAAGCCAATGGTGAAAGAATGAAGTCATTCTGATCAAAATTGAGGAAGATATGGGCAAAGCCCCAAAGTGGCTTATTTGGCCTACGCTGCCAGCGGCCAGGCGCAAGTGCGGCTGAAGCATGTTGCGGTAATGTGCTAAGTCATGATTTGAAGGGCTAGAATGGTTTGATGGGCTAGTGTATAGCCTTGGTGGGTTATTAGCTATGTTTTAGACATTATATGGGTTTAGGAAAGGATTTGGAGCTGATATACCTTGTTGGAGTGAAATATGGATACTTAGCACATTTCCTAGTTCTACTAGGATTGGCTAAGTGGCTAACTCGAATTCCACATGAAGAAATTAGGCCTTTCTCGTGGGAAGCCTATTGTAGGGGTAGATATAACATATATTGAAGTCCCAATGGTTTATTGGAGGTCAGGTTCATCATCAAAGGCTCTAGCAACCAAGTTAGCCACAAGTTGGCTACGCAAGGAGAGTTTGAGACAAACTAGGATTCCAAAGGCTGTTCATGCAAGGATTTTAGGGATTAAAGGACATATAAATACCAAATTATCCAGGAGTTTTAGAGGAGATATCACGGACAGTACAATACAGGAGAAGAAAACAGCAAGAAGAAGGAAGGCAACATGCGTTTCTAGAGGCTGCTGGCTATCTTGGCAGCTGCGCTTCGGAGCCACAATTGTTCTTCGCAATCTTTCCGGGTTTGATTTAATTTATTTCTTAATTGTTTTCCATGGGTTTTGAGAAACCCATGATGAGCTAAACCCTCTATATTGGTTAGGGATGTAATCTGAAGTTTAAAGACATGTTTATCAATTGAATGGCGCATATCTCATGATTTCATGTTATTTTTAATATCGTTCATGTTCTACTGATTATAATGCCATGTATGATTGATTGTGTGTTTGTTTAAGTTGCAAATTGAATGAGCATGCATTGATATCTACAACTAAACTAGAGTTTTCGATCCGGAATTGTCGAAGGACTCTAGTTGCAAGTAGTATAGCATATTTGTTAACAATACTTAAAATTGCCATGCAAGTATGTGTAGAAGCTTGACCTAGATTAAATCCGAGTTGCACGATGCATCGGGTTATTTAGAATAACCTCAACTCACAAAGACCATTGCTTTCATTGGGTTAAACTTGGTGTTTACATCGAGTTATCTGGTGTTAAGAATTCAGAGAGCGGCGCGATACCCTCTCTGATGATATTAGGAGTTTTGCCGGAGTAGCCCTGCGATAGGATGCTTTAGGGTTATTGGTATTACTAATGCATGAATGTTGAGTATGCTTTGATTGATAACATGTTGGAAAACGGACGATGAATTCTCTAACCAATGCTTTCTTTCCCTGATACACGTTTTTATTATTTTGCTTTAGTTTGCTTTAGTTTAATTTAATTTAAATCACAAAACAACCCCCCCCTGTTTACTCACGTAACTGAAAATAAATCACAATCACTGCCTCTCTGTGGGAACGAACTTGTTCTTATTTGCTATACTTAAATCTATTTTGGAAGAGTAAGAACTCGATTATTTTGGTTGATTACGACACGACCAACGGTAGTAGTTCTTCAAAGGTTAACGGTCAGAGATTGAAACTCCTTTTAGAGCCTTTTCCTGCAGGTGATATTGAGGAGGTCCCTATGGAGGACCCTGCTTACCTTGATTGACCATCAAGGATGTTATTGTACATTAGTAAGTTTTTATAGGTTTTTGTTTTTATCTTATTCTCCAAAGAAGGATTGTTACGCTTCACCCAGGTACTATCTTTATAGCTTACCTCTTTATTCCTCTAGTTACCTATATTTTTGGTATTGCACTTTAATTTGAAACATTGAGGACAATGTTAGGTTTAAGTTTGGGGGTAAGGGAGAAACTTTTAGTTGAAATAATAAAACTCCAAACTTTAGAAACTTGTGAACAATTTAGGGTGACTAACCATTCTAGGTAGTTGGAAACTTAGCTCTTTTTCTATAGGAATTAGTGCGCCCAGCTAAACGGTCTATTCATAAAAGGATGCCTAGATCAGGTGTTAGAAATAACATGATAGTTGTCACCATATCTCAGAATCTATCTCAACCATATCACTTTCTGTTTTTATTTTTGTAATTTATGTGTTTCTCTAAGTGATTTGGTGGGGCACCAGTATCAAATTGTTATCACCGCCAGGATGAAGTGTTTGAGACAAGCCTCATTATTGTATTATTTAGACCATTATTCAAAAAAAATAAAATAAAAAAAAATCGAGTATTGACACTTTGATAGCAATATATGTGTGTTCTCCCTGTCTCCGTCGCCTAAGCAAGCGTGGAACGCATGATCCATGAGAACTATCATGTACGATGCTGATACGGAGCATGCGCTTGGATTCATTTGATCCAATCATGTTGTCAATACATTTAATAAATCGACCGCTGGGACCCTCGTATCAGCTGAGTCGATATTAGTTTAAGGAATAAGACTAGTGGGAGCGTATCTGAATCCATTAATTCTGGCACTGACCTTCAGACATGTATGGGAAACACCGTTCACCTTAGTCAACACGCACAAACTTCATTTAGTCCATATCCATCTTCTAAATTTTTCCATGTGATTGTACTTTGATAGATTCTGAGTATTGTGGTTGAATGACTATTTAAGTAGAGCTTTGAAGTCTTGTAAGAATTTTAGTACGCTGAGTGAAAACTCATGTACAGTAATTGGACTCATATAGGGTAATGATTCTCATAGCCGAAGAATTTAGTATGCCAACTAAATAGTTTGTTTAGTGTCTATCCTCTATCGTTCACAGGTAGCTAGAATTTGGAGTAAAGGTTTTTTGGGTACACCTCTTGTAAACCCTCAAGAGACAAAACTCGTCCACTAGGGACACCTAGGGGTTCAAAGGCTTGTTGCACATGCTAAGTGCAATCACGATGCCTACGAAAGTGAGTTAGGATTTATTTTCTAGATTAGATTTGCTCGAGGACTAGAAAATGATAAGTTTGGGTGTATTTGGTAGACACATTTATGTGTCTAATTTTCTCTCAACTTTTATAATGTTGGAACTCATTTTGTACTAATATTGCGTTATTATGTATTTGTAGGTATTTTTGGAGAAATAAACATTTGGAAAAAACCGGCTCGAAAAGTTATAAAGGCACCCACAATAATTGATAAAGGCACCCATAAAAAGTTATAAGTCACCCACGCCTTGGATTATGGGCACCCTTCCTCTTCACGATTCAAAAATAAAAAGAAAACCATTTGGCGGGAAAGAATAGTTCAACTGCACGATCTCTGGAATTGAATGAGAATCATTTTTGTGAGATTTTCTCATAGATTATGACCAGGAAAGGGCTATTACAACAAATCAATGATGATAATTGCTTTGGATTTGCATTAAGAGAAGATTTCATCGATTCTCAACAAAACAGGGAAGAAAATATTCTCGGATTATTGAGTGCTACTATGTGATATTTAAGAGAGAATATCTTCTCTAAAGGTTGGATATTATCTCAAGATTGTTTGACAGCTGCAGAGATGCGTGAGAATCAAAATAAATTCAAGTTCGAAACTTGTGAGAAAATAAAGAAAATATTGTTTCATTTACTCGAGAGATTTGGTGTGGTAGTGTATAAAAAGAGGTGCTGGGAAGTCACAGAGGCAGAGAGGGTAGATGGGAGATATCAGGAGGTGATAAGGGCGATCAAAAAACAACTCAGAAAAGTTGTGTTGCTGCTACTGTGAAGAACACGAAGAACAGGCTACGACAGCGAAATCTTCAACCAAAAGGCCACATTTTCTTGTGACATCAACAACATTTATCTTCAGTCCCTCTGTAACAGTTAGTCTGTAACGTCTATAAACGTTGCAAACTAACTGTTTTTTTTTTCTCCATTTTTATCATTTGTAAACATTTTTAAAGCCATGAACCATAATTTTGAGCAAATGATAAATATGAGGAGCTAAACCCCATCTCTGAGGCGACGGAGGAAGCTAATTTTCCAAAGATTATGTGGTAATGCTTATCTAATTAATCTATGAAATTTATTTATGATTAATAGCCTTGGATAAAAATCTACTTGTTGCTATATTTTAGAATCCAATTAAACGTAGAATTGCATAATTATAATTATTGAATTTAATCATTTTAAAAATTGGAAATTAGTGGAATCTTAGCCTCAGTTTTCTCTCAACTTCATTATCAATTGTATTTGAGTTTTGCTATTTTTAGTCTTAAAAATTAGATTTAAAAACAATTTTTCACAAGTTCGAAAACGAACCCTATTTACCACAATCTACAATCACACCACTAAGCAGTTGTAAATTATTTTTTAAAAAAAACTATGAATATTGACAATGTTAATTTGAATTTCAATGCAGGGGAGCTCAATCAACCAACATGTACAAGAACACAACTCAGATGGAGATGAGTACTTTGGTGCCATGATTGCATTGGCAGAATTAGAAGAAAAGGAGATGCAGAAAAGCCTGAATTGCAGTGCACAATCAACCAAGACATACAAAAAAACAATTCAGATGGACATGAAGACTTGGATACTATGATTAGATTACAAGAAATGACAGAAAAAAGAGATGAAGAAAATCCTATAATAGAACAAGTAATGAACCAGGAAATGCAAAGTAGCTATGAGAAAACCCATATTAGTTAATAGGGTCTTTTTGGAGTAGTATTTCATTTTCACTATTAGTCATTTAACATTTGACATTTGATCTTTCTTTGATATTGTATTAATATTAAAATTTTAGGCCTTATTTCAGGATGAATAGTTTTTTTCTTCGGGTTGTTGTTATGCAAACTAATGGGTTCAAAAATTACTACCACAAGTTCACAATTCATAATAAATTTGATTGAGTACTAACCTGTGAACTGGATCTGTCATGACTTTATCTCCTGCACTTCATTAACATCTACAATAGATCAAATTCAAAAACCCTTAATGGATTAGATCAAATGACTCATGGGATTTAGTACATTGATTGATATAAGCCAATAATGGCTTTACCTTTGAAGATGAAGAACTTGAAATGAAAACCTTAAGAATTGATCACATTTACCCAATAGAGTAAATGAGGATGTTAAGATGGTGATGAGAGGAAGTGGAACATGAATCAGTTAACAACGGAGCATGGATTAAAAGGAAGTGGAATTAGGGATTTCTACTTTATAACCGGAATTGAGATAACCAGTTTTGTTTCTACTCATTTCCAAATAGAACCTAATTTAAGATAAATCGGATTTAGAATACTTCCAACTAGGTCGAGCCATTTCAGTTCGACTCACTAATGCCCATGTTTTTTTATCCGGTGCGTAATACGGTTACAAATTTAATTATAATTAAACCTCGAACTCCGACACTAATGTACCTCGTGCAGACCTCCCATGCTAAGCCGATTCTCTTTATTATATCAGCTCGTTAGAAAAATTATTTTGCACCTTTCTCCCCCAATGACTGAATTCCAAAGTGGCAACCAAAAATTCAACACATATTATAACGAGAAGTTGCGAGAAGGAAGAAGAAAGAAAACGAACTTAATTTCTAACCAGTAAAAAAGTTACTCAACTCAACTCAAGAGAACACTTTTGTGTCTCTCTCTAGTGAGTAGTGGTGACACCTAAACCTAAACAAACATTATAGCCATGTGTTGTATCAATACAAAAGAAAAAAAACCAAACGAAATTTATGAAAATCTGTTATGGATAGACATTATTGAAAACCTAGATTGATGACAGATTATCAATGTCTTCTGAGACGTGTCGAAAACACTTTTATCCAGGCTAGCTTAGCTCTCATAACACTGATCATATTCACTGCTATATAAATGACTGAAAAGGTAATGAAAGAAGAAAAGTAGGGAAATTTAATCATGGTGACTAATACTAATGTAAGTGAAGAAGATAAGAAATTGAAATCAGTGAGGAAAAGGAGTTCATCATCAACAACAAAATCAAGAAGAGGATGTATGAGAGGAAAAGGAGGTCCAGAGAATTCACTGTGTAAATACAGAGGAGTCCGGCAAAGAACTTGGGGGAAATGGGTTGCGGAAATTCGTGAACCAAATAGAGGTGCTAGACTTTGGTTAGGTACTTATAATACATCTCTTGAAGCTGCTATTGCTTATGATAATACTGCTTTTGAACTCTATGGTTCTTCTGCTAAACTCAATTTACCTCATCACCATCATCAATTCAATCACCAAATCCATGTGAAATCATCGCCAGTATCTTGTTCTTCTACTACTACTACTTCAAATCCTTCTACCCAAACCACCCAAATGGAAAACCAACAAACAGAGCCAAGTAGTACAGTGGTCAATGATGAGGAGTGTCCTGATCTGGGTATGGGTTGTTTACAAGGGAATTCAATGGAAGATGAGGGTAATTCAGTAATGTACAAGACAGAAGATGATAGTGATCAAATTGGTCAGTATTGGGAGAACTTGTCTTTAACTTTCCCAGATGTAGTTGATGATCAAGATATCTTTAGAAGCTTAGATACGCCAATGATGAAAGAAGAATATGCAGAAGCTTTAGGATATCCAAGTGTCTGACTGATACGCCAATGCGCCGGTTCTGACACGTGTTATGTCAGTAGTGCGACTAGGTCGATCTTCTAAATACACGGGAACATTAGAAAGATTGGACGTAAGCTTCAAAGAAGAAAAGAAAATGGACTGGGCATCTGTCAATGCTGTAACGTGTAAGCATCAAAATTAACAATGTAAATGAAATGGGAATGTTTTATTTTTATTTTATTTTTATGTTTTGTTTTTATTTTGGAAACACGTGACGAATTTTTGCGAGATCTCCCGATTAATTCTAGAACAGAAACTCGATCCACTTGCCTCAAGTGTGAGAATCGGGCTCCTGGACTTGGCTAGCCTCTGTTAGTTCACTTGTAGTAGAATTTCGGTTTTTTTATTGGTAGTTTAGTTAACTGGTTTAATCGGAGGTTTATAGACTTAATAAAAGGTTTTATTAAATTTATCCTCACATCATTAATTATAGAGGGTATTAAAAGGTGGGTATTAAAAGGTGGTATAAATTATTTTATCCTTATCCTAATAACTATCTTAATCTCTATTTTACTTAATTAAAATCAGTCACCATTTTCATTTTAAATCAAAACTAAAAACTTATCATCTTCTTTTCCCTAATTCTCCTCCTTAACGATTTTATTTTTTAAATCAAATCGAAATTTTAATCTACGATTTTTCTACAAGCATGGTTCGTATGAAGAATCTCCAGAGAAATTTTAGCCCACTTAGAATTGCAGAGAAAGTTAAAGGAAAGTTAAAGTCGAAAAGGCGCAAGAAATCAAATCGAGAAGAATCGAACGATAAAACGGTCCCAATTAAAAAATAAGTAAATCAAAATCCGTTGCTCTATTTATTAGATGTGAATATATATTTGTTTTGAATGTAAATTTATACTAGAAACCGTAAAATTGCAGTTACATGTAGAGGGTTTATATGGTCGATAACCTTAGACCATGACGACTTTTTATATGCATGGTAGAAGTATGAAAAAATCATCATGGTTTTTGATTTTCGACCATGACGACTTTAATTGGTTATTTTCCCATAAAGACGAAGGGTCGTTAGGGTTGCATAGGTTTTATTTTTAAACCATGATGACTTTTAGTATGTGACGACCCTTTGTTAAACCATAACGATCCCCAAAGGGAAAAACAA